>JANEYF010003330.1:0-472596 GCA_029963845.1 Rhamnusium bicolor | reverse complement strand
TATCCGGGATGGCATAAGGAACACGTCGGTGATTATCGTCCGGTTAGCACCTTCCGATCTTCTCCTCCTGGATTTGTTCACCTTCGTCGCATTTATCGGTAGACGATCGAATTCCCTGGCAAAATGGCACATTCCATCGATGACAGGCGTCGACGTCCTCTTACCATTCGAGGCGATGACTTGCGACAGCCCACTCAATAAATTAAATAGAGGTGAGCATGCCACAAGCGCCTGGAGTACGGTGTTCATGAAACAAAAATTACCAGGATTTATCAAACCTCTCGGTAGTAACTTTGCCGCCCTGCCATCTACGCGGTGACCATTTATGTATTCTCCCATCCTCCTGTGGCGGTCGGTATCAACACATGATTCCGAGTCTCCAGGATGCTTGACGGACGGGCAAACTTCGACTCTTCTTCGGCGGCGCGCTTATCCTCAACAATGACGCTGTTCGTGGGAGCGTCGGAATTATTCTTGAAGAGGATCGCCCACGACCTGTTCGGGATCGGGACGGACCAAACTGTTATTGTAGACATACTCTCCTTTGCTAAGCGAAAAATACACACGTGGCGAACACTACGGTATCTAGCACCTAAAGGTAAATAATCTCGTTCCACTTCTGGGACTGTATATGCACGTCCTAAAGCGCTCGATTGCGAGAGCTCGCCTCGGATTGGTCCGGCAGTTGGGTGGGGATACGGTTGGATATACACCAAGAGGAGCTTGCGCTCCCGGCATTTCACTTCGAGCTCTCCTGTTAGTAACAGTTGCAAGAGAATATAATAATAAAAATAACAAGAAAAATAAATTATATATATATATATTATATATATATATATTATATATATATATATATATATATATATATATATATATATATATATATATATATATATATATATATATATATAGTAACAAACAATATGAGTTAACGGGTACGCCCGCATAAAGAAAACAATTTGCACGGTGGAAAATGCAAAAATTGCAAAATGGCAGAAAGATGCAAACCTGGACACGTGTTTCTGACTAATTGGTCTTCATCAGCACGGTGTAGCTGAGTTAAAAGATGGACAAAACTCAAAAAAGACACTAAAGGAATACCACTGACAGGGAGCCAGTCGCACCTTTGTGGCTTCCACTTGGATGGCTCCGGTATGGGAGCATCGTCCAAGCATCGCACACGCGGGCAACTATAGCAACCTGCGTGGATTCAGGACCCAGGAAAAGAATTATGAACAGTGAAGGAATTTGACGCGGGTTTAATTACATTACAGTAACAAACAATATGCGTTAACGGGTACGCCCGCATAAAGAAAACAATTTGCACGGTGGAAAATGCAAAAATTGCAAATGGCAGAAAGATGCAAACCGTGGACACGTGTTTCTGACTAATTGGTCTTCATCAGCACGGTGTAGCTGAGTTAAAAAGATGGACAAGACTCAAAAAAGACACTAAAGGAATACCACTGACAGGGAGCCAGTCGCACTTTTTGTGGCTTCCACTTGGATGGCTCCGGTATGGGAGCATCGTCCAAGCATCGCACACGCGGGCAACTATAGCAACCTGCGTGGGATTCAGGACAGGAAAAGAATTATGAACAGTGAAGGAATTTGACGCGGGTTTAATTACATTACAGTAACAAACAATATGAGTTAACGGGTACGCCCATACCGGAGCCATCCAAGTGGAAGCCACAAAGGTGCGACTGGCTCCCTGTCAGTGGTATTCCTTTAGTGTCTTTTTTGAGTTTTGTCCATCTTTTTAACTCAGCTACACCGTGCTGATGAAGACCAATTAGTCAGAAACACGTGTCCACGGTTTGCATCTTTCTGCCATTTGCAATTTTTGCATTTTCCACCGTGCAAATTGTTTTCTTTATGCGGGCGTACCCGTTAACTCATATTGTTTGTTACTGTAATGTAATTAAACCCGCGTCAAATTCCTTCACTGTTCATAATTCTTTTCCTGGGTCCTGAATCCCACGCAGGTTGCTATAGTTGCCCGCGTGTGCGATGCTTGGACGATGCTCCCATACCGGAGCCATCCAAGTGGAAGCCACAAAAGGTGCGACTGGCTCCCTGTCACTGATATTCCTTTAGTGTCTTTTTTGAGTTTTGTCCATCTTTTTAACTCAGCTACACCCGTTAACTCATATTGTTTGTTACTGTAATGTAATTAAACCCCTGTCAGTGGTATTCCTTTAGTGTCTTTTTTGAGTTTTGTCCATCTTTTTAACTCAGCTACACCGTGCTGATGAAGACCAATTAGTCAGAAACACGTGTCCACGGTTTGCATCTTTCTGCCATTTGCAATTTTTGCATTTTCCACCGTGCAAATTGTTTTCTTTATGGGCGTACCCGTTAACTCATATTGTTTGTTACTGTAATGTAATTAAACCCGCGTCAAATTCCTTCACTGTTTATATATATATATATATATATATATATATATATATATATATATATATATATATATATATATATATATATATATATATATATATATATATATATATATATATATATATATATATATATATATATATATATATATATATATAATAATAATAATGCTTTATTAATCCAAAAGATCATAAAATGATATAGGACAAGTCAACTAGATAGTAATGCTAGTAATATACAGATACATATGATATATTAAAACATAAAAAATTTTTCAACAGAATAAAATGCATTATTTATAAAAATTTTTTTTAGAGTTGACAAAAACCTGTTTAGACTAGACACATCTTTCAATTCGTTACTTAACTTATTATAGAGTACACATCCCATATAATACGGGTTATGTTTAAATAATTCAAGTCTGTGGATCTTGTACTGCAAATTATAACCATGCCGTGTTGGATAAGCATGGTTAGCATTTAAAAGACTGAATGTAGAAAAGTTATTCTTTACAAATTTTAAAGTTTCAAATATATAAAGGCAGAGTAATGTTAAAATTCTTTGCTCAATAAAGGTGGATTTACATGATTCTCTAAAGCTTAAATTAAACATATTACGGATGGCTCTTTTTTTGCAGTATAAATAAACGATTAGCAGAAGGTGAATTTCCCCAAAACATAATGCCATATCTTAGCCTAGATTCAAAATTTGCAAAATAAAATATCTTTACAGGATTTAAATTAGTTATGAGACGTAATCTTTTAAGCGCAAAACAGTTACTTGCACACTTATTGAAAATGTAGGAGACATGAGATTTCCAGTCAAGCGCTATATCTATATAGATACCTAAAAGTTTAAAAGAATCCATCTGCTGTATTGATTTCCTATTTAACTTTAAAAGTAAACTTGAGGTAAAATGAGCCCGGACAGGATGGAATTGTATAGAGACTGTTTTTTCTTGGTTCATTACTAATTTTTTATTGACAAAATAGTTGTTTATGTTATTTAAAGTAATGTTCAATTTCTCAATGAGAGTCTCTATATTTTCGTCACACACAGCAATGGAGATATCATCAGCAAACGCACAAAAAAAGTCTGATATACACTCATCTAAGTCATTAATATAGAGAAGAAAAAGTAGTGGCCCTAATACACTACCTTGAGGTACCCCCCCGTGTTTGTTGATTGAAATTCCGAGCGTATCAAAAAAGTTAACATATTGTTTTCTGTTGCTTAAATAAGATTTTAATAAGTCGTTACATTTTCCACGTAACCCGTAATTTTGTAAAGTATTTAAAGAATTTCATGATTTACGCAATCAAATGCCTTATATATATATATATATATATATATATATATATATATATATATATATATATATATATATATATATATATATATATATATATATATATATATATATATATATATATATTCGTATAATCGTGCAAAATTTTAATGGATCTCTGATATGCTGTAATAATGAATATTCAATTTCAAATGTCATGAATGATAGGAAACGCTGTTTCAATTTAGTAAAAAATTTCTCAAGAGGTTTTTTCTTCGTAATAATTTCGTAGTTCGCGAAAAATATAAAACATTACCGTTTTGCATGTACGGTACGCGTCGTCAATATGACGGACCTCCTTAGCTCTTTTGACATACGAAAATTTTTTATCTGCTTCTTGCGTTAAAGGACGAAAAATATATTAGTATTAAAGTTAACATTAAATGAATAGACTTTATTGTTCAACAGGAATAAAATACAATGCAGTCAGATTTACATACTTTAACACTGTGCACAACAAAAAGAACAAAAATTTAGCAAAATAATCATTAAAGCATTTTACAAAAAAGAAACCGTCTGTCTAATGTATTCGGTCACAATAATTTCAGCAATTAATTAATCTAGCAATTGTTACTAGCAACTAATATATTTTTTTTTAAATTACTGGTGAGTGAATTAAAATTTTGGCAAAATGAGAATATCAATATCTTGACAAAATTTTTTGTGAAACTCTTGAATGCGATATTATAAGTGAATTCGTTAGCACATTAGTTTTGGGCGGTTTTGCATTGTAAAGCATATAACATGAATACCACTCTGCTATATTTTAGCACATTAAGAGGCTCGCCCACGACCTGTTCGGGATCGGGACGGACGAAACTGTTATTGTAGACATACTCTCCTTTGCTAAGCGAAAAATACACACGTGGCGAACACTACGGTATCTAGCACCTAAAGGTAAACAATCTCGTTCCACTTCTGGGACTGTATATATGCACGTCCTAAAGCGCTCGATTGCGAGAGCTCGCCTCGGATTGGTCCGGCAGTTGGGTGGGGATACGGTTGGATATACACCAAGAGGAGCTTGCGCTCCCGGCATTTCACTTCGAGCTCTCCTGTTAGTAACAGTTGCAAGAGAATATAATAATAAAAATAACAAGAAAAATAAATTTTATATATATATATATATATATATATATATATATATATATATATATATATATATATATATATATATATATATATATATATATATATATATATATATATGTTATTAAATATGATTTGAAGGAAACAACTACTCAGCGGGCAAATACCCCGACCTGCATTGAATTACACCTTCAAATCATGATAGATCGATAGCCAATATCATTTGTCAATTCCTAACCAGACATAGATCGATTTCGAACTTATTTGTTCTCTCTTCAGTATGCCATAGGTTATGGAACAGACAAATGATAGTGGCTAACCTGCTAGTTATATACCAACTAAGGTGAAGTGAACAGTGGTGAGAGGTATGAAACCTCTCATGGTCTGAATGCTACTATCCGACCGACATCCTAGATGTCTCTGTGGCTATCGATCTATCATGATTTGAAGGTGTAATTCAATGCAGGTCGGGGTATTTGCCCGCTTAGTATTTGTTTCCTTCAAATCATATTTAATAACACATTAGTTTAGTCCACCTGGGCTAGGGGTCGCCGCTCTCGGTACTTGCTGTGATGCAAGTCGCTATCCGCCACAGAGACATCTAGGATGTCGGTCGGATAGTAGCATTCAGACCATGAGAGGGTTTCATACCTCTCAACCATGAGAGGTTTCATACCTCTCACCACTGTTCACTTCACCTTAGTTGGTATATAACTAGCAGGTTAGCCACTATCATTTGTCTGTTCCATAACCTATGGCATACTGAAGAGAACAAATAAGTTCGAAATCGATCTATGTCTGGTTAGGAATTGACAAATGATATTGGCTATCGATCTATCATGATTTGAAGGTGTAATTCATTGCAGGTCGGGGTATTTGCCCGCTGAGTAGTTGTTTCCTTCAAATCATATTTAATAACACACTAGTTTAGTCCACCTGGGCTAGGGGTCGCCGCTCTCGGTACTTGCTGTGATGCAAGTCGCTATCCGCCACAGAGACATCTAGGATGTCGGTCGGATAGTAGCATTCAGACCATGAGAGGTTTCATACCTCTCACCACTGTCTATATATATATATATATATATATATATATATATATATATATATATATATATATATATATATATATATATATATATATATATATATATGTATAAATATATGTATATGTATATATATATATTATATATATGTATAAATATATATATATGTATATATATATATTATATATATGTATAAATATATATATATATATATATATATATATATATATATATATATATATATATATATATATATATATATATATATATATATATATATATATATATATATATATATATATATATATATATATATATATATATATATATATATATATATATATATATATATATATATATATATATATATATATATATATATATATATATATATATATATATATATATATATATATATATGTATATATATATATATATATTATATACATATATATACATATATATGTCGCAGGCAAATGGTAATTCTAGGCAAACGGCTTTTGTTTAGGCAAGTGCTATCTGCCTGGGTAAATAGTGTTTTTTCTTTTTCAAATGCTAAATGACTAGACAAATGCTATTTGACTAGACAAATGGAAATGGAAATATTTGTAATAAAAAACGCTGTGTCTAGGTACACGATACCAGTTTATTTATTAAATATTTTCTATAAAAAAGGCAAAAACTAATTCTACAAATAACAAAATGTAAACATATAATTTAAACAAAATTTGTACATTAATTATAATGTAATGCTGAATACAAACAACACTGTAAATTTTGTAACCCTTACTGTTTTTAGACTTAAAACAAGCACAACGATTGGTATTACATTGACCTTTTGATGGCTGACATTGACATTTTGAAAATCCTTGCCCCGAAAACATCGACTGCCCGGCGCAAGCTTCTCTCAATGAAATGAAACGGTCTTGAGGAATTTCATTATAATTAAAGGTAATTGCCGAAATGGGCGTTAGATCACTCCTAGTTAACTAGTTTTTTAACACACCCGTCTTTGTGCCTTTTCGATAGACGCCATTCTTTTTTAATACTAATTTTAATATTAATACCTTCCAAATTCTTTCTATCTAATGCTCCTCTATCAAATTTTGGAACAGCAACAGTGACATATTTACCTACTTCTATGTCGCAAAAAAATGGTTCTGCTTCTCTTTGTCATTATTTCTGCAGCCTTTATCTGCCCATCGTAAGATTTTTCCTATTAATTCTAATATTCTCTTCACTGACACAGAGATTGCAAGTAACCCCAGAACTAAAATTGCTATTTTCTTTATTAGCAATATCGCAAATACCGTGTACTATTTCTTTGCATAACGAACACTTGTATGTACCTGTGCTTTCGGTGTCGCTAACAAAAGCAGCAGGGTTTATGGTATTGGCTTCTGTGTTCGCCTTTGTAGGATTTTCTTGCATTATTATAGGCATTTCATCTAGCATTTCTTCCGTAAATATATCAATTTGTTGATAGTCCACAACCTGTACAGTATCTCTGTTACTTTCCTGACTTAAACTTTCTTCCTGAATATGGCCCTCTATACTGGTATCGACGTTCTCTGCTTCCGCTGGACTGTGGCTATTGTTTGACAATGTGCCTACGCTGTTACAGTTTTCATCTGCATTTATAGATTCCAAATCCTCTTCAGTTAGTATTTTATCAATAAGGTCTGATGGCAAATTTGTGGATCCGAAGCCTATCTTCGGATCTGCTCCGTATAGAGACTTGTAGAGTGATCTCCCAATAATGCGATGGAATGAGGTATTTTTCTGCCATTGCACGAAGTAACAGCCAACTGACCAACGAGCACTGTTATTTTCTTCCATCAAAATTCTTAGCATTTGTTCAACGTCCTGATTCGACCGTTCCACTGACCCCTGGCTTTGAGGATGTCGGGGTCGTCCATGTACGATTTTGCATTGGGGCTATAACGAAACTATCTCTTTGATTACCTCGGCAGTAAATTCTCGTCCATTATCACTCTGCAAAATTACTGGAGCGCCTTGTTCAAGAAACATTTTCAATAGTTCAGTAGCTACTTCTGCAGCCCTTTTGGTTTGTAAAGGTCTCAAATAAAGAAATTTTGTGGAACGATCTTGGTAATTTAGAAGCCATTTGTATTTGCCATCGGCGCAAGATTGAAGATCTATTAAATCGACTTGTCCTCTGACATTAAAATCCTTAGATATGATACGCTTTCAACTAAACCGGCATGTTTTTGTGTTTTTTTTTAAATTGCATGTTTTGCACAATTGTCCATATAATTTAACAGGCATTCTGGGAATATTATATTTCTTTTTAAATTACAAAGCATTTTTATCTCGTCCCCCGTGGCCTGTTGCTTTATGTTGCTCATCAATTCTGTCAAAAAACTCTTCGATCGCAGCAATATAAATCAGATTTCCTTCACCCACAGTCTTTGGTTTTAAAATAATTTTTAATGCGCCCGATATTTCGAGAAGATCATTTTATGTGTCGTAACGTTAGACACAGCCTGATTACATAACATCAAAGCAACAAATTGTAAATTAGTAAACTTAATGTTATTTAATCAGTTTTTTAACTACTACGACACAAACTATGTATAAGCCCTAGCAAAAACTATTAGTGAATAATAAAAAAAATCTAAATATTTACTTACATGGTCATAGAAATGATGAAAATTGTATCAGCAAAACCAGCAACACACACTGTAAACATACGCCCGTATACCTAATATGTTCATCAAATATCAGTCATTTGCCTAACAACGACTTTGGCAAATGACATTTTCCTAGGTAAATGACTTAAATGGAAATTTTTTCATGGAGTAATTTGCCTAGGCAGATAGCATTTGCCTAGACAAAAGCCATTTGCCTGCGACATATATACATACATACCGTAAACTGGGGTTACTTTGCTACACTTTTAGGAGTAATTTTAGAAATTCTATAAAAATAAATTAAAAAAAAATCGATAGAAATTATTTTTTTAATGCAACATATATGAATCTAATAGAATGTATACATATGGCGGCATTTATGAGAAATAATCTACAATGTTTTATTTTTTTGTTAAAAAGTGGAGCAAAGTCTCCCATAGGTCGGGGCTACTTTGCTCCACACCAAAATTTGCTTTATAACGTCTGTATTTGAATACATGGAGCAAAGTTAATTAGGAGTTTTATTAACTTTTCTCCAGGGATCACATCTGTGCTAAAAAAAAAGAAAAAATACTTCACGGTAATTTTTTTATTGTAAGAAAACAAATCTACATCCTTTATTTATAAAAAACCTCTAAATACATTGCAAAAAACAAATGGAAAATAGCAAACAGCGTCAAGTTTTAATCAAAAAAACGATGTTAATTCTGGGACGGAGAAAGCACCCCTTTTAGAGACTTGCTTGGGAGGCTGAATAGAGCCTAGGACATCAGAACATGGGTAAGTCAATTCGTCTCGTTTTGAGGGCCATTTCCACATCTTGAGAGACCTTTGCATCGAGTTAATGGTAACTGTTTTATCATCAAAAGCTACAATTTATCCAGGGTTATAATTGTCCTTCATATGAAAATACTATAAAACGTCCTACCTCCCGGACCACTTTTGCGAAATGGACTTCGTTATATTGAGATGTTTTGCCTTCTAAAAAATTCATAAATTGGTTTTCTTTTTCTTCTTCGTTGGCCATTTCTTGAAAATCGATATCATCTGAAGAGTTGTCATCAAAAACCATGTCATCCTCC
The DNA here is from genome assembly GCA_029963845.1 of Rhamnusium bicolor. Classification (NCBI taxonomy): domain Eukaryota; kingdom Metazoa; phylum Arthropoda; class Insecta; order Coleoptera; family Cerambycidae; genus Rhamnusium; species Rhamnusium bicolor. Next base: position 462,977 of record JANEYF010003330.1, on the reverse strand, counting down.
TGCCTAGAGAGAGCAGTAGTGGTCTCGTCTATCGGAATCTCTTCAGTAACCATGAGTTCATCGGCGCAAACACTTCTTTCAGCTGGAACGTTCATTTTTTTTCTGCGGTTCTTTACAATGCTGGTTATCTCTGACCTTTTCGCCTCAAGAGTTTTAAGAAATTCTGACTGAACTGTATCTGGGTTGCAAGTATTCCTGGGTATACGACTTAAAACTTCTTCTATATTCAAAGGAAATATACCGCATTTCCGAAAACCAGCTTTTAAATTGTGTGGTGTAATAATTTCCATCATCTTTGATAACAATGGTGGGAAGTTATCTTTTCGAATATTTGTCTTTCGCATACCTTCGGCAGTGTCCTTCCAGTCTGATAACACTTTCCGCCATGCAATTTTGAGAGGGCGGAAAAATGCCACATCAAGTGGCTGTGTTAAATGGTGGAAGACAAATTAAGTGTATTTCATTTTCGCGGCATAGTTGAAGAGCATGTACAGTTATATGTGAAGACAGGTTATCACACAGCAGCACTTTCTTACCTTCTATTTTTTTTATTCTGGGTATCATCTGACACTCAAGCCAATCCGTGAATATATTCGCATCAAACCATCCAGAAGCGCTAACATTGTAACGGCTCCCTTCGGGACCGTTTTCCGTCCATGTAGTCCACATTTTTGTAGCCCGATAAACTACGTATGGCGGCAATAATTCTCCAGCGGCGTTTCCACAAAACATTACGGATACGGATGTTTTTGACGCATTTGGGATGAGCTCTGGATACTTACTTCCTTTCTTAACAAGGACCTTTTTCTTTCCAGGGTCGTCCGTGACGTTTGTTTCTACAAAATTCCACAAATTTGTGGGAGGAACATCCTTTAATTCGATTGCTAAATTTTTAAAAAAAACTTCTTAACATCGACTCATCCACTACCGCTCGAGTGTGTTTCACGTTTTCTGCAAAACGTACCGAAATTTCAGGATGCCTAGCTATAAAAGCCTTTATCCAGTCTTGCCCAGGTAAATTGTTTTGAAATATGTTCACTACCCTTCCGCAGCGATTTAAATATTTCTTTATAATGTGCCGCAATTCCCTTGAATTTATAGGGAATCCATACTTTCCCAAAGAAATCAAGCATTCAACAAAACTTTGTTCTTCATTGGAAGTGAATATAGGCTGTTTTCCTGGTTTTTTTGATTGCCTTCCCTTCAGTTTATTTAAAATTGTTCTTCTTGGTATCTTATATTTTTGTTCTGCTTTTCTGTGTGAAATATCACCACTTCTAATTTCGTTCAAGCCATTTTCCAAGGTTTCAGCTGTATAATCAGCATATCGTCTTGACCCCAGTTGTCTTTGATATTTCCTGGGCATTCCTGTAACAAACAAAATCACATAATTATAATAGTAACAACTAATAATGATATATAAAAAAATGTAAAAATCAGTAATAATATTTCTTTGGGGTTACTTTGCTCCGGAGCAAAGTAACCCCAAAAGAGTTTAAGATTTGCCTATTTAGACAGAAAAAAATATTATTATATTATTAATTGTTTATAAAGGGTAATTTCATCTAGAACGTTATAACAAGTGAGAACGGATGAACAGTATGAGCGGGTGAACAGTCTGATATGTGCATTAGTTAAGCGTGCGCTACGCGCACCCTTGGCGTTGTGCAAAGCATCCTCCTCTGTCGCAACAAAAATTTGTGTATTATTGGCCGCCGCGCCGTTACGATGCGTCGGATCGAATTCGGTCATTAGACTTTTCTGCGCCGTTCGCGACGTAGAGCGCCAACCCCTCCGCGATTTTGACGAAAAGGCGCGTACCGAAATTAGCCCCTCCTTCCCGACCCCCCAACCACCACCAATTTTTTCACAGAAACTTCCCGTCGAATAATCCCCGCCCACGGAAGCGCTGTCCTTAATCTGCCGACGAAGTATTTTTTTTCGGCCGATTGAATATTTTAGACGCGTCGAAGGCCGCCACGCCGTTACGACGCGTCGGATGGAATTCGGTCATAAGACATTTTTTGCGTCATTCGCGACGGAAAACGACACGCCCCCCACGATTTTGCCGTAAAGGCGCGATCCGAAATTAGCTTCTTACTGATAACGGCAACAGCTGTAAGAAATGCGGTTTCTTTCATCATACCTTGTTATAGTGTCGCCACTATTTGGTTTTGCAAACGTATAACGAATTCTTTCTAAATAAATTTGGTGGCCCTGAAAAGGGCCGATTTGTGATTAGTCGAATACGTCGACATCATAATTTTATTTTTCGAAGCAACTGTTTCGACCTTCCTTGGTCTCGTCAGCGTTGTACGGTTCAATAATTATAATATGGACAGAATATAAATTAATACCTGAACGACTAACCAACGTGCAAATAGATAGAAGTTCATAACGGTCATAATACTTCTTACCGTATTAATGTCTATTTTTCTCAATACTATGATAATACGTTTTTTGTACAATTGGCTGCACAAACGAATATTCAATATTTGCAACAACGTGGAAAACTTCTAAAGACTGATGTAACTGAAATGAAGCAATTTGTTGGAGTCACAATGACAATGAGTGCTTTGGGCTATCCCCGAATTGCTATGTACTGGAAGGCCGGTTACAGAGTTGCTCTAATTGCAGATCATATTTGTCGGGATGGGTTCTTCACTTTGAGAAACTATCTTCATCTGGTTAACAATCTTGAAGTTTCTACCGAAGAACGTGAAGCTGATCGCGTATGGAAAGTCAGGCCTGTGATTGATGCATTCAGTAATACGGTTCTGGGTTTGCCACGTGAAGGAAACATGTGCATTGACGAACAAATGATTCCTTTTTCTGGTGCCGTTGGCATCCGCCAGTATGTGCCCCGAAAACCAAATCCAACTGGTATCAAGATATTTTTTGGCGGGAGCCTCCGGGCAGGTTTTAGACTTGGAGGTGTACCAAGAGGCATCAACAAAGCTGCCACCAGAAGTTGACGGTACTTATAAATTGGGCAGGGTGGGCGTGCCGTTTTACGTTTAGCAGAGACTTGTCAACCAGGTACCAATTTATACTTCGATAGGTATTTCACAGGCACTGTCTTACTGGAAAAACTCATGGAAAGGGGCATTTCTGGTACGGGAACGATAATGTCAAATAGGTTTCCGAATGTAGGACTAAAAACTGATGATGAAATGAAAAAGGCTGGCCGAGGCTCTATTGATTTCAAAGTTAGGGATGACAAAAAGATAGCCATTGTAAAGTGGATGGATAATAGATCCGTGGCTTTGGCATCAACAAAACACAGGCCTGACGTTATTGGAACAGCAAAACGCTACTCGAAACCAGACCGTGCCTACATACAAATCTCCCGTCCAGAAATGATCAACGAATACAACACAAACATGGGTGGGGTGGACCTCCTTAACCGTCTTATTGCTTCCTATCGTTCATACCACCGAACTAAGAAGTGGCCAAAAAGATTTTTTGAACACTTTATGGACATGGCTATCGTGAATTCTTGGATACAATACAGTCGCGATAACGTATTCATGAAAACACCGAAACAGAATGTACTGGATCTCCTTACATTCAAATTGAGGGTTACTGAATGCTTATTCAAGGGATCGGTCAGCAATAGAAATAATCCAGAAAACGACGAGGATACCGATGAAAATTCCAACCACAATTCTGTAAAAAGTTTCAAAGGTCGTCCGCCTCCACTCCCAATACCTGCACCAGAACAACGGAAATTCGGGGCCCAACATTTACCTGAAGCGGTAGATTGCAATTCAGCACCTCGATGTAGAATGCCAAATTGTAACCATAGATCCCGCATAAGATTCACTTCATGCAAAGTGTATCTTTGTATCTCGAAAGAAAGAAACTGTTTTAAACAATTTCATGCCTAAGCATTTCTGTATAACCCAAGCTTTATAACTTTTCGTAATAAAATGTTTGTCACCATTTACTTGTATTTTTGTACCAATATTTTAATTTACTCCTAGTTTATACATGGCATGTGTTCAATCCCAGCACGCATATATGTGCACAAAATATATTACCACCCTCTAGTAGTGAATAGCAAAAATAACATTTTAAGGTGCTTAGTAGAATCCCATATAACACAACTGATTCCAAAATTATAGAATTGGATACCTATGTGCTTCTTGGGATTGAAGAGGATATTTCCTGTCGCTTCTGGCTGTGACAGACTCCCTACCTTGTCCGATCTCCATGAAAACTCTAATGTTTTCAGGAGAATTCATCCAAGAAAATGCCACGTACAGCTGACCGTGGGCAAAACACTGCCGCCGTAAATACACACCTACTCTCCTCAAAGTCTGACCCTGAGATTTGTTAATCGTCATGGCGTAAGCCAATCGGATCGGAAACTGTATCCGTATCACCTCTCGTGGGATCAGACTGTCCCTGGCCAACATCTTTATCCTGGGCAGCCAAATATTCTGACCTCGCCTCTCACCTGTAAGAAATTCGCACTCGACGATGAGATCTCCTAATCGAGTGACTTTCATTCTCGCCCCATTGCACTCTCCTACATCCACATCCAAGTTACGCAACAGCATAACCACATCGCCAACCTTCAACTTCAATTCGTGAGGAGGTAACCCCGATACGTTAACCGAATTCAGCAGATCCATGGGGATACGAAGACGATCTCCAGGATCTTCCTTTACCGAATCGACGCTAAAGTACGATGTTACCTCTCCGCTTAACCTGTCCAAGATCAACGAATTTACCTCGTCGATCGTTGCGTTAGTCGGACACAGATTTGCCCTATCTCCCACCTCGTTGCCATCGAAAACACCTCCATACACATAATCGAGGAGATGCTCCAGAGACGGCGAATGAAAGATACGGGGAATTTCGACGAGATCGTTGGGACGACACAGCCGACCCTCGAAAGAAGTGTAGGGTAATCTACCTTCTCCCAGAGCGAGAAGCCACTCCGCATACGCCCTCTGATCGAATTCCTCGTATCATTCCATGTCGCGCGCCCCCGCAGCAGTCCTCATGTTGACATGCAGCCGTAGCTTGCCGAAATCGTACCACAACAACGACAACTTAAGAGAAGCATCGATGATGCTGGCCCGATGACCTCTGGACACGACGGGAAGGACCTGACGAAAATCTCCACCGAAGAGAACACACTTACCTCCCATCAAAGTCGCAGACCGCCGAGTCAATTCCTTGAAATATCTGTCGACTGCTTCGACGGCATCCCAAACGACCAAAGCGGCCGATTGGAGATATTGAGACTGCCACGAATCGATAGGCCAGCCGACGATGCAACGTTCATCGAGACTGACCGGCAACCTGAAAGCCCGATGGCAGGTTTTGCCTCCTATCAGTAGATTTGCCGCTACTCCTGTCCAAGCAACGGAAATCGTGGGCAAGCGGAGAACGTTGTTGATATAGAACAGAAGAGTGTTATAGAGGTAGGTTTTCCCGCTACCTCCGGGACCATCAACGAAGAAAACGTTCTCCTCCAATAATCGTCGACGAACACCTACCAATTCCTCGACGGTCAAGTCGTCACCCATCATATCGTACAAATCTACCGACAAGTCGATGTTTCGATCCATGGCAATACATCTAAGAATTGTCACGAGGATCCGTTTCTGATCTAAGTTCAGAGATACCGGATCGTAGACGTTTCGCTGACGTACGACACCACCGATTTCGCCATCGTCATCAACGACGTCGTCGACGATGACTGGAGGAAGAAGATTCCCTTCAGCATCGACGGCGCCGCCGCGCCGCCAACGACGACGGGTACATCGTCACGATCGTCATCCGTCAAAACGATACCCAACATCTCCAAAGTTATTTCAGGCCTAACATCGCCCGCATTAGCTCCACACACCGTACGATCGCCTGTCGGCGAGTCATAGCCTGGTTATCAACGAAATCCTCATTCAGAAAATCCTTATACGTACGCCAAAGATGAACCACCTCCGCCAACCTGTCATCGTCCAAGATATGTATAATCGTGACGAATAGATGCCTCAAATGCCAAGGAAACCTAAAACCGACGACCTCTCTCATACAATGATCGTACTCATCGAGAGCCGTCAACAGATGCCTAGCCTCACACGTCTCTCCAAACGTGGGATATATACGACCGTCGACGGTCCGTAATTCCTCGAATGAGGTCGGGCCGGCGACGTGTCGTAATAACACACGTAAAAAAGAAGAGCTCCATCTGACCCTGTCTGGCAGTCACGTCGTCCCTATTCAAATTAAACCAAGCTTCCAACTTACTGATGCGGTCTAACCGAGCCACCAACCTGTCGGGATCGTCGTTCACATCGAACACCACCATGCGATTTCCAGGAAGATGCACGGGCAACACCATGACAGAATGTGATCGATCGTGCATCTTCAACTCTAGAAGCCGCCAGGTGGCCTCTATAGAACTGACGTACCGAGAGTCCAGATAATCGGCGACCTCATCGACCCTAAACCTGTCACCTTCCTCGTTGTTGTCTGCAGCCACCGCCGTTATACAGTCGGGCCCTTTAGAAACATACTTGTACAAATATTTCATCGTCATCAATGACCCGACAACCTCAAAGTTAAGGTGAGTTTGAAATTTCACCAAAGCATAAGGGTTGTAAGGTACTACTCTGGTATAATAATAATTAATAAGCCGCGAAAAGAAGATAGAAGAAAATACAAAAAATTGCAAAACAAAAAGAAATGACGTATGAAATGTGAAAAAACGAAGAGAGAAATTAAATAGAAAATACAAGAATGAAAGACGGTCGGGAAATAAAATTTTGAAAAAAGCAATGAAAACGTTGAAATGTGAAAATTTAAAAAAAAAATTAAACTGAATTGAAAATGTAAAAAATTTGAATAGAAATCTAATAATTCCGTTAAAATTATTCGCAAGAATGAAATACAAAATTGAATAAAAGACAGTTTGGAAAAAATACAAATTAAGAAAAAAATGTTAAAAACGCAATGAAAAACTGAATATGTAGAAATTTTAAAAAATCAATTGAATTAAGGTCGAAATGAAAAAAAAGTTTAAGAGAAATCTAATAATTACGTTGAAATTATTGAAAAGAAGATGGAAATAAATTAGTGATGAAACGATTATCACTACAATTACGATTACGATTATTGTTAGGGTAATCGTACGATTACGATTACGATTAATAAATAAAATAATAAAAATGTGTGAAAACTACTGAAAACACTTTATTTTATATAGCAATTATATATTTATTAAGGTAAAAAAATACATAAAAATAATATTTGTTCTATTACAAATTAAACTTAACAATGAAATAACAAATGATAAAATTATTTTATCATAAAACAAATGATTAAAAATAATAAAATTAATATTGAAAATTAACGCCGACTAATTTTTTTTTTAAAAACATAACATCTGAAGGTTTTCGGGATTCAGTCGATTTCTTTTAGGCGTTTGAATAAGCCCTGCTGTTAAAAATAACCCCTCTGATTGCACAGAAGATGGCTTGTAGGATAGGTACCTGAGAGCCAGTTTTTTAAGTGTTGGAAACGACGTATTTTCATTCCAGTAGCTAAATACATTTGAAGAGTGACTTTCGTTAGATGATTTCAGATAACCCTCAATTTCCTCTTTAAAACTGCTGACAATAAAATTAGATAGTGGTTCTTCATGTTCAGCTTCATCAATCATTTGTTGACACATATCCCAAATTTTGCATGTGGTGGTAGATTCACTCGTAGAAGGTACACTAACAACTGCTTGTTCTGGGGCTATAATTTCCATGGAAGAAAGAAGAAGTTGTTTCGCTTTTGCAACAGTGGCCTGGAGACGAAACACACGGGCCTTATAACGTGGGTCAAGAACAGTCGCTAGAATGTAATTTTCATTTTCTTCGATCTTATTAAATCGCTCACACAGTTGCAGTTTTAGATTATCTGCCATAATCTTAACAGTACGCTCATATGATTTTTTTTGTACAATTCTAAAAAAGGGAGTTTACCAGTGGAATTGCGTCAGCTACCGTAACGTGGTCTTTACTCAATGCCTTTGTAACATCATAAAAATAAGCCAAAATATGTACCACTTGTTCAGCTAGAACCCACTGTTGAATATTTAACTGATGTGGACATTTCAGCTTAAGAAGAGCTGCCTGAATTGCTACACGCTGTTCATTCAGTCTATCTAACATTACATATGTAGCATCCCACCGAGTTGGGACGTCCTGAACGAGAACATGCTGAGTAATATTGTGTTGTTTTTGTGCCTCTTGCAATATTTTTACAGCCTTACATGAATGGCTAAAGTGTCCCACAATTTTTCTTGCAGTGAGTATAAGATCTTTAACATCACTGTCTGCAAATATAGCATCCTGTAATACAAGCTGCAGCGTATGAGCCATGCAGCTTAGGTGATCAATTTGTGGGAAATTTTTCATAGCAGTTGTCATGTTCCGAGCATTATCAGTTATAATTAATTTGACTTTGTCAGTAATTTCCCAATCAGATAATGCAATAAACAAATTATCAGCAATATTGCCTCCGGTATGGGCCTCACCTTCAAACGGCATCACTTCAAGACTAAAATTCTGTGGCACAAAATTGTTATTTAAACCGTGTGCTGTTATGCTTATGAAATCATTTACATTCGAAGATGCATCGCTGCTCCATAAGTCAGTTGTTATGCAAAAATAAGGAATATGGCTTAGTTCGGATTTTACTTTGGCTTTTACTCGACTATACATATCTGGCAATACTGTTTGACACATGTGTGTCCTTGAAACCATTTCGTATTGTGGACAAACTTTCTTTGAAATCCCATTTTATTGACTTGGTCCAAAGGCTCCATGTCCAGACATATTTCTTCAGCTATAAGCCTAGTTATTTCTTTCGCTCTCGGATCATCACAAGAATACTTATACGCCTTTGAAAAAACTTCTGCAATGGTAGCGTGTTTTTTTGGTGGTGGCTCTGATACTGGAATTAAATAAAGCAGGTTATGATATTTTATAATTTCATTTTAAATTTCCATTTTATTCGTTTATTCGCGCTTGAAAAACAAATTTATAGTCACGCGAACGATGACAAATTATTAGTGGCACGTTATTTCTTAAGATGACGCCAGGTATCTAAGTACTTAAATTTAAAGTAATATAAAACTTATAAATCGGCTTTTAATTTGTTTCTGTTGATGTTAAGTTAACCAAAACAAAAAACACACCTGTTCTATATGAAATGCAGAATAATGGTCTAAACAAACGTACAGATTTACATGTCTGCTTGTGTTTATCAAGTCAAAAAAAATGCATAACCTTGGCTACCTACCTAGAGTAATTTTAGTTTCACCACTTGTTGGATTATTTTCATTTATCTTGTCTGCTTCATCTTGATGGAAGCGTTTCACGTGAGCCCACATATTAGACATTGTATAACCTTTCACCGCTGCATTTTTTCCTCCTCTGGAAATCGCACAGTTGCAATATTTGCATTTTGCTTTGTTTGGGTTATTAGTTATTTTTATAAAATGTCTCCACACATCACTCGTTTCCTGTCTATTTCTTGATGACATTATACAGCGCAATAAAACCCAAATAGAACGCAAAACAGCTAACTCACCATAAAGACTAAAGAGTACTAAGACTTACAATTGTATAATATAATCACACGCACACGCTATGGCGTGTCACCTGACCTTCCAGAAAGTGTAGTGCGCACAAGGTAGTAAGCAGCTCATAGCCGCAGTCGGGAAATACCGCATGTGAAGCATGTAATAATCGTATAAATAATCGTATAAATAATCGTATATTTAATCGACGATTACGATTGATCGGCAAACCTCGATAATCGCAGATTAATCGTATGCGCCATCGTAATCGTTTCATCACTAAAATAAATACAAAAAATTGCAAAACAACAGAAATGACCTATGAAATTTGCAAAAATGAAAAGAAAAGAATGAAATACAAAATTGAATGAAAGACAGTTGGAAAGTGATAGAAATGAAACAAAAATTTTTTTAAAAAAGGTAAACTTTGAAGTAGCGAAATAAAATTGAATCAAATTAAAATATAGATCTTAATTGGTAATTAATTAAATTCAGATATAAATAACTGAATTGTTCAAAATTTAGATATTAATTAAAGGGAAATCAAAAACAAATTTTAAAATGTACAAAAAGGAAAGGCAAAATTCTTTAAGTGTGAAATAAAAAAAAACGAAAGAATACAATTGAGAAATGAAAGCATTCCATGAAAAATGAAATAAAACAAAATGAGATTAAAATAGAAATTAATGTCGTTAATGGAAAAAAACTGTTAAGAACACAATGAAGAAGTACAAATGAAAACGGCCAAGTAGCGGAAAAGAATGTAATGAAAATCAAAATTTGGATCTTAATTAGTAATTCATTAAATGGAGATATTAATTATTGAAATATTCAAAATGTAGATATTAATTAAAATAAATTGAAAAACAAATTTTGAAATGTTACAAACGGAAACGCAAAATTATTTAAGTATGAAATAAAAGAAATAGCAAAATGAATCAAATGAACAGTATAAACAAACACAAATGAAAATAGAAAGAATTCAATTAAAAATGAAATAAAAACACAGTGAGATTAAAATAGAAATAAATGTCGTTAATGAGAAAAAAATGTTGAAAACGCAATGAAAAAGTACAAATGTAAACTGTACATCCACACATTTTGGCTCTCGTTGTCACTGGGAAACCTATACGATTAAATTCTTCTATTAAATACTTATACTTAATGCCGATTGTTGGATTTAACTGACAATGTTTGAACAAAATAAAAATGAAACAATTTCTAACCTGTGAAATGTCACGTGAAATTCTGCCAGATATGAGTTTGTTTTCAGTTTTTACATAAAACACAAATTCGATATACTTTTTCCATTACTGTGCCGCAAAAAAACTGAAAAATAGAAGATAGAACACAAAAATCTCCTGCTACGCACGAAAACAAACAAAACAAGATGACAAATCTCAAAACGGAGAAATGACAGAATAAACAAGGAACGGTGGTTCACAAATCGAGTATGCGCAGAAATTGCTTGCAGTACTATTTTTGAGATGGAAGCACGAATTTCATAATATAAAGAAATTCGTGGATGGGAGATATTAGGTGCATTATTTCTAGCAGATCTCAGTTAATCTATGTAGTTTTACGGAGGCTACATTAAATGAAATTATGCTTTTATTTTTGCACCTAATGTTGGCTACACTGCTTATGCAACTATAGTGATAAAATGTTACTATGCAAATATGGAGTCACAAAATTCTGTGGTAGAATTGTTATTTAATGGTGTTTGTTTTCAATCTTCGTTTGGTTTGTTTTACAGTGTTTTTTCATAGTAACAGTACCTAATAATGAACTTGTGGATGTTAATATCTATGGTCCTACATGTCAAAATAAATCGGCTGTCTGTGCGTGGAACATTTTTCAAATATACACCAAATGCTGCATGATTTGTAGCGCTTGTGCAACGATCACACGATATTTGTGAGTTACGGCCCCGTCGAAGACATGATATGAGGTCCTGATATGCCTTTGAACGCTGAGGAAAACATTTTAAATCTGGTAGAGGACAATCTAACTTTAAGTATGTGTGCGTTCATTCGCTAAGCAAACCGTACGTCTAATCAGATTTCATTTATGTTCAACAGCAACAATATTTTGTGTGTTGAAGGATATGGCAACATGAAACAGTTATTGTGAAATATGCTGTGTATTGGGATAGGACATTCAACTTCGATTCCAGCAGTTCTCAACATGTTCGCACTTTTTTGTTGAGAAAGGTCAGTTATTTTTTTCTAATATGTAAGGTTTTCTTATGCACTATACGATTTATTATATCAAGATGTAGTTATCCTGAAAAAATAATTCCCAAGTTTGTAAACACCCTGTATAAGTGTGGGTTCATATGGAAAGGAATGTGATTCTACGATATTAAAGAATAGTACATTTTGGCAAAAGTTAAATGATGGTTCATTAAATATACCAAAGCCTAGGCCTATACATGAAAACACACATGAAGGATTACCGTTTGTACTGATTGGCGACGAAGGCTTTGGTTTAACATCAAATCTCTAAAGACCTTATGGAGGTACACATTTAGATCATAAGAGAAAAATTTTTAACTATCGCTTGAGCCGTGCTAGAAGATATGTTGAGTGTGCCTTTAGTATTCTAGCCAACAAATGGAGAATACTGCATCGGCTGATAGATTTTCAAACAGAAACGGCTATCGACATCGTAAAAGCTTGTACAGTTTTACATAACTTTTTTTAGAGATAAAGACAGTATTAATTTAGAACAGAACCAAAACCCAATTTCTATGGAAACACATCCCAATCAACAAAGTAGAGGTGGTCCTAATGCGAATGTGATTCGAACAGCATTTGCCGATTACTTCGTGTCTGATATTGGTTCAATACCTTGGCAGCTATATGCATATTTTTTTACCTAGTATTTATATATATATATATATATATATATATATATATATATATATATATATATATATATATATATATATATATATTTAAGTCTATTTCTTATAAATGTCTGTGTATTCAATATATCCTTGTCTAGTACCTACTATACAGGGAATCCTAGTGTAGGACTAAGTAATCTGTGTGAATTGTCCTAAATATTATTATTATAAATTGCGGACAATGTAAAGATATCGCCATATTCAAATGCAAATCATCGTAGTTAAGATCAAGGAAAAATAACCTTTATGTCACTTCAGACAATAATATTTCTATACATTGATTAGTTTACATAGTTCACAATTTCTAAAAAAAATAGATAAGTACCTATATTCATGTCAATGAGAATGTGCTTTCATAGTATACCTACTTATTAGTATTGTAAATAAAAAATTAAAAGAAACTCACCAAATTCTTTTCTTTCTTTTTCTTCAAGTTGGTCAAATCAGAATTTAATATTGTACATATTTCGCGCCATGCTGCTAATCTTAACTTTTTGTCTTTATAGTCCTCCAACGTTTTATCCCAGCTTTATTTTCGACAAGCGATATCAAAGCACAAGCATCGACGTCCATATTGCACGAGCGCAGAAACCGAAATGATGTTTGCGAGGTGATCCGCGGGGACCGCGGGGTAGGAGCGAGGCACATTGGTGCCGTCTCGTCGGCAGATTCATTCACACTATATCCGATTTGGGCGTTTGAACGGCTCTGGCAAAACGTCTGTCTAAAAACCCTGATCCGTTCTTTTTCTCGGATCCGTCTAAATGTGAACGGTGTCATATAAATTGTACAGCCAATGGCATATCCGTCACTTTAGACGGACCGAGAAAAAAACGGTAAGTCTTTGTGGGAACGTGCTCTAATAGTATTGTAAATTTAACAGAATTTTGTCAGCAAATTGTTGAAATGGATTTAAAACGATTTCTCTATACAATAGACAAGTATCTACCTAAGAAACTTATTGAAAATTACCAACTTGACCAACTGATGACAACAAAGATGACAATGATGATGCAGACGTTTAAAATTCTATTTGTACATATTGTTATATCATTTTACTATAAAATATGTAAATTGCAAATATAATAAAAATACTATAATAAAGTTTTTATATTTTTTCACCTTTTTTTTTTAATTAAAATAAAACACATTTAGGTATATAATATATATATATATATATATATATATATATATATATATATATATATATATATATATATATATATATATATATATATATATATATATATATATATTTTTTTTTTTACCTATTTGGTTACATTGCTAAATTAATACGTCAAAATTTTTTATTAAGTACTAAGTAAACATATACATTGTAAAATTACAAATCATAATACATTTATTACTAAATGAATATTTGCTAGTGACAATAGAGATAATTTCACTTGGTGTTAACAAAGCCGCTCTGAACTGAACCATCTAGGGCACTGTATGTTAAATAGGTGTCAGAAGTATGAGGACGTACACTCTAGTTTGTTCAGGGAACTTCGTTTTACGGGTTTCAAACTCTATTTTTATATTAACAGTGGATGATTTCATGGCATCTGTCTGGTGGGAGCAATCAATGACAAATAAAGGATTTTTTCTGAATTCTCCAAGATCGATCATTGGTTCACTCATATCTTTATCATAGTAACTGCGTTGGAGGTTTTCATAGGCATAGTAGGCTGCAGAGTCGAGTTTCTTCTCGAAATCCAAATTCCAGCGTTCATATGGGAATACTTCAGAATTAAGATATAGTCGAATATTATTCATATCTGCATGTATAAACTGTGATATTCTTTTTTCTGTTGTTGGAGTGGTCATTGTTTTGAAAACCTGTAATTATGTATCTAGGTCTTTCAAGACTATTAGTGGTTTTAATGGCCCATATGTCAGAAGCTGTATTACGCAGACAATGAAGTTCATAGAGATCCCACGTTCGATAGGCCATTTTAACTTTAGCATTATTACTGCTTTTATTAACTCGATTCAAAAGTTTAAGCTTTTGTCTATCCTCGGGCACAATATGTCCTATCTTCTACTCAATTTTGCTAATTTCCAGTTCTGCATCAACCTCCCCAATGTATGAATCTTTAAAGGATCGTGCTATGATCCAAATTAATTCTTGTTTTGCATTCAAAATTTCTTTGGTATAATCTTCAGCAAAACCCATGAGGTATAGTACATCCAGTCAGTTGAAACGCTATAAAAACACCGACAAAGGAATTTTAACGCCCGACAAAGGGATTTACTCATTTAATGGATAAAATCCTTTGTCGGCGTTTTTATAGGGTTTCAACTGACTTTGGAAATAATTTACTTAAGTGGTAACTTACTACTGAATACATGGCTGGCTGTGTCTAAAACATCTTGTTTTTGTTGAGTTAGACCCCAACTTGAAGTTACTAGCAAGCGTGAATGTGTTTGACCGTATGAAACCATACTTTTCATTATGGTGGTAATACCGAGTTTTCGAACTACAGCCACTTGCTCACCGCCCATATCTAGACGTATCTCTTCAAATAGAAATGCGAGTGCATTATTGGATAGATAGCACTGTTTAGTAGCATCGCTAGGTTTAAATTTTCCTTCTATGTATATGTAACTATCTGCAATGTCAAGTATCAGATCTTCAAAATTGATGGGAATGCGTATTTCATCCGAATTCCTGTAATATGGTGAACCATAAGGTTTATGTGTATGTTGGTGTAGACTGACCAGTGAATGATCAAACACTGGTTCGTCAAACACTACAAGTTTATCGCTAGTTGCAATAACCACCATCGTTATTTTCAATTTTTCTCAATTTTAATCCAATAGATTTGAGAAAGGCTGGCTGACAATCTATGTCTTAACTGTTTAAGGTGTACACATTGAATGAATCTACTTCCACATGCATTCCTCTTTTTATCGATATTATTATCGAGTATATTATATTGATGGTTTATCCGTCGCTGTTGATTATTATATCTGAAACCCATTTGAGTGGTGGTGGTGTTAAAACTTCTTCAATTCCAATTTTACAATAATTTTTTTACCTCGAAAATCGATTAAATCGACGTTGTCATCCAATATACGTAGAGTAATGTTGTCGATAAACTGACGTCCTTCAGGCCTAACAGGTAAATATATGATATTAGCAGGCTCCCTGGTAAGTTTGTAACCTGGTTCTACATCAATGTCAAACTCAAAGAGGGTGTGCGATTCATCGGTATTCATATGCTCCAGAAATAATGTTGTAATCTATACGTATCATTCTTACTTTCATAATATCAACGGGAAATGTTGATTCATAAAGTCCATTTGGATATAAACGTATTGCTTCAAATCCTAGTAGGCTACCAATCGAGTTTGGTTTGGTAAAGTCTATTTCATACTTTGCACAAATCTGACATTTTAATGTGTTGCTGTTTGCCCGTAGCGAGAGTGTTTTTTCGAAATCTTTTTCATCAACATTCGTAGCTTTCAATATTGCTAGATAGATTGTTATTACTTTCATCCACATTAAATATAGAATTGTAAGAGTAGAATCCTATTAAGCCTAAACCATAACGACTACCTGTATGTAGTTGAATGGGTGGATAAAAGTCTGTACAAAGTACGCTTGAGAGGCTTGTTATGGTGAACGTGTGCGGCATGACTGATTTATTTAGAGAGTGTTATGTTGCTTTACTGTGTGTTGCAACAGTAGTGTTGTAATTTTCTCTTCTTTGTTGGCGATGGTGATATGTTTATCTCATTATTGTTTGAGACATTTATGTCATTTAATTTACAGTAGCAGCAAAATATTCTTCGAGGTGGTAGTCCATCATTTTCATCAACATTGGTGACTTGACCATCATCAGAGAAATAGTCTTGACAGTACTGGTATTTTAATATGTCAGTATCATTTTGAAGGCGTGTGGGTAACTTATCCCATACTAACGCAATTTCATTTGAGGCACATGCAATCATAACTTCCTTCGGCATATCTGCAAGTTGTTGTTTGCTCATTTTCCTCAGACTGCCAAGTCTAGAAAATGCATTTAGTGAATGACCCATTCTTTTAATGTTTTCTCGATCGATCGCTGGTGTGATAGACGTTTGCTTCATATTGTCACTTTTTTCGTTCTTGAAGATAGAAACTTTAAGCACAATGTCCACACCACACTGTATTAAATTTTTGCTGCTGCTTGTAATTATAACTGATTTTATCAGTTTTCTTTGAAATGGTGTGGAAATATCCAACTAATTCTATGGGTGGGAGCAAATCACCAAAACAATCGAAATATGTGACTAAACCACCACGTTTCTTATATGCCACCCTATGTGTCCCAGGACCATCTACATGACCTAAATTGATAATTGCGGATTCGTTATATTGAGGACCGGAAGGAAGATTGTTTCGCATAAATACGCCTCGAAAATGAAGTATCTTCATTCTCTTAGCATAATATCTGAGTTCAATGTCGGTTAGAGCTCTCTGGGGTAGGGTGTCTAATAGTTTTGTAAATTTTGTGGTTTTAGGTAAAGCCCCTAAGCTTTACGATATGGTTTCAAATGCAATCCTTTACCGCTTTTTCCCATGGCAATGCCTACATATTATATATTATAGCTATTTGCTTCAGCCAACCCTTGTCGGCTCGTTTTCACAGCATTCACCGCTTTAGCAATGCCCGCTGCTCCTCCAGCTAAAGCACCCAACGCCGATAAGCCAGCAAAAATCAGTATTAAGGGTAGAATTCCTCCAACTTTCGGTATCGGAATTATGCGAGGTGTTCGAATTTTGCGTTTTCCACCTGCTGCTTTTATGTGATGTCACGCAACTTGAAGCGCAATGTGCATAACTTTCTTTGTATCTTTTGCAACATTTCTTTTTACCACCAGCTTTCCATAATACTTCGCGCACCTTGCGAACTATTCCTCCACCGAAAGCTATATTTCTAACATCCTTCTTGCCATTCTTCTTCTTCTTAGTCTTTTTAATATTATTCTTTCCCTTTGAAATACGCGGTATTGTTGACTTACACCCCATACCAAGCCGTTGTTTTCCTTTCATTATGTTCGTAACTAACCAAGCGGCTGCTTTTTCTCCAATCCTTGTGTCTTTGGATTTTACTCGTTTCCAAGCTGCCTGTTCAAGTTGGTAGTCTGCTTTGTGTCTGGCGCTATAGCGTTCTGTTTGTATGCAATATCATGTTCCTTGCACGTTATATCAAGCTGATTTTTTCCAATATCACCGCGACTGAGTCTCCTTTCTAACTTGGTACCGGGACCGCAATACTGATAACCTTCTGGTAAATGCAATTCAAATGGTAGCTTGTCAGTCAGGGAATTGATTATACCCCCACCAATCTTTTTCTTACGTTGATGTCTTTGATGCGTGTGTTGTGTGGTGATCAACATTTAAATAAGCATTGTAAAACATACATCCATTTATATAGTCTTCAACCGCGATACGCGCATTGTCAAGCAGAAAGAAAAATTTATTGAGATGAGATTGAGATGAGAAGGTTGGATTTGGGCACTGTGATGGAAATAAACGTGATGGGCCGCTACTACCTTCAACTGTACGATCACTTATAATCGGGCCATCAAATTGCGGAAAGACAAATGTAATGATTTCTCTACTCACGCATCCTCTTGGACTACTTTTTTCGAATGTATATCTATATTCAAAATCACTAAATCAACCCAAGTATGAGTACTTACAGAACGTTTTAACGTAGAGTGTTGGAAAGATAAATATGGATTTCTGGTAATAGATAAGGGTAGAGAAATACATGAGGGTCGATATAAAAAAGGTGTTGATAGCTTTATATATCCTTGATGTATTTTAATTAAAATTTCAATCGGTCTATAAACATCAACACAGACAACTTCGATAACAGTGATATATAATTATTAAAAATAAATATTGTCAAACGGGGTAAAGCAATCACTGATTCTGAGAATGAAATAAGTTTGAAACATAAGCTGATAGAAGCAACTGATGCAGTACGAAAGAAATTCAACTCAATTAAAAGTAGCCATGTGGAGAATCAATTATCACTTGAAAAGATGTATGAACCTATAACAAAACCTTTAAAAGTTATATCCGCAGCAACAACTATAAAATCACAAATTCAACCACTACAAACGAAAACCTCGAATCAAAGGACGTGTTCAAGAGAATTATCTGATAGTGGTACTTCTTTTAAAACCACACCTGATAGAGGTAAGAATGGTGATGAATATGATAAATTACAAACATCAGTAATGGAAACACCTCCATCATCAATATTTGCAACCCCAGGTTCAGAAATTTCATTTGCAGGAGAAGTACATGACATAGTCAGTAGACACATAGGAAATTTAAAGTCTGATGATTCTAAATATGATACTATATACGGTGTACGAGTAGATCCCAATAATGATGTGCTATGGATGGGTAATGCCAAAATACATTTTTCTAATGGAAATATTACATTGTCACGTGGTGGTAAAAAACTTGGAGTGTATCCAGGTAATGCTGATTTATATGATCTAATATTTCTAAGATATCTACCGAGTGGAGTTATTAACGATGAAGATATACAGATATATGGGAAAATATTAAAAATGACTAATGCGCCATTCAAGGATTATGAAATAAATACTGGCCTGAACATCACGAAACGACAGAAGTTTCGCAAAATTATAAAACCTTTAGTATCTTCAGCAATAATGACGAGATTCAGAAGTGGTCTGGGATTAATGCAGATACCTACCCATAAATTATACAACAACAGAGGCGTGGATTATGTATATTGGAATAAGCCGAAAGAATTAGTGGATCATCTTCGTTTGTTATGGGCTTCAAAAATAGCCGGAAACAATAACGTTAGTAATGAAATATTGAATTTGATTCAAGAATTGAAAGAAGAAAAAATAGTGTACTGAAACTTTTTCGGCCACACATCCAAGCAGTACATATAATGTGGCAGCTTAAATGTTTGTATCACTCATGTGAGATGGTGCAATGTTAATTAAAATTTCTGTATGAGAAAAATTGTGTATTAAAATCATTTCACGAACCCTGTATCTATAATATATGCAGAGCTATCTGAAACGAGACAGATGTAATCAGAAATGGCTACTGTAAACACCATTGACAAATTCAAACGCAGGAGAAGTGTTAGTAAATCAATACTTTTACGTGGGCCACCAGGCATTGGTTTCAAGCTTTCCAATGATAGACATTTTGATATTCAGAATAAACGTTTAAAGAATATTGGAGAACCCGTAGATATGCAAGATGGTGTAACGCGTAATTATATTGAAAATCGTCTCAGTGAATACCATAGGAATAACCACAAAGCTATGAATGAAGTAACTGATGGAATTATTGAAGCTATGAAAAAGTTTGTGAATGAATATATAACAAAAAATAAAGAAAATAATACAATTTTAAATAAACAAGATGCTGATCTAATGGAACAGATGAGAACATATATTGGTAAACAACTTTCAGAAGTTAGTACTAATTTGTTGGAGCAGATGCGTACATATACTCACAAACAATTAGCTGAGGTTATCGGTTCAACTGCTGTGCTTATGAAACAAAATAATAATTTGTGTGAAAAGATTGATACATTAGAGCAGACTGCTGCAAAATTCCAACCAAACAAGAGGCTTGGTCTAGCGTTTCCACCAGAGTTAATGAAAGAAGTAGAAATATAGAGCATAATTCAGTTTAGTTAGTAAAGAGATCAATTATACCGATGGCAAATAATGTAAAGCTACAAGTAGTCAATGAACTACATAGACATGCCCGACGAAATTTCCCTAGAAGAAGAACTATAATTAAAGGATTTGGTGATCTGTGGCAGATTGACTTGGCTGAAATTCAACAGTACGCTAAGAATAATGAAGGTCATCGATATATTCTTTTCGTAATCGATTGCTACACGAAATACATTTGGACTCGGGCTATTGTAAACAAAACAGGAGCTGTGGTTGCTAAAGCTATGAAAAGTGTTATAAAAGAAGCAAAATATTTACCTAAAGACATAGAGAGTAATCACGGAACTGAGTTCTACAACCGAAATTTTACTGCATTAATGAAGCAAAACAACATCAATCATTACTCCACATATAGCACTAAAAATGCAGCAATTGTGGAACGTGTATACGAACAATAAAAAATTGGTTGTATAAAGAATTCTCACTGAGAGGTAAATACAGATGGATCGACATTCTACATAAAATAACATTACTTTACAATAAGAAAATCCACAGAACAACTAAAATGAGACCCATCGATATTACACCAAATACATCTTTAAATGTAGATAATCATGCTAAAATCTCTTTAAAACCTAAATTTCACATTGGTGATGTGGTGAGGATAAGCAGATTTAAAAGTGTATTTGACAAGGGGTATACCTTTCAACTGAACTTTTCAAAATCTTTAAAATAAACATAACAAACCCCACGACTTTTTTAATTGAAGATATGTTGGGCCAGCCAATCAAGGGGTGTTTTTATGAACTGGAATTGCAAAAAACTAAATATCCTGATGTGTATCTAATAGAGAACATTTTAAGAAAGAGTGGAAATAAAATGTTTGTAAAATGGCTTAAATTATCTAAAGAATATAACTCCTGGATCGAAAAACCTGATATTATTTAATATATTTTACAATCACACTGATGTTTTCTATCCCTATGTACTTCATTTAGATACAAACCTTTTATACTTTTAATTTAAAAATAATATCAAGGTAAATAAGCCTATATTTAATTGTAAATTTTATATATCATTATATCTGAGCTGCAATGTATTTTTTTTATTATGTTATTATTTTAACTTAAATATTTAATGTATTTTCATCAATACCTGAAATAGAAATAAAATAAATACAATTTGTTTTAATTTTCTTTTATACAATATGTACAAAAATGCATGAAAATATACAGAAAACAATGTTTGTATATTTGTAATATTATGCGCTGGCGAATCGATACATATACCGTTTCGGATTGATGTAATGGACCTAATTAAAACAAATAAATCTTAAATTACAAAACAAAGGAAAATAAAAGAGTTTATTTGTGTTAATAATTTGCATATTATTATATCATTATTTATTTACAATTTGAAATATTTATTGGTGGGTTGTCGTCCACCTCTTCGTGGTCCTTCATATCTCGTTGATGTTGAGCATACCGATTGTGGTCTGGAGGTGGTGGAGCGTTTGAAAATTATGGAGCATCTGGAGATGGTGGAGCGTTTGAAAATCGTGGAACGTCTGGAGACGGTGGAACGTCTGATGATGATGTAGTGTGCATATCACACAACACTGTCTCCATTGACCTTTCCGATGATGATGAGGATCTATAAGCTCTGCTGCACCGTCATCATCCAAATCTTTATCCAAATCACCATAATCTATTCAATAGGATGGAGATGTTCGTTCCCACCACTTACTGCTGTCCGGACCATCGCCATCGTAGAAAATGTCACTTGAAATCGACCAAGTTGGCGATTCATTGGTGAAGAACCTGTAGCTGTCTTGTGAGACGTCCATTGCTTATGTTAGTAAACTGATGAATAAAATTGAAGGGTTCAATATATAAATGTAGATTTACCCCCCACTCTGACAGTGTAACCAACAATAATTATTTTCCTTACCATTATCTCTACATTTACTTATATTAGAATAATACACAAAAACTAATATCGAAGTCGCCATCTGCATTCAAAAGTTGAAGTACTATGAATGTCCACATGTTCATGTTCACGTGCAACTCTTAAAGAATAAAGCATATAACATCCCTCACACAATTCATAGCTTCCACCATACACAGAATGGACAATTGCATATGCTAACGTGGTGCAGTGTAATGTCACCAGCGGAATAAATGGTCGATTACTGATCAACTTATGGTTTCTCTTTATATCAGCTGGCTCATCGGCAACGTCAGGCACAATCCCTTCATCCAACTCTCCAACCTGAATGTCTTCAATGTCGTCTTCTTCTTCTTCTACGTCGCCATCTTCCACTATATTTTCAACATTATTTTCAGCACCTCTATGTATCCAACCATCCCCCTCATCATCATGTGTAGCCAGCCAATCAAGGAATTCCAAACTTGCAACTCCTTGTGGACCCAATCGTGGTTCTGCAGCCATTTAATTATGATAATTTACGCTTATTATATCTTGACTGTTGAAACTCAACTAACTTTGACCCAGACAGCATCTTTCCTTTATTTATATAGCCTGTGTGAGTGGGGGTGAATATTCCCATAACTTCAGAATGAATTTAGATTAAAACATACATTGCTGTAATCTATTTATTTATAAGATTTTCATTGTTATTTTTAAGAAAAATATGTAGTACAACATAAGAAATATTTTAGACAATTGCAACTGTCAGTGACCAGAATTTTGGAGACTATTTAATTTAGCAAATTAAATTTGCTAATTAAACATGGTTAAATCATTTTCGATATCGTTAGGATGTCTGTGATGTAATAATACAGTAATAATAGTATTTATTTACAGTCCAAGAATCAGTACAAAATATAATACAAACGCAAATGTAAATAAATATGAATTAAATTCTTAAGTAAGCCATATTTTTATGTTCACAGAATCACTGATAAGTGCCTTAATACATACATTCACATACAATTACAAGGTACATAATATATTATTCGTTATTTAAAGAAGAAAAATATATAGGTATACTTTGATTTCAATAAGATAAAATTCATTATTAAACATGGTTAAATCATTTTCGATATCATCGTTAGGATGTCTGTGATGTAATAATAATAACAGTAATAATAGTATTTATTTACAGTCCAAGAATCAGTACAAAATATAATACAAACACAAATGTAAATAAATATGACTTAAATTCTTAAGTAAGCCACATTTTTATATTCACAGAATCACTGATAAGTGCCTTAATATATACATTCACATACAATTACAAGGTACATAATATATTTGTCATTTAAAGAAAAATATATAAGTATAGGGTAGTGGCACCAGTAAATGTCATTATAAGACATACTTTTTATTCATATGCAGATTTCAAAGGGATAGTAAACATTTTCTATTAAAAAATACATATCTAGAGAAAGCTGATATCCCGCTAACGAGGAACGGGAGTCGGGTCTAAAGTGCTCTGGGGGGCGCGACGAATTTTTTACGTAAAAGGGGTGCATTTGCGCACATTTTGCCCTCATAGAGTTACGTAGTTTGTCCGCGCGTTTTCGCGGGGGTGGGGGGTGAATTTTGAAATATTCGTTTTTTCGAAAAAGTGCTCGCCCCGAGTAACGTATGGGACGACTAGACGAGTACAAAGCCTTCGAGAAATACTTCGATAGCTCTTCCCGTCGCCGAGATATAAGCCCCGGAAAATCCCCCCCCTGCCGGCCAATGAGCAACAGGAATCGCATGCAGCGACTTTTCGAGCTCCGTTTGAATCCCGTATGGGGCCATGGGGGCCACTCTAGATGAAAAACTGCCATCTCGACCCACCCCCCACCATTGGGGTGCGTGGAGGGGGTGCTACTTACCCCGAGTTCAGACGAGGGTATGACGTACTTCGCTGCTCTACACAAGAGCAGAAGTGTCACTTTGACGCCCAACACTACGGCGGTGCTCACAGTACGGATATCTCGGGCGCCAGTTTCTGTTTAGAGTGCAGAAACACCACTTTACTCTATCGGCGGGACGATAGAGGCCGGGCAACTACAGTGAAGAAACGGATAGGCCAGTGGTCGAGAAAAGGTAACTTACACACTACAGTCAATGAAACGACTCTTATTCAATATATTTACATTTATTCTACACACTAATTATTATTTACACTTTATATACACCTTAGTAACTACAACTTACACTAAAACGGTCTTAAATCATAGGCGAGCGGGGACAGTAAGCGGGCGGATAAGCGGTGCGACACGGTAATCCGGAAATTAAGCGGTGAAAAACGGTAACCAGCAATAATTAAATGGCCATAAGCAGACGGCGGATGGATACCAGGAGGGGAAGCAAGCGTAAATACAAGCACACTATGACTTACTATGGCTTTTATTTACTATACCTTTATTTACCAAACCTTAATACCTACTTCCGTATCCTGGGCTGCTTCCTCTCTGGAGCGGTCGGTGTCGGCACGTCTAGTCGATACTGGCGGCAGCAACGTACAGTCCTGGATGCTCTGAAAAATCCTCAAGCTACTAAACTCTGCCAAAAGCAGAAGTAGGAAGGCGCGGTAATCATGCGCGAAATATTGCAACTACGTCACCTTTTACCGACTTAGAACAATGCGCAATTACATTTGTATACCTGTGTACCTTTATACTCATAAGATTACTTACTGTGCTGGTCGGCGTGGTTCTTCGGTTGGCGGTCAGACGGGAACTAACTTGTCTCAAAAATCCTCATGCTACTAAACACTGCCAAAAGCAGAAGTAGGATGAGACGCGGTAGTCATGCGCGGTATATTACAACTACGTCACTTGTTTACTGACTTAGAATAATTCCGCATTAAATTTAAATACCTATATATCTTTATACTCACGAGTTTACTTACTGTTTCCAGTCTCGGAGACCTTTACGGTAGGACGGACACAGGAGTGCCCGCAGTACTGCCCGCAACTTGGCATATTTGGAATGTTTACACAAACAGATCAGTACTACCTATCTATAATTAACAATTAAACTATTATTAATGAGCAGCTGACAATACCACTATTAAGGGCGCAGTACTACAATATTTAAAATGTCTTTTAAGACAGACAAATAGCACCTAGTAGTTACCTAATTTAATTCTATAAAATAATCACTTCGTTACAAGGGGGTCGCTACCCCCGCTATAGGAAGGATAATGGCCAGGCCTACAAAAAAAGTATAGGGTTGCGGTACGCGTATGACGCTTCGTTTGGCCTGTGGGCGGATCAAATCGATCGCTTTTTCGCGTTTTTTTTTTCAAACGGATGGGAAATAAATATGCAGATTAAGGAACGCTCTCTCGTGGGGGGCCGTCGTTCGACGGGAGGTTTTCGAAAAAATATCGAGGGGGGCGGGGAGGGGGTAATTGGGTAATTTTGGAACGCGCCTTTTCGGCAAAATCGCGGGGGGAGCGTCGTTCTACGTCGCGAACGACGCTAAAAAGCCTTATGGCCGAATTCGATCCGACGCGTCGATACTGCGCGGCGGCCGTCGGTGCGACGAAAATTTTCGATCGTCCGAAAAAAATACTTCGTCGGCACATTAAGGACCGCGCTCCCGTGGGTGGGGATTATTCGAGGAGAGGTTTCCGTGAAAAAAATTGGAGGGGGGTTGGGGAGGGAGGCTAATTTCGGATCGCGCCTTTACGAAAAAATCGTGGGGGGCGTGTCGCGAATGACGCAAATAAGTCTTATGACCGAATTCCATCCGACGCGTCGTAACGGCGTGGCGGTCTTCGACGCGCCGAAAATATTCGATCGACCGAAAAAAATACTTCGTCGGCAGATTAAGGACAGCGCTCCCGTGGGCGGGGATTATTCGAGGGGAGGTTGCCGTGAAAAAAATTGGTGGGGGTTGGGGGTCGGGAAGGGGGGGGCTAATTTCGGTACGCTCATATTCGTCAAAATCGGCTGGCGCTCTACGTCGCGAACGGCGCAGAAAAATCTAATGACTGAATTCGATCCGATGCATCGTAACGGTGCGGCGGCCAATAATACACAAATTTTTGTTGCGACAGAGGAGGATGGCTTGCACAGCGCCAAGGGTGCGCGTAGCGCACGCTTAACTAATGCACATATCAGACTGTTCACCCGCTCATACTGTTCACCCGTTCTCACTTGTTTCTAGATAGCTTGCAATTACATCTTACCTTCAATTGTCGTTTATTACGGCGTACGTCATACACCCAATTTCCTTCGGCGTCCTTCTTTCTTTCTAAATATGTATCACCTTTTTTCTCTTTTTATTTTTTCTTCTGTGACCAACTATGAATCTGTATTTATGGTATTTTACGATTTTTTCTTTTTATTGGTTTATCTTCAGAAACTAAATGCTGAGATACTTCGGTGTCGACTGTGTCTTCTATCTCTTCTACTGGTGTCTCTTGCTCTACTTGAGGACTATTTTCAATTGTTTTAGTCATGGTTGCAGTGCCTACTGCAAATTGGCAACTATTTTCTACAGCAAAACATAATTGCTTAGATATGTTTGTGTTATCTGTATTTTCTTCCAAAATATTTTGTTCTAACATTGAATTATTTTTAAATGTTTCAGGGGTGGTCCTATCAAATACTTCGAGTCGTATTTTATCATTTTCCTCAAGGGTACAACTGTTTGGCAATTCTATTGAATTTCCTTGTTCATCTATAACTATAATGGGCAAATTACGAACTAAAACATTTGGATTTACAGGTTCTTCAATTTGAAAAGTGGACGTGTCTTGGGCCGTGGAATAAATATGATTATCAATATGACTCTCATTAGCAGGTGTGTTTTGTCGTTCCTCTCGATTATTCAATACAGGAGAATTAGTATCTATACTACTTTCCGTTTGTAAAAAGTGCCATTTGAATCATCTTCTGTGCACGCGACATTGTATGCTGAAACAAAATTTTACAGTTTATAAACCTTGTAACTCCTCAACAACGCATCTTAATTCACAACTGGGATATAAGAAAAACTCGTAACTCCATAAGTAAAAGAAATCACCAAATAAATACAAGAATTATTACAAAAATGTAAAAACTGTTTTTATAATAATATACTATGACTTACTTAATGCAAAAAACCACAATTCAAACAAATAACGAGGAATGGGTGCAAGTAGTAAGAAATAAAAGTAAAAAGCGCCAGTTAACAGTGATAGGCAATAATAAGGATTCATTGGTGATAAAAGGAGTACCTCGACTAACAGATCTACATGTATACCGGGTGGATCCGAATACAACCTCGGCCGAGCTGGTTGAAATGTTGAAGTCTCATTTTCCTGAAGTAAAATGTGAAGCTATTACACCGAAACATCCACAGCTCTACGCTTCATTTAAAGTGTCAGTATCAGATGAGAATTTTAAAGCAGCTATGAATCCACGGTTATGGCCTTATGGTGCCTGCATAAGTCGTTTTTTATACATTCGCAAAAAGGAAACGCCTGTAATAAATTAGTGTTTAACCCCAACATTCTTCTGTTAAATGTAAATACTTTAAGTGTAGATAAGATAAATTTGTTACATGAAGATATTTGTAGTTACCCAGATTTGGATATTTTATGTTTAGTAGAAATCGGAGTTAAATCGGAAATAGTTGACAGGATATATATTGATAATTATAAATTAACTAGTGTTTATTGCAGACCTTCAAAAAAATGTGGAGGAGTAGGAATATGGTCTAAAAATAATTTGGATACAAAAAAAATTAACGTAGCAGTTTCATGTGTTGAACAACATTTTGAATATTGTGCCATATCCTTGAAACGAAACAATATAAGTACAATTATTATCAACTGTTATAGAGCTCCTTCGGGAGATGTAGCTTTATTTTTTGATAAAATTACAGACATTTTGAATATTTTGTTTAAGCCTAATCTAAATATTATAGTTTGTGGCGATTTTAACTTCGATATGTATAATAATAGTGATTTTAAATGTTTGTGTACCATTTTATCTTGTTTTAATCTAAAACCTGTGGTAGAGTGGCCGACCCGAGTAACGGGCACTACGTGCACGCTAATTGATAACATTTTTATAAATTTTGGTAATGAAGGAGTGTGTTGCGTACTTGATAATGTTATTTCGGATCATAGAACAGTATTATTAGAAGTAGATAATTATGGCTCAGTTGTTCGCAATAAAAGTTACATCAGGAGAAACTTTAATGAAAATAATATAACCCAATTTGAAAATTCTTTAAATAATGAAAACTGGCACTATTTGTACGGCCTAATTGACATAAATGAAGGATTTCATTATTTTAATGATATATTTATGTATCATTTTAACGTAATTTTCCCTGAACGTAAGCATAATGTGAATAACCAAGGAAAAACATGGGTAAATGATTTAATTAAACATTCTAGCTCAGATCTTAAAGGACTTTTTCGATTAAAGCAAATTTATCCTGATCTGATTCCTGCTTATAAAATAGCAAAAAAATAGACATACTTCCTTAATTAGAACAACAAAAAAAGAATATTATCAAAATAAAATATTTAGTTCAGAAAATCCAGCACGCGCAGCCTGGAAAGTCGTAGCGGAAATTTCTAATAAACAGAAAATCAAAAATAATATAATAATAAAAAATAATGAAAGAATAATAGAAAATCCCAAGGAAGTTGCTTCAACTTTTAATTCTTTTTTTATTGATGCCCCAAAGAGTTTCGTTGACAAAATATCTACTCTCGATATTGTAATACCAAATAAGATAAAAGTAAATCATACTTTTTTTCTAGAACCTTTCATTGAAGATGAACTGTTAAGTTTATTAAAAAATAAACTGAAAAATAAAAGGTCTGCAGGACCAGATGATGTTCCAATGTTTTTAATTAAACGTGTGTTGAAATTAATAATAGGTCCAATAACATACCTAGTGAATTTATCTTTTTTAAATGGTATTTTTCCCGATTTATTAAAGGAAGGAAAAGTGGTACCTATTTTTAAAAAAAAAGATCCAATGTTTTTAGAAAATTATAGACCGGTTACTGTCCCGTCTGGCTTTTCTAAAGTTTTCGAGTATGCTTATTTAGATCGATTGACAATATTCTTAAATAAATTTAACATTTTATCTGATAACCAGCACGGTTTTCGTTCTGGACATTCCACTATTACTGCCACAAATTCTTTTTTTAGCGAAGTCATTAGGTGTATTGACGCAGGCGAATGTCCTGTTGGGGTTTTTTGTGACCTCAGTAGGGCATTTGACTGCGTAAATCATAATATTTTACTCGATAAACTTTATGATTATGGCATACGGGGTCCTCCGTTGAACTGGCTCCTTTCTTTTCTTAAACTGCGTAAACAATATGTTTCTTTGCAATATACTAGTCGTGATTCAGTGAAAAACATAAATTCTAACTCTTGCCTTGTTGAAATGGGTGTACCGCAAGGTTCAGTTCTTGGCCCTGTACTTTTTATTTTATATGTCAACTCACTTGAATCAGTGTTAGGTAAAACTTCCTTTACTATGTATGCTGACGATTTGTCTTTAATTATTTCGAACAAATCGTCCGACAGACTGAGTAATGATATTAACAAAACTTTGGAAAATGTGTGTAACTGGTTTAATCAGAACTATTTATATTTCAATGCTGATAAAACACAAATGATCAGATTTCATAATAGACAGAAAAAGTGTGAAAATGTAGTAGTCAATATTAATAATACTGTTCTTGATAGTGCTGCTGCAGATAGTGTTAGTTTTTTAGGAATTCATTTAGACAAATGTCTCAATTGGAAAGTTCACTGCAATCTTCTGGTTTCTACTTTGAATTCAATAAATTTTTTATTTAAAAATATGAAAGAAATTTTAACGAAACAACAATTAATAAATTTATATTATGCACAGGTAGAGTCACGACTACGATATGGTATCTGTTTCTGGGGTGAGTCCACACTATCACATACTGTTTTTACATCACAAAAACGTATTCTGCGCAACATGGCGAGTTTGCCTAGTACACACACTTGCAGAAACATTTTTGTAGAATTTAAACTGCTTACATTAACATCTTTGTTTGTATTTGAAATGTGTATATACGTTTTTAAAAATATACATAAGTTCTACCTTAATAAAGACATACATAGCGTAAATACTAGGCATAGAAATGATATTCATGTACCTTTTTCTAAATTATTAGTCACAAATAAATCACCAAATTATTTAGGACTGAAAATGTTTAATAATTTGCCTGATAATTTAAAAAATGATACTAATTTATACAAGTTTAAGAAAAAACTGAAATTATTTTTAGTTGATAAATGTTTTTATTCCTTATCTGAGTTTTTTGCTTAGATTAAGTAGTATTTATTGTTCTTTTGTCTTTTAGATTGTTTTTGTTTTTACCTACTGACTATTGTTATACAAGTTGAATTGTCCTTAAACAAAATAAATGAATTTGAATTTTGAATTTGAATTTGAAATAAGTTACACAGTTAGAAAAAAACTGCTACATGAACAGAGGTACATGTTCACCGTCAAGAAACAAAATGGAAACTAGTGGACTAACAAGGATTTCTCATTAGTTTTACCCTAGGAGTTACGAGGTTATTTTGTAATTCCCTGCATTATTGTAGACATTTTTTGGAGTTATGAGGATTTCTGAATACACAGGTTACGCCTCTGGGCAGTAAATGGTGCAAAAATCTCAATTTTGGAATTTGTTGGAGTTACGAGATTTTCTTGTGTCACCGACGATTTGTTACTGTAACAGCAACCATTTTTTTTTATTAAATATTAATTCTGAGTCAGTGTCATTTCACCAGTAGTTGTCATAGTTGAATTTTCTAATCTCCATTAGTTGTCACAAAAATTACCAGTAATTGTCAAGTCAAAATTATAAAAATATTAGAAACAAAGTTCTAAAAATTGATTTATTAAATCAATTATTAATTATTGAAAGAACTTTTATTGATACTTACAAAAAAAGAAGTAATATTGGTAAATTATATTTTACAGGCGTAAAAGAGTATTTACTTTGATTTAAATTTATATTGGCGATAAGCTGTTTTAATTTTCTTCAATACACTATTTTCAAGGTGAAAATGTTCATTTCCATATAAAATTATTGGCCCATAAAATAAACGGTTTATTTCAACAGAATCATCATCTTGATGTTTGGGCCAAACAGAACAATTGGCAGACACTTCGGTTAAAAATTTCATAAATACATTTTCTCCAGTTTTTAGAACACGAACAATATAAAATTGTTCCTGATAAAAAACGGCGTAATAGTTTTCCAAAATTTGCACTGGTGCACCTAAATCAGATTGATCGTCAACTGGATCAACAACAAAGTTTTCTAAATCGGAGAATGTTTCAGACTCATCCGACGTTTCGGCATATGAAAGTTCTGCAGAATCTTCAGACCCTGATGGATCTTTTAATTTTTCTTTTTTTTACTTTTCTGTTTCATCTGCTGTTTTTCTTCCTTTTCTTTTATTTTCTGAAGCTTTTCAATTCTCTCGCCTTCTTTCCATTTTCCTTTTCTTGTTCTTTGGCTCTTTTTTCTTCTTCCTTCTTGGCAAAGTATTTCATCCACTATTTTGATATCACAACCGACGGCATTTTTTCCAAGTTCCTTTTCCTTTTTGGTTTTTCATTTGGCTCTGGCCAAAATAACGCTTTCTTGAATGGCGTGCTGACACTTGAATTTGAACTTTCATCGACTATTACCTGGGCGTGTTGTAAAATTGGTAATTCTTTTAGTGGGGTCCTATATTCATTAGAATTGCCTGGTTGTGGTGAATGTTGCAAACTGTTTTGGGTGTCAGTGTCCTGAAAATTGTTTTGCGATGGAGGGGTTGTATCTGATATTAATTTTACTATACTAGTTTCTTCTACAGAATTGTACCTTGCATCTTTATCTTGACCGTCAATTATTGTTGGTATTTCATTATTATTTGTTAGCATATCATTGGCATTTATTGGTATATTATCTTCATTTATTGGTATTTCATTTTCGTTTTCTTCTTCTGTTTGTTTTTGGGTATTTTTATTTTTATTGCATTCTTTAAATTTCAACCAAACGTCAAATAAATCACGAGAACGTTCTTGTCCAGTCCAATGGCCCTCTGTTCGACAATATTCAAATTGTTCTATTAATTGAACGCTAATAAAAGACTCTAAATATTGCAGATTACCAAGTTCTTTATCTCATGTCTTTTTTCTCTTTAGCTAACATAACAGTATCATTTTGACTATTGATACACTTTGAGTAGTCTACCGCATCAGGTCGCCAGGGATATAACCCACATTTCCTGAAGCCATTAATTATAGTTTCAGTAGTTATGGACTTCATGGCAGTTTTAAATACCAAAGGAAAACTTACTCTGTTCACAATTTCGTTGTTGGTCTCAAACTTCCAGGAATGTGCTGCATTTCTCCAATGGGCTTTTAAGGGTCCAAAAACCGTGACATCACATGGTTGATATATATATATATGGGTGACATTTGGGTGCAATGCCACCAGAATGATCTGGTTGTCTGAACAAAACTTACTTAGATGCATTGTTATGTGGGACTTGTGTCCGTCTAGAAATAAAATTACTGGTAATTGGACTTTATTTTTGAGAAGCGATTTGTGGAAGCAATTTGCCAAATATTCATAGAATGCTTCACTGGTCATCCAACCAGATTCAGTTTTTCCAATACCTCAGTCACCTGGAACATTTGTTGTTACATAACCAGGCATTCGTACATATGGAAAAATTATGAATGGGAGTAATAATATTCCATCAGCTCTGATGTTGATGAGGACAGTGAGTGACTCCTTATCAGCTCCCTTTTTCAAATCGTAGATATTTTTCTCTCCTCGCGGACCAATCACTACCAGTTTTCGGGCAGAGTTGGAAAGCAAATTGAGGATCCGCTGAGGATCTGATAATACTTTTAAAAAACCATCAGACTTTAAGGAATCTGCAACTTCCTGAAACCATGCACTCAACTGAGCTTATGTCACAGAAGCCCTGACAGCTGTGAGGGTCTCCAGAATTCTTTGACTTAAGTCAGGGTGTCGTTTCAAAAACAGTTTCTACCACTTTTTTCCTGGCTTATTATCCACAAAGGGAGTTGTCCGCCCAGAGTTGTTAATTAATTATTCTTTGCACTGTTAATATCAGGTCGTCCTTTTTGGGAGGAAAGCCCCTCTTGGTAATTTCTCTAATCCACTCCACCAGTTTATTTTCTTCTTTTACTGTCAATACAGTTTTGGGTCCCATTTTCCTTTCCATAGGTGTTTTACCCAAAACTTTATATTTTAGTGTCATTCTTGGTACCCCAAAGTGTTTACTTGCAGTTGAATAAGGCATGCCATTTTTACATGCCTCAACTGCAGCAAACATTGTTTCTTCGGAGTATTTAAAAAAAGTTTTCTTTGTTTCCTTGTCCATGATAATACTGAAAACCAATAATTGTCACTCTAAAATCCAGTAGATGTCATACTCTTATACGTAATGAAAATTATTGGAATTTTTATAGATATCTTCAAAATTTTTATCGGAAAACCTTAGAAAATAGTTAGGCTAGCAATCTATCTTAGATTTTTGTATGTTTCCCTTAAAATGAGCAGACCCAATAATTGTCACAAAGTGACAACTACTGGGAAGCACCCGTTTCTTAGAACCAGTAATTGTCACCACACGTTTTAGCATAACACATAAAACTAAATCATTCCTCATACATCTTATTTTAATATATAGCTTTCAAGCATTATTTTGTGGCAAAAATGCAACGGATATCGCAATTTTTGAAAAAGTTATTGCATTATTATTTATTCACTTACCTTAACAATTTAGCTTACAGTTGAGTATGTGTGTTGCAATCACCAGGCAATATGGCAGTTCAATAAAAATATCGCGCCCAAAGTGACATCTATGTTTAAGAATTATACTTAAAAGTGTTTTAGATACATGATCAACTTAACAGATGTCACTGAAGGCAAAGAAAAATGAAAGTGTTGCTTAATTTTGGATAAATAGAAGAGTCAATGACAATTACTGGGTGGGTGACAATTACTGGTGCCATTACCACCCTTTGATTTCAAGATAAAATTCATAATTAAACATGGTAAAAGTAATTTTGATATCGTGGTTAGGGTGTTTGTGATGTAATGATAATAATACCAGCAATAATAATATTTATTTAGTCCAAGAAACAGTGTAAAATATAATACAATAAGTTATAGTTAAATACATATAAATAAATATGACATAATTTTAAATAAATGAACAATATATGTCTTATTTTGTTCATAGAATCACTGATAAGTGACATAATTCACACATATTTTTGTTATTTAACAAAAAAAAAAGTAATGACACAAAAATATTATTTTCTCCAGCCAATCATGTAAATTTTACAAAGTATAATACAGTAAGATATGATACACTTTTAATTTCAATAAAATTAAATTTATAATTTAATAACTATTTTTAGATATCGTGGTTAGTGTTTGTGATGTAATAATAATAATAATAGTAATAATGATAATACATATTATTAAAAAATAGTATTTATTTACAACACATTCAAATAATTCGGAGTCGGTGGTGGCATCGTATTCTGATCCAGGATCGGAGTTACCCCTGGTATTGATGGCGGCGGGGGTGACAGCACCGCATTAGAACAACTAGGTTGTTCTAATGCGTTACTGACAGGTAAGAGTTCAAATACAGTCTTTTTTTAAATTTTATTTACCTGTCCTTTGCCTGAATTTGATTTATTTATTTTGCCTTTTGATTTCTCTGATATAGATAAGGGCAGATGTTATTGAAATAATTTCATTTACAGACTGAATCGCATCCTTCTTTTTGTTGTCAACCCGTGTTTTATTTTCAACAACTTTATGGTTAGATTTTTTCGAGGGTTGACAATTTCTAGAAGGATGTGATTTCGATTGGGAACTTCTGCTCTTACCTTTTGCAGATGGCGCCGATGACGATTTATTATTTTTTTTATAATTTTAATATCAATATTTTTTGGCATTTTTACGAAACCGTCATCGGTGTCATCGATCACTACCACAGGTACAACGGGCGTTTTGCGTTGAGATGTATCGAGGAGACGCGCATCCTGGCACTTTCAATTAGAAGAAGTGGATTCTATTTTTTTTATTGATTGAAGCCGCTGCCTCTAATTTTAGAGTTTCTTCAAGCCTATCAATATACTCAACGAGGACGATGTTTTCTGATGATTTCCGAAATCACCGTCATCGATGTGTAATACCGGTAGGTCTGAGTCAGGATGATTTTTTTGACTACTCTGCTGGTAGCCATCCTGGTACGCGAGCTGTTGTTCGCCTTCACTTTCTCGCGAAACACCCCCAGAAGAATTGCAACCACGGTCATTTTGGATTGATATATCCTGCACAATCTTGATTTTTTTTTCTGCAGGACCTGCTTCTATAGATGGGCATACAGGTGATGCATCACCATCGCCTGAAACAGGTGGTGCTGAATCCATCGACGATGGCACAAATGTTGCTAAATAACTCATAAGAGTTAAGGGTGCTAAAGTTGTGGGCGAACTATTAACACGTTTGCGACTACCACCACTAGTTTCAGTGATTTTCACCATTTTAAAAACGAAAAGCACAAATAAAAAAACAAAAAAAAAACGGAAAAACGGAGAGCACTTTTCGCACACTTGCATACACTTACAAGGCTTAAACGGAAAGAATCTTGTTAGCGTCTCAAAATCTTCACCACAAAATTCGCAGCCCGTTTAATTAGAGGAAGGGGTGATCACCCTGAAATCTCGTTGGTTGAAATGGTGTCACATGTCTAAAACAAGTCAAGCTTTAACCCCATTTTTGATCCTCATTGGTTTAAGTAAACCTATGCTAAAAAAACGACGCCAAGCTTTAACCCCATTCTTAATTTTCATTGGTTTAAATGAACCCGCGTAAAAATGATGCCAAGCTTTAACCCCACTCTTAATTCTCAAGTGACGCCAAGGTTTCTCGATTGAACTTTCGATGCGACATCTTCAGTCGATGGAAGCGTCATCTTGCTAATCATTGCGCAATATACACTTTGTGTTACCGACCATAGTGACATCTTGCTGACTTCACCAACACCACTTACTGTTACGTGGTAGACTTCTAACAACACCAAAAATAACTGTTTAATTTAGGACATAAGATGGAGATGCAGGTTTACGGCTGTTCAGTTGAAATACGTTTAATCAGTTGTTAAATAACGTTTATTCAATTGTAAACGCGAAACAAGCGTTATCATCGATAGGAACTAAAAACGTTTCGTTACCAAAGAAACGAATCATTCCTATTCCAAAAACAGGCGGATTCCTACCTTTTCTTTTACCTATATTCACCGCGTTAGGGGCTCTTGGAAGTATAGGGGGCGGTACAGCGAGTATTGCGAAAGCCGTCAAATTCCCGAAGGAACTTCTGAAACTCATTAGAACAAAACTGAGACCCATTATCAAAAATAACTATTTCCGGGACACCAAAGAAAAGGAAAACTTGTTCACGCAAAAATTTAATTATAGGAGCAGTGGTGGCTCGACGCAACGGTTGAACCAAGACAAATTTCGTGAAATGGTCCGTGACTACTAAAACATACTGGTTTCCTTTTTTGCTCTTCGGCAAAGGACCCAACAAATCCATGGAAATTGCCTGGAATGGATAACTAACTTCCTTTTCCTTACCCATTAAGCCGGGGCGGGCCAGATTATCACTCTTTTGAGCGGCACCAACTTTACAATTTTTTACGTAGCGACTCACTGATTGCTTTAACTTGGGCCAATAATAGAAGTCCAAAATTCGGGACATAGTCTTAGAGATACCCAAGTGAGCAGCGGTGGGCTCATCATGCATCTGACACAAGATAGATTCTCTCGTATCGGTAGGAACAACTAACTTCCAGTCGGGGATATTTGACACCGTAGGTAAGGCAGAAGGGATATGCTTGTACAGAAAATTACCCTTCACTTTAAAATCGGGATACTCATCAGGGTTATTTACAACCTTATCTAACATACCAACATACCACTCATCAGGTTTCCAAAGCTGAAGGTCAATAGAACTAACGCAATGGGACAAGGCATCCGGTACGACATTTTTTGCTCCGGGACGATGCTGTACATCAAATGTAAACTGAGATAACCGTAAACACCATCTAGATAAACGCCCAGTGGGCTCTCTAAGTCTATGCAGCCAAGTTAAGGAAGAGCAATCAGTAATGACGGTAAACTGGGTAGCTTCAACATACCCACGGAATTTTTCTATACCGAAAATGACCCCAATAAGCTCCCGCTCCGTCGCAGAGTACTTGCGTTCGGCAGCCGTAAGAGCTCGACTTGCATAGGCGATTGGGTGCTCTGCTCCGTCTAATTTTTGGAACAGGGTGACACCAACCCCTACATCAGAGGCATCAGTCTGGATATAAAAACGTTGGGAAAAATCGGGGGAGGCTAAAACAGGAGCAGAAGTAATGCGGTGCTTAATCTCTTGGAACGCAGATTCAGCTTCAGGAGACCACGACACGGCTTGACCCTTCTTTCGGCCATGAAGTAAGGAAGTGATGGGAGCCGCGATAGTAGAAAAGTCCTTAATAAAGCGGCGGTAATATGAAACCAAATCTATCAGACGTTTAATCTCCGTTGTGTTCGTGGGAGACTTATAGTTAACAATAGCAGCTACCTTTTCCGGGTCCGTACGTAGGCCTTGCTGGTCGACAATAAATCCCAAAAAAAGACAAAGAGGGACGACAAAACTCACACTTGGATAAGTTAATTGTGAAACCGGCAGCGAACAGACGATCCCGAATAAGGTTTAGGGTAGATATGTGACTCTCGAAGGTAGGGGAAGCGACAATAATATCATCAAGATAAACGAAAACTTGAGTGTTCAACAAGTCAGGTCCCAAAACATGTTCCATAGTTCGCTGTAATATTTGGGGACTATTCGACAAACCAAAAGGGAGCACAACGAATTCAAAAAGTCCCATCCCAGGCACACAAAAAGGCAGTTTTCTCACGGGAACTTTTCTCGAGAGGGATTTGCCAAAATGCTTTACGTAAATCGATAGAGGTAAGGTACTGTGCGTCACGCAAGCGATTCAAGATAGAGTCAATATGAGGTAAGGGATAGGCATCTTTAACCGTAACAGAGTTCAGCTTACGACCATCAAAACAGGCACGTAACTCACCGTTTTTCTTACGCACAAGCAAAATAGGGGAAGACCAGGGAGAATTTGAAGGTTGAATCACCCCCAATCGTAGCATGTCATTGACTTCCCTATGCAGATGCTGTTGCATAGCTGGTGAGAGCATGTATTGCCTTTGTTTGAAAGGACGAGCGTCACCTGTATCAATATAGTAATCCGTTAAGGTGATTCGCCCTAGCGTATCAGAAACTAAATCCTCAAAACGAGTGACGGTTTGATCCAGCACCCTCTTTTGTCCCATCGACAAGGAAGTACAAGGTAAGATACGATTTACGGCAGAAATTTCATGCTTTGTATTAAAAGACCACGTATTTCTCGAAAAATCAAGACAAATATTAAAGGTAACTCCAAAATCGATACCTAAAACGAAGGAATGGGCTATAGACGGGACAACTAAACATTTCAGCCGTTTTGTAATTCCATGGATGGTGAAATTTAATTCTATTTCACCCAACACCGGTTGATTGACACCATCGGCGGTGGAAACACATAAAGGCAGCTCATGAACTTGATATCCAACGTTGTGAGAGCGAAGGAGAGCTAAACCCGGACCTCCAATTACAGTGTGGGAAGCTCCACTATCAAGCAAGCAAGCGG
Source organism: Rhamnusium bicolor (assembly GCA_029963845.1). NCBI lineage: Eukaryota > Metazoa > Arthropoda > Insecta > Coleoptera > Cerambycidae > Rhamnusium > Rhamnusium bicolor. The sequence continues at coordinate 424,009 of JANEYF010003330.1, read as the reverse complement.
CGGGGATGGATTCAACCAGAATCTCAAGATAAGGCCGTGGGTCACCAGGTAAGGAACTACATAAAGGAGAGACAACAAATGACCTATAAAAATCACGAACATGACGAAGCCAATCGTTCCATTCAGCCGCAGAGGGGGAATTAGGGGAACGTGCCGGCGAGGGAATCACAAGGGAAGAATCAGTGAGTCCAACAGACGTAGAAGGCTGCGACTTAAGAGAGTAGGGTCTGCAAAAGTCATGAACCTTAGCTAGCCAGTTATTCCATTCACTAGCTGAGGGCATGAAAGTATCATTTAACTTGGGAGTCTCGCAAAAAGGAACATAGTCAAAAACTTGGACATGTTCTGAAAAGGAAACTTTCTTTCGCTTTTTCATTGAAGGCAAGGTATTTCTTTCAGACATGCCACTATTTTTCGAAAAAGCAGAAACATCAGAAGGTACGGGAGAGTTACAAGTGGATTCGGCAACCGGTGGATCTTCTGGATTTAGACTGTGATAACACACTACAAGTTCCATGTCAATATCGGCAAAACATGAATACACCAGGGACCTGACCTTGGGCCAGCTTAAACCGTCAAGACCACATCCGAGAAGAGGGATGGCAAGTTTCGGTACTTGATAAGAGAGTAGATGATCCCTTAACTTCAACAAAGAAGCCTGCAAATTCTCATAAGAGGGCTTGTCAGAGGAACTCTTTTTTGTACCCAAGTAGTAAATGAAACGACCATTATCGAAGAGAACTGCCAGTCCACCAGGGGCTTGTCGTTGTTGCAATAATGCCTTTTTGGACCCAAACTTTTCACTAAAACGTAAAGCTATTCCAGCACTCATACTCATATCCTCAGACACACAATGGGCTAAAGAGAACTCATCCGGAACATTAAACAAATCTTCATTGATTTCACAAAAAGTTAACGTAGAGGCAGATTCTATGGGTCGATCTCCAAGCTCTCGTTGGAGAGGCTGGGATTCAGTTGGGGTACGAAGGTGGCGGTCCGGGGTTTTGGACGTGCGGGGGTGGACGGTTTCGAGGGCATCGAGGTACCCTTGTTTGTGGGAGGTGGAGGACGAGAAGGTGCCACTCGAGGGGGTTGGGCCAAGGCCTGAGTCGGAAACTCGAGAGGTAGACGAGCGACACCTCGTTGCAAGTTTTTTTGGACTGCAATTACGACAAGAGGTACTGAAATTTCCTTTCGTGCCACAACGATAACAAAAGACAGTACGCTTAGCCGTACATTCTCGATGGGAGTGCCCAAATTCCTGACAATTCCAGCAAGTAATGGACGACACCACAGGGGAGGGGCTTAAAGAAGAATGAACAGAAGAAATGGAATCGGTGTCCTCAAGAGAAAGGCAAGCCAAGTCGGGCTCCAAAAGATTACTCTTTTTAGAAGGAGGGGGGCGATATCGTTCATTTCGAACTTTTAATTCTTGTATAGCCCTACATTTCTCCTTCAAGTCACTTAAGGAGGGAGTATCAGTTAAAACCAGTTTTTCAGAGAAAAACGGATTCAAATTCCGACGAATACGCTTAATGATCTCAGATTCGGAAGGAATTACAGATAATCTACGAAACAAAGCTTCCATTGAGATAAGATAAAACAACACATTCTCAGATGGGCCTTGTGTTCGCGCCCGAATTTCATTCAAGAGATCATCCTCGTAATCGACAGGAAGGAAGTCCTTCTTTAATTGTATAACTAATTCAGACCATGAACAAACATTTTTTCTAACGTTACGATACCATATTAGAGACGGACCGGAAAATAAATCTACCGCTGAAATGAATAACTCCTCCTCACTAACTTGACGAGCCTCACGAAGCTCTGCAACCTTTTCCAAAAAGGCCATCAGGCTTTCACCGTCAGGCTGTCCTGAAAATTTCATTCCCCATTTGCACACGGCTACTGATTTAAAGGCAGTATTCCGAGCCACAGCATCCATGGGTGATGGCGAAATTAAGGAAGAGGAGGCAACCGGAAGGGACATATCATGCTCCTCTTTTTCTAATACCAAACCTACTAAAAGTAAGATATTCGATTCAAGGGAAGATTTTCTAGAAATTTGTACCTCTCCTTCAGGTGAAAGAAAGGTACACCTACGCTCCAGATGACGCAGTCTCGATTCAACACGTCGAATTTCTGAAACACTAAGAGAGGGCGAATCCCTAACTAACATGTCAGTTATTTCCTTAAGGGTAATATCCATTTCCAGGACTTCAGAATTAAATGACTACGGCCCTGCCTTTGGAAAGACATGACCTTCTTTTTCTTTTGCCAAAACAGCACGCAACTGTGTTCGGCGAAGCACTTGCGTAGCTTGCGGTTCGATACCACGAGAATGTAGCTCGAAGCAAAGCTCCGCAGATTTAAGATCATTAGGTTCCATATTTAATAAAAAAATTAAAACCCGTTAAAATAAAGTAACACAACTTATTACTAAAGGTCGAAATAATAATTCGCTCTAAAGGATGCCAAACGTGGCAAAAAGTCTAAAAATAAAAAACCACAACTCAATTTTCTTATTAAGAATAAGTTAACAAATACCATGAAAATTAATTATGTGCAAATAATCTGCTGCAATGTACCTAGATACCAGAAATCCCTAAAATAATTATGTAAATTATAACCCGAATAATGAAATTATAAAAAACTAAATGTTTACACATATATGTTTTTTAGTTACTCCTCGTATAAGTCAGTTTTAAAATTTCATCAAAAATATGCGCAATAAATAAAAATACAATTTCCAGGTACCTCCGTTTTGCCTGTAAAATTTTATTTCCTGTCAAGAATTAAATTCAATTTCTTTTAGACAAGGTCAAAAAAATAAAACATAAAATTAAATTAAGTCTTACAACACAAAACTGTTAAACCGATCCGTTTCTAGATACAATTTACTTGTTGCGAAATAAAATAAAAAACCTATTCTGTTAATCGGTAAATTCTACCTGCACTTCCGGTAGCGGGACCCAAAGTCGCAATAAAAAACTGCCGCCGAGGTTTTAAATTCTAAACCCGACTGAAATGTAACATATGCATAAAATATCAAACAAGTACATACAAAGAAACATTATATCTTTAAATGCAAATAATACGCAAAAAACATAAAATACAAAGGTATCTTCACATATGTAAAATAAATTGCGAATCACAAAAGAACACATCAAATACCTATAAAACAATTAGGTACCTAAGGAATCAAAACATTTTTAGTTTATTACTTGCTATTAATCGAGCCCACACGTTGGTTCGCCAAGTATAACGTCGGTGTTTCCCTCGCTATTTTATTTATTATTAACTTTTCGTTAGTTCTCAAATGAAACACTAAACTCAAAAAAAATACATATATTTATAATTCAACATACAAAAAACTCTCTCAAGGGGTGAGCAAGTAATAAACCTTTCTAAAATCTAATTAATAAAACCACATATCTTTTCCACTAAAGGAGTTTGTGTAGGGCGCCACCCGCTTTTCTTTTTCGTTTATATAAAAGTCTACAAAAGTTACACACACTAGTGCCGTTGAAAAGGGGAAAGAACGGTTGTTTTTTTCACTAAAGTGTCTCGCACAGCTCAATAGCAAATTAAAAAAAGTCTAGGGGGCTTTCTCCACCTCTAGTTCATTGGACAGGCAAATCAGCCTGTTGATGCAAATTGAAATCTGCAGATTTCCAACTCCAACTCGGAGCGGAAACTATTTAACTTTCGAATAGGTACCTATTTTAATAATAATAAGGAGTGATCCTACCTTCTCACATGGCTTTCCTATGCCTCAATTTGTAACTATTACTATAACAGCTTAACCATATATCATCGTGCAACACGATTTTAGCAATGTACACTACGACTACTTCGCTCAAAGGTCAACTCAAGTCTCTCGCGAAACCTCACTGTCTCGTCCTAGCGTCCCCCTTGTCCCTCACACAGCGGAGTTCGCGCGGGTGCACTAGAGGTCCAGTGTCGCACACATTGTCAAAGATTTACAAATTTACAAATTAATAAAAGAGGACCAGTGTCGCACACATTATCAAAGATTTACAAATTTACAAATTAATAAAAGTCGGTTCTAGAATTTGTAAGGTTGACCTCCAACCAAATTATGCAATTAGAATTAAATAAAACGAAAGTTAATTAAATCTAGAAATGGACCGTTACAACACGATATTCAATAGTTCCTTCGATCCAAATTTTTGGTACAAGAATGTACCAAGACCAATTTGTAAGGGGGACCAAAAAGGAGAGGGGCCTTACCGCCGCAATTATATCGTGACACAAAGCAGTACACTTAGCTCGCAAAGATTCTTTTGAACTGTGCTTGTGTCTCAAGATAACCCCTTCGATGAAAGTACTCAATGTTTCGGGAATTACTGCCGTTATACCTTCAAGGAATCTATCGGACGGTGGATATTCCTCTGTTTCATACACCTGTGATCGTATGTCTTACAGTACAATAGTTGCTGCTGCATTCACAACACGTAATCGTTCCGCACGCGTGTCGCTTTCCTTATTTGTATACCATCCTTCCGAAAGTATCTTATATCCCGTATTTTTATAACATACCATTGTTGGTCGTGTACCACGCGAAACTATAATGATATCGTCGCTGTACTTCCCTAACAATCTGGACTTTATCGTTCGCACATCTGGATGATATCTCTGGATTTGGTCACATAATTCATTAAGACTAAATTGGCATTCAGCCCCATGCTCCTCCAGATATGCATATATAAATTCCATTGCTTTGTCTACTTGAGTAGCGGGTCGATAACCCCTGCTATGTTCTGATGTCTGCTGTCTACTAAATTTTTTTCATACATGAGTGATGGTACTGCGCCTCGACTGCAACCAAATCTGCATTTGCGAGTCGTGCTTGTATTTTCTCTCCCAAATCATCATTACGTTTAGAAGCTAAAGATACTGTATCTTTTATGGAAAAAGTGCGTACCTGATAAACAACATCACGGACCTCTACGCGGTTTTTTTTCTGGTTATTATAGAAATCCTCATCTATCACCGCATCACACAAAAAGCAACTGATCTTAAAGTTGAAGGTCGGTACACGTGAACGCAACGTTTGCACTACTGGCACTTCCACAACCTTATCTTTTCGATTCAGTGCCGATGTAATCATTCTCTCATTTATGTACGTCTTACGGCAGTTGTTATGCACTATTACACTATCAATATTATTTAAAAATTGTGCGGCTTTACCGTACTGTCTTTTGTCACTACACACTCGTAAATTTTCAACACCCCTTCTTTTGACTACTACAATGTTGTCAGTCATAGTTTTTTTCACAAATAAAACACATATTTGCTTCCGCCATTGCGACAAAAGAGTTTATTCAACGGCTCACAAACTCTCGATTATGGAATTACACTTAGGCGCTGTCTAGCAGCCGGCTCCCCACCAACGATTTTTAAAGAGTGGGGTAATAGACGTTGCTGGGGGTAGAGGCAAGGAGGGGGGAATGTATTAGGTGTTAACGTATCACTGCTAGTGTAGTTGGGTCAATATTCATCATTTGAAAAATAAACGTACTTTTATACATCTAAAAAATGCGCTGTAAGACAAAACTTAATTTTTTTCCGAATCTGAGAAGCTATATCTCTGTAAATATTGATCGGACAAAACAATAGTAAAAAGCTAAATTGTAGATAATTTTATAGGGAATAATTTTGAATAGAGGTATTTTTCCAATAAAAGGTACGGTACGGAAGATATGGCTAATTTTCTAATTTCATGCGCCATTTTTTTAAGATGGCGTCGCGAGCGGCGCCACGCCGTGTTCGCAAAATCAGGTGCTCATTGAGGACCTCAAGATCTAGGTATGTGCCAAGTTTCAAAACTTCCCGACCTTTTGCAAACAAACCCTGTTTTTATGTATTCATTGACTGTACAACCGGACAAAGCAGAAATTATAACACTCACGTGTGTAATACTGCACAACTTTTTAAAGAAAAGCAGAACTTCACAAAATATGTACGTGCCTGAAGGTACAATAGAACGTCTATTACAGCAAGAACAGAATTTGCTACTACCATTGACACAGACACCAAGGCGACCAACGGAAAAAGCGAAGAAAATACGGCAAGAATTTGCAGCTTACTTATATTCGCTTAGGCATTAAATAATTTATCTGTTTCCCTACTAAAGCTTATGTAATAATAACATAAACAATATAATACAGCTATGTTTTAATTCACTTACATCTGTGTTTATTGTATTAGTTTTCTTTTGTTGTAAATGGGTCCTAGGAAACTATCCATTAATTCATAAGCAAACCAGGTACTACGAAATATTTCACTGGTCGCCGCACCCAAACGAATAGACTCTTTAGTTTTCTTGTAATATAACCGATAGGTCGACATCAAAGATTCTCGTTTTTTTTTAAATTCATTTATTGTGCATGGCATACTAAAATTTGTTTTCACACGTTGCCATGTGTCTGCAACAGCATTTCTATTTTTGTGATCTCTTATCATTGGATTCCACAAAAGTGGCTCAGCTTGATATAGTTCCAGAAATTCGAGTACTCTTTCATTGGACCATTGTTCCTGAGACGACATTATTTTAAATTTATCAGAATATTTAGACTCACGCTCGTTACTCTGCACTTCACGCTGCAATCACTATAGATCGACTGAACAAACGGCCAATGTGTGGACGGCGTGTCCAATATTGGTGCCAATCCCTTTGATGTTTTGTCGAAAAACAGACACATATCGGATTAAGTTCCAACATTGGGGCCAGCGTTGGCGCCAACGCTATCTGTCGATCCACACATTGGACGAACGTTGTTGGCGCCAACGTTGGCTCAAATGTAACAGTATAACAGGAAAGCAGAAAGATACTTCTTTACCTTTTAGATAAATTATATTAATTTTCAGATAAAGAAAGATAGTGAATAATTTATTATTTAAATAAATTATATGATTTTCACAGAAACAAATTCTATTAATTTCCACATAAAAGATAAGTGGTGTGTGTTACTTTAAGTTATAAACTTTATTTACGGTAAATATCGGTAGAGTCTAATAAACTTTAAGAAACCAAGTTAATCGTCTTCAATACGTTAATACCAGCTAAAAATGTAGGCAACAGCCCTTATGAATCCGTAAATTCTAAGAATGTAGCTTTGTAATGATAAAGAAAAATGTAATTAACTGACATCAAAATGGACAGACTTTTCAGTCACCACGAAGCTTTGCGTGTTCTCAGCAGGAAGAAAACAAGGACTTGAGTCCAAGAGGTAAGTGAGGGTAGCAAATTAGCAACAATAATGCTAATTTACACGTTACGATAAGATAATTATTAATAAGATACGATAAACGATATAAATTTCGTCTATAGAGCTAGTAAGGTGATCCAAACCCAAGAATTTAGTTGAATGTAAAGGACGCGCAAATATGGCGATTAGCCAACGAGCTTTACACTAAACTAATATAGCTCGATAAAAATCGATATTAAAACCTATATAAAGAAATAATTACTTTGTCAAGAACATATGAATACCCTACATGCTCTAATTTGTTAAAATGAAATTGCACTAATTATTAAGGCTGGGAATCGAATACGAATAATTCGAGTATTCGAATATTCGAGCAATCGAATACGAATTATTCTAATGGGAAATTATTCGAATATTCGAATACTCGAATATATTCGAGTATTTGAATATTCGATTATATCTGAGTAAATTTTAATATTAAAATATATTATTAAATTATGTACGAATAGGTATGCAGTATGCATCCAACAAAGTAGGTAGATAGTAGGTATAGGTAGGTACCTATTCTAAAATCCAAATATATAAATAGACCACATTAGTGGCACGTGTTACTTCCTGTCAAACTATTCCATCTCTTTCTCGCCTCGACCTTATTGTTACTGTACTAAGGCAGGGGTTAAAATTAAATTTTAAATTTTAGAAAACCGGGAAATATTTAACTATTGACTTTTCATGTATTTGTTTTACCTTCACAATCTGCGTCTTTTTTTAAAAACATTCTAATTTTAGAGCACTTTTATTTTCTTCGAAAAGGAAAAATAGTTATGACACAGAAGTATAATAAACTAGCTCTATTTTCATTTTATTTAAGTTTCAATAGTTAAATGTGAACAATAGCGCCTCAGTCCTAAAATAAAATACTAACTAAATAATTCTGACCCTTAAAGCACATGTACAGGAGACATACCCTATTTTGGGTATGGAAAGCAAATCAAATTGCCTGCTTAGTGGTTTACGTCACGACTATTATTGTGGTCTATCCAACCAAATACCGTAAAGCGGGGCTATTTTGCTCCAATTTTAAAACTTGTTTTTAAAAACGGATGGTTTCTGCTACAGATATGGTTGCGGGAATTATACAATTGAGTTAAATGCAAACATTAATATCGCAAAAATAAATTTTTGCATTTGAAAAAAGTGCTAAACAACGATACATATATATATATTTTTTAATAAAAATAGAGCAAAGTATCTCATATAAGCGGGTTACTTTGCGCCATGTTCTAAATGATAGGCTGTGACGTGCAAATAATATTGTAGAGCAATGTTGACGCACAGATAATTCATATGAAACATTTTGGCACCAAATTTATATGAAATTTTTCCTGAGATGTTTTTTCTTTTCTCAGGAAACAGACTTAATACTGTTACGCCACTGGACTGTGCAGACTGGTTAGATTAGGCTGGAATTGTACACGAACGGCCGGGAATATTCTGGAGTGCACTAGACCGGGAGAATGGATGTATAAATAAGACGCACGGTGGGCCGAGATTTAATCTTAAGTCGAACGTGAACGAGTAAAGAAGTAATAAGAAAGAGACCTATAAGTTTTCAGTTGTGATTATAGTTAAGACATTAATTAATCTATTGTTATTAATTGTTAATTAGTAAATAAAGTAGTGAGTAAGTGTTACCTGGACTTTCAATCAACGAATCTACGAGTATAGGTGTTTGTGTGGATAGCAAACACGTAACAATTTGGTGTCGGAAGTGGATTGGAAGAGAAATTTCTGGAATATTGGAAAAGGTTCTACAGTGTTCTTCTCAGGAATTAGTGGTAACACGGAGAATTAAGCTACTGGACAGTGTTTGGAGGACTATTTCTGGACTGAATAGTGACTTTAAAGTGGATTTTCGAGACGTTTCTAGAACATTCGATTTAGAAATAACTGCAAATACGCGAGTGCCGCTAGTAATAACGTGTTGTAGACTGAGAAAAAGGACTACTAGTGCAATTTCGGGAAAATTCTAGAACATTCTATTTGGAAACTACAGGAGATACGTGAATTGTGTCGACGGTAACGTGTTGTAGACTTAAAAACGAGACTATAAGTGACTTTTAGTGACAATTCTAGAACATTCGATTTGGAAACCACAGAAGATACGTGAATTGTGTTAACGGGAACGTGTTATAGACTCAAAACAAGACTTAATAGTGTAATAAATTTTATTTTGAACTGATTTACGTGTCGTGAGTTAATGCCAATAACAAGAAGTATGGCGGAGAAACAAACACAGGACTTGTTAGCAGCGTTGTTGGAACGAATGAACGATCAAGAAAGAAAAAGACAGGAAGAAAAAGAAGAACAAGAGAGACGACAAGAAGAAAAAGAAGAACAAGAGAGAAGACGACAAGAACAAGATAGAAGACGACAAGAAGAAAAAGAAGAACAAGAAGAAAAGGAAGAACAAGAAAGAAGACGACAAGAAGAAAAAGGTGAACAAGAGAGAAGACGACAAGAAGAAAAAGAAGAACAAGAGAGAAGGCGACAGGAAGAAAAAGAAGACCAAGAGAGAAGACGCCAGGAAGAAAAAGAGGACTTGATAAAAATGATCGAAGGCCTGGAAATAAGACGACAGGAAGAAAAGGAAGAGCAAAGAAAGGAACGCCAGGAAGAATTAAGACAAATTATGGAGGGACAGCATCAAGTCATGCTCTCGGTCACTGAACAATTGAAGGAAGATGTACAGGCTGAAGTCATGGAAGTTAAAGAAGAAGTTAGTGAAGTTAAAGGAGAAATAACTGAAGTTAAGGAAGAAGTAGCCCGACTCAAACAACAATTAAGAGAGAAGGGTGGCCAGTTAGTACTGTCATCTGGTACTAGGTTACAACCACCTTCCTTCGACGGTCAAAGTTCATGGTCAACTTATAAGAGACAATTTGAAGCAGCTGCACGTTCAAATAACTGGAATGATGAGGAAAAAGCAACAGCATTGGTATTAGCACTAAGGGGCCAAGCATTAGACCTGCTCCAAACAATTCCTACCGCACAGCAACAAAACTTTAGTATTTTGGAGGCAGCGTTAGAACTAAGATATGGCGACCAACATCTCGCCCAAGTATATCAGGCTCAGCTCAAATCACGCAGACAACGAGGTGGAGAAAGCCTCCAGGAGTTCGAGGCTGCGGTAGAAAGATTAGCTCATCTAGCCTATCCTGATGCACCAATGGAATTTCAACAACAGTTAGCAGTTGGTACATTTATTGATGGAGTAAGGGACCAGGAAGTTAGGCGAATTCTTAAGTTAGCCAGGCATAAGCTTAGTAGTGAGGCTTTAGTACATGCACTGGAGATTGAGGCTGCCTATAAGGATACCACCCAATCAAAACCGAGAGTACGAGCTGTGAGTGTGGAGGAAGACAAGCCAGACAACACAACACAAAATCTGATATCTGATATACACACAATGATCACCCAACTACTGACAAAATCGAACTCCCAGCAGAGACAAGACCAACAACAAAATAGTGGGAGGCCGAATGGAGGCATCCGTTGTTATAGGTGTGGCAAAGTGGGCCATATCAAGAGGAACTGTCGTCAACGCAGCCCAGAAAGGGTAAATGCTGCTGTGGTTGAGGAATTACAAGAAAACTAAAGATGGCTGGCAATTTGGGGGCTGCGCTGGCCAAGAAATATTGTGACCCCCGAGAAATAAAAGTTTCCCAACTTCGGAGAGTTCAAAGTAGTCTGTTGTTGGAGGGTTATGTAAATAAGAAGAAATGTGTGTTCACAATCGACACAGGAGCTACATCATCAATAGTACGAGCAGGATTCATAATGGGTTTCAAAGTAAATAAAGAACGGAATGGATTAGTCATCCGGACAGCTACGGGAGATAGGGCGGCGGTTCATGGGGAAGTCGACATGGAGCTGCAAATTGGCCGCTTATATTTTAAACACCAAGTTATCGTAGCTGACATTACAGATGACTTCATTTTAGGATTAGACGTTATGGAAAAATATGGATTCGTACTTGACGTTGGAGAACAAGTTCTCAGGATTGGAAATGAAGAAATTATTCTTTCAACGGCAGATGAAAAATTCCATAATATCAGGCTGCTAACTTCGAGGACAGTAAAAATTCCTGCACGAACAGAGAAAGTAATTGAGGCCGTCCTGGAGGAAAATTCTGTGGGATACCGCTTTGGCCTCGTTGAGAGGGACGACTCAAGTAAAATGACAGACAATGTGATCCTGGCAAGGACTTTAACACAGACTACAGACAATATACCGATTAGAGTGGTTAACCTAAATTCACACTCAGTGACATTCAAAGAAGGCGAAGCAATTGGCACCTATGAACCAGTCACATGGATTGCGAGATGTGAAGAACAAATCATTGGAACTTCGTCTACAGATATGGACCAAGAAGTTGTAAGGATGTTAAATGCCCAGTTAGAACATTTAACTCCAGATGAACATAGAGAAGCTTTAAAATTCTTGAAGAATGAAAGTACAGTATTTGCAAAGGACACAGAAGCTCTTACAAAGACCAACATAGTACAACATCGGATAAATACTGGTGAATCAACTCCTATTCGTCAACCACCTAGGAGGCTCCCATTAGCAAAACAAGAAGAGGCTTCTGCAATGGTACAGAAGATGCTTAAAGACGGAGTTATTGAGGAATCAACCAGTCCTTGGTCGTCGCCAGTAGTTTTGGTTGCTAAGAAAGATGGAACTTTAAGATTCTGTGTCGACTACAGGAAACTGAATGACGTCACTAGAAAAGACAGCTATCCGTTACCCCGAATTGATGACACACTAAGTACGCTGGCAGGTTCACAGTGGTTTTCCACTCTAGATCTTCGAAGTGGATATTGGCAAGTGGGACTTCATCCAGATGACAAAGACAAGACAGCCTTTTCGACAGGAAGTGGCCTTTATCAATTCACTGTGATGCCTTTCGGCCTGTGCAATGCGCCAGCGACTTTTGAAAGACTAATGGAACTGATACTACGAGGACTAACTTGGAAGACATGTCTAGTTTATCTTGATGATGTGATGGTTATGGGACGGGATTTTAAGGAGCATTTGAAGAACCTTCAAGAAGTGTTTGGAAGAATTAAAAATGCACACTTGAAATTGAATCCCAAAAAGTGCCTAATGTTTCAGAAAGAGGTAAAATTCCTAGGACATGTCGTGTCTTCGGAGGGGATAAGAACAGACCCAGACAAGATTTCCTCAGTACGAGATTGGCCGAGGCCTTCAAATGTTCACGAAGTACGAAGCTTCCTTGGTCTATGCACTTATTACAGACGATTTGTGGAACGATTTGCTGATATTGCGAAGCCACTACACCGGCTTACAGAAGAGAAGGTTCAGTACCAATGGACACAAGAGTGCGAAACATCATTCAGAACACTAAAATCAGCACTGTGTTCGAGTCCAGTTCTTTCATATCCAGAACGGAAAGGCCTCTACGTATTAGACACAGATGCCAGTAATTCTGGACTTGGATGTGTTCTTTCCCAAATTCAAAATGGACAGGAAAAAGTAATTGAGTACTTCAGCAAGACGTTGTCGAAGCCAGAACGTAACTATTGTGTGACACGGAAAGAACTATTGGCCATTGTCAAGTCCATAGACCATTTTCACAAGTACCTATATGGACAACATTTCAAAGTTCGGACCGACCATGCTGCATTAAAATGGTTATTGCAATTGAAGACTCCGGAAGGCCAACTAGCTCGCTGGATAGAAAAACTGCAGCAGTACGATTTTAAAATCGAACATCGTCCTGGAAAATCCCACAGAAATGCAGACGCTCTCTCCAGAAGACCCTGTCGGGAAGACTGCAAGCACTGCCACCGGGTAGAAAAACAACAAGGGATAATAATTGTAAACACCGTTAAAATTGATGTTTCTGACGATTGGACAAAAGAGACATTAAGAGAAGAGCAGTTAAAAGATCAAGAAACTGGTCCTATTCTGGAATGGAAAGAAAGAGGAGCCCGACCTGGCTGGAAGGACATTTCAGACAAGGCAGTGGGCCTGAAGGCTTTGTGGGCACAATGGGATTCCCTTAGAGGAGAGGATGGACTGTTGAAAAGAGCTTGGGAAAGTCCAGACGGGAAGGAAATTTCTTTGAGATTGGTAATTCCCAGGTGTCGCATACCAAAAGTACTCCAGGAAGTGCATAATGGAACATCTGGCGGACATTTTGGCATCAACAAAACTCTCACTAAAGTACGCGAACGATTCTACTGGGTGAACAGTCGCCACGATGTGGAGGCTTGGTGCCGCAAATGTGTAGTTTGTGCGGCAAGTAAGGGGCCACAGACAAGAAGTAAGGGTCAAATGAAACAATATAACGTAGGGGCTCCTTTTGAGCGAATTGCGATCGACGTAGCTGGTCCATTCCCCGTGACAGATGATGGGAACAAATACATCTTAGTTGCCATGGACTATTTCAGTAAGTGGCCTGAAGCCTATGCCATACCCAACCAAGAAGCAGCTACTGTCGCTCAAGCTCTGGTAGATAATCTAGTATGTCGATTTGGCGTGCCCCTAGAATTGCATTCGGATCAAGGAAGAAACTTTGAATCAGGGGTCTTTCAGAAGATGTGTCGCTTACTGGGAATTCATAAGACAAGAACAACAGCCCTACATCCACAATCAGACGGAATGGTGGAGAGATATAATAAAACCATGGAGGAGCACCTATCCAAAGTGGTTGAGAAACATCAGAGAGATTGGGACCGTCACTTACCTCTTTTCCTTATGGCATACAGGGCCTCCATTCATGAAACAACAAAACAGACACCGGCTCGCGTGATGTTTGGACGTGAGATTAGACTGCCATGTGACTTGGTGTTTGGCACACCGGATGAGGAGCGACTTTCCGTAAATGACTACGCCGATGAAGTTGGTGAACGGCTAAGGAACATTCATGAGCTGGTACGAGACCGAATTGCCATAGCAAGTGATCGCATGAAGGCTCGTTATGATCTTAAGGCGAATTCAGGAGGGTTCCAGGCTGGAGATTTGGTTTGGCTATATAACCCACAACGGAAGAAAGGCAGGTCCCCGAAGCTTCACCCGCCCTGGGAAGGTCCTTACATTGTGGTCACCAGACTAAACGACGTTGTATATAGAATTCAGCAAAGTCCAAAATCCAAAATGAAGGTGGTGCACATAGAGAGACTAGCCAAGTATGCAGGGAATAATGAATTGCCTGATCGGGACGTTCAGGCTTAAGGAGGGGGCAGTGTTACGCCACTGGACTGTGCAGACTGGTTAGATTAGGCTGGAATTGTACACGAACGGCCGGGAATATTCTGGAGTGCACTAGACCGGGAGAATGGATGTATAAATAAGACGCACGGTGGGCCGAGATTTAATCTTAAGTCGAACGTGAACGAGTAAAGAAGTAATAAGAAAGTGACCTATAAGTGTTCAGTTGTGATTATAGTTAAGATATTAATTAATCTATTGTTATTAATTGTTAATTAGTAAATAAAGTAGTGAGTAAGTGTTACCTGGACTTTCAATCAACGAATCTACGAGTATAGGTGTTTGTGTGGATAGCAAACACGTAACAATACTATTATAATGACATGCTAACATGAAAACACTCTTAAGTAGCAGGATTTATTAACAAAACATTCATGTTTTCTCAAAATATTTACAAAATACATATAAAAATAAAATATCTACTTAAACTACTACATTTACAAATAATAATATTCTTATAATGAAGTGTTTACTTATTTTAGAACCCTCATCATATTATTCTCTAGCTCAGGTACGCTGAAGAGTCCTCTTCTATTAATCGCTATCGGTTGATTTATGCTTCCAACCACATCCTTCCAAACATAGAATAGTTCATCCTTTCGTGACGGCCATTTCCAGGCCTTCAAAGACTTGGTCATTGCGCTAATGTTTGCTCCTTCATTATTTAAACTTAATATGATACCTGGATACTGTTCACCCTCATACAGGAAGATGACATAGGCCCCAACTTCTTTAACTATCGGCTTAAAACCTGGTACATTCGCATCCTCTTCTTCCACTTCTTGCTCCTGTTCGATTAGCTCCTTGCTGTAAGTGTCGAAGTCATCATCAGACGAATTTTGTAAAATCAATTCTTGCTCAGTTGTATCACTTGATCCATCATCGTTGTACTCTCCCTGTTTCTGAAAAGACTCACCTGTTTGAGGTTCAGGAAAAATTTCTTCATGTGCCACACTTTTTCCAGCTGGTACATGCAGTTTCTTTCTTTTCTTTTGTTGGAGTCTGCCACTATCTGTGTAAGCTGTTCTCGTGGCTTGTAAAATGTCAAGAAAAGCGGCATTTACAGCTCCCTGATGAGTTTCTTTTCTAGCAATACGCTGAAGTAGAGGTTCAATGTCACAAGGATATATTCCGCATTTTCTGAACCCACTTTCCAAATTGTTTGGCTCCAGAATTTCCAAAGTCTTTCTCAACAACATTGGGAAAGCCTGTTTTGGTAATATATTGTTTTTTAAACCCTCGGGAGTGCTCTTCCACTCGGTAAGGACTTTTCTCCATGCCACTTTCATTGGATGAAAAAATGCTACATCTAGTGGCTGCGTAAGATGCGTGCTATTTGGTGGCAGGCACACGAAGTAAATATTTGCTTCTCGGCAACGTTCAAAAATATCAACATTCGAATGTGTAGATAGATTGTCTGCAATTATTACTTTCTTCCCAGGGAGCTTTTTTTAATCTTGGTAAGAGTAACGTTACAAACCAGTCACTGAAAGTAACTGAGTCGAACCATCCAGACGTAGTATGATGATATCTGCATTTTGGTGGTCCTGCTTCTGTCCACGTTGTCCATAATTGTGACGATTTGTAGATTACATAAGGTGGGAGTAACTCACCCGCCGCACTTCCACAAATCATTAAAGAGGTACTGCTTTTGCTGAAGTTACATATTTTCTCTGGGTATTTTACACCACGGCGGCAAATAATTTTTTTTTGTCCAGGATCATCCGTCAAATTCGTTTCGTCAAAATTCCATATGTTTTGTTCAGGAACATCACGAACAATTTCTGCTCAGTTGTTAATATATTCACGTAAAATGGATTCATCGGTGGCCGCCCTGCTTCGTTTTATATTGGCTGCAAATCTTGCCGTCAGCTGTGGATGACGTTGTAAAAACGATCTTATCCAGTCCTTTCCTGGTATATTTTGATTAAAGTAGGATACTGAACAACCAATTCGATCTAAAAATGACTTTATTACATGACGCAAATCATGTGTGGTTGGTTAAAGGAAATCCAAATTCGCTCATAACAGAGACATGATACGAAAGTTTCTTCCTCCTTCTTAGAAAAAACTGCCGGTTTTCCAGGTAATTTTGTGTGCTTTTCCTTTAATTTATTCATAATAGTGCGTCTTGGAATATTGTAGCGTGCTTCGGCTTTTCGATGGGATATTTCACCTCTTTTAATTGCGTTTAAGCATTCCTGCAATTTTTCCGGTGTGTAATCTTGATAACGTCGAGCCCCTAACTTTCTCCTATAAGTGCGCACCATCTGTAACACATTGCTCCAGGTGCAAAGTATCCCTATAACCAAACAAATATTACTTCACTACAACATTTTAGCAATAACTCAAAAAGTATTAGGTTTAGTAAAATACTGAAAGTAATTCTAAATTAAGCATAATATTCTACATTAGAAGAGCTCACACATACCTTTGTTTTGTTATGCTTTCCACAAAATATAGACAACTTTTATAAAACGTAAAACTGCCGAAAACATGTGTTGCTCACTAAAATACAGTGGTTTATAATTTACGCCACGTGATGGTGCTACACCGTTTATTACACACAATATATAGTGCGTCCTCTAATGTACAGTATCATAATAGCTGGCTATTATTTTTGATTAGCTATCCAGAGAGCTTTAAATCTTTTTTAAAATTCGGAGCAAAGAAACCCCTTAAGGAGCAAAGTACGGTACTCAAATAGAGTATTCACTATATTCACTAGTATTCAGTGCTATACCTATTAATAATGAATAATCGAGGATCCGGATTATTCGGATACCTATTCGAATAATTCGGATTATTCGAGTATTCGAATATTGGAATAGGTATTCGAATAATTCGAATTATTCGAATACTAAAATCTGGAAAATTCCCAGCCTTACTAATTATTAAATACTTTAAATTAATAATTTAACGATAATGAAATGCTACGCTCACCTCCCTACTTGAAGAACACCCAAAGACTCTCCGTTTTGCCTCTGCACTCGTCAAGTGATTGATTCGCGCATGAACCAAATTATGACATTTCGATTAAAACAACAGGATAGCAAGGTCGGTCGCAACCATAATTAGTTAAAATTGTCGTTACAAATTGTCATATAAAATACGTACTTACAAACAAAATTTATTAAATAAACAGGTTAAACATTTGAAAGTATGTACATATGTACCAATAACTATATACTTAAACATTTTAAATAATAAATCATTAACAATGTATGTATTATGTACCTATGTATGCACGTATACATACATATTTTTCTCACACACTATTTTTTTGGGAAAAAAAATCGATTAACGTAGTTTGTTTTTTATATTTGCTTTCAAATATTGAGTTAACATAGTGGTCTTCCATATTTGATGCGTATTCATAAGCTTTCAGGTCGCCCTGATTCTTTGCAAACAAAGTTGTTTCACTGTCATTAAGTCATCTGTCTGATTTTTTATTGGGCAATCTATAAACACCACGTCCTCTACTTCTTCTTCGTTTTCCTCAGGGTGCGAGGCAGCATCTTTTGTTGCAGAGTCAATATCGTCATCTTCAACAGCAAGTTGGACATCCAAATTAATAAAATCTTCTGGATCAATGTTGTTGTTGCCGGTCACGATCAATGCCCTCTGCATTTGTGCATAGGCAGCCAAAGGAATTTCATCCTCTGGATCAAATTCTTCAGGAGGTGCACTACTGATATTTTTGAACTAAAATTTAGCTTTTAAAAAGCAATTTTTTAGCGTTACGTCAGTGACTTGGTACCACCAGGCTTTCTTCACAAAATATATAGCATCTAATTGGTCAATAGATTTCGTTAAATCTTGCACAGAGTCAATAGTATCCATCCGGGCCAGAACGCGTTTCAAAACAAGCATTCTGTAAAACATTTTAGTTTTTGATGATGCCTTGGTCTAATGGCTGGCAAATCGCCGTGGTGTTAGGAGGAAGAAATAATATTTTTATGTTGCTCAACTTTAGATCTCGGGGATGTGACGCAGCATTATCAAAGAAAAGTATTTTCTCTTCTGGAGTCTCATTTTTCTATCGAACTGGAGTAACCATTCCGTCATAATTTGGCAAGTCATCCAGGCCTTTTTGTTAGATTTCCAGTCCACAGGTAAGGAATTCACACCGACTTTCTTAAATGCTCGAGGTCTAGCTGATTTGCCTATAACCAACAGTGGTTCTTTATCTCCAGCCATACTAACACAATGCAAAACTGTCAGTCGGTCTTTACTCATTTTTCCCTGTGAACATTTTTCTCGTTTTAATGCGAGGGTCTTATCGGGCAAAATCGAAAAAATAACCCGGTTTCATCAGCGTTATAAATATTTTCTGGATCATAGTCTCGAATTAGGGAGGGTAACTTTTCGAAAAAACTAGCAACATCTTCATTAACACTGGCAGATTCTCCAGAAATGCATTTAAAAGTGATGTTATGACGAATTCCGAATTTCTCGAGCCACCCTTCAGATGCTTTAAAATTGTCAATACCCAACGTCTCTGCAATCTCTTTGGCTTTCGCTCTTACAATTGGTCCGGACAGAGAAATGTTTTTGTTTCGTGCTTTTATAAACCACTCGTAAATTAGTTGGTCTATCTTCAGTCCACCAGTCTTCAGAAAGCATCGTTTTTCATTAACGTTTCCGCTTGCATGCCATTTCTTCATTAATTCATCTTTATTTTTTACAATATTGCTGCTTGGGTTTTTCCTATTTCAAATTTCATTGCCAAATTTCACACGCTAGATTTATGTTCGTTAAACCAGTCCAGAAATTGAATTTTTTCTTTTAATGTTAACATGCGCTTCTTAGTTTTGGTAGCCATGGTAACACTACACAAAAAATTAAATTAAACTTTTAATAACCAATGTAACTAGCAAAACTTACCACAAATAGGAATTATTTTACAAAAATTTAAATTGTTATATGCAAGGTATACGCGCATATGACGATTGATGTATGGAATGTAATGAAACATGTACTCGGTTAGATAATTCTCCGACTTTCCTGCTCCCCTGATACAAGCACGCGTACCATACAGTCCGCTAAAAGGAGGGAATTTTTTTCAAGGTTGCCCAATTGTATTGTCCGCGTCCATTTAACGGAGAGTCCACTTAACAATTTTTTTTAAATGGGTTTTTTGGCCTTAGAAACGAGGTCTATTAGCCAGCCTTCAGTCTTAATTGGTATTTAAACATAATATTCCCCATATGGACTTAATTCAAACTACACTATTTACAGTTTTTTTTCTATTTATAATTTTAATTTGACCGATTTGAGAAAGTGGTAAAGATATATGTATATATGTATTATAATTGTTAAGTGATAACAAATATGTTAGATTAAAAGGAAGACTTTTTTTCGCTATAAATATTTTGAAAAAGAATTTCCCTACTGTTATTATACAATTCGCAACTAAAAACAATATGTTCTATTGTTTTCTCCTCCTCACATACATCACAAAGCATTGGGTCTTCTAAGTTTATTTTGAATTTTTATGCTTTGCACAAACAGTGGCCCGATCTAATTCTTGAAATTGTCCTTATGAAATTTCTGTTAATATATTGATGCTTTGAAAACCAAGGCTTTGAAGGTACCGTAGGCTGAAAACCTTTATAGTATAACCCTTCTTCGCCCTTTATGAAGTGTTCATTATATTACGCCTTTATCCTGGTTTTGATCACCCCTGTAAAGTCTTCATATGGAAGTTTATGTATAGTATTTTCTTCCCCAATATCGCATGCCATCTTTGCTGTTTCGTCTGTCTTTTCATTTCCCTTTATACCGATATGGCCCTTTACCGAAGCTATGGTAATATATTTATTTTGCCTCTCACATTCACCTATATTTTGTATAATATCTGCTGTCAGGTTTGACATTTTGCATATTTTGTTATTCTGTATTTTTTTAACTACACTGAGAGAATCGGTAAATATAGTAAAGTTTTTTTCTTCTAAAGTTTGTATGTATTTCAAAGCCTCTATAATAGCGATTTGTTCTGCAGAATATATGGAGTACATATCATTAAGTTTAATGCCTTTAACGTAATTTTTATTTTCATTATAAAAAGCGCTACCTGTTTTTCCATTTTGCTTGGATCCATCTATGTATATAACTTGGAAGTCTTTCCATTTTTGGTTTAGGTCATATTTAAAAACTCGGTATTAATTCTTGTGGAATATCTGTGTAGTTATTTTCTGTACTTATTTGTTGTTTGATTATATCCATATATTGAATACTGTATACTGGAAGCATATCACTTTTATATATATCAGTTTTGCTCTCTATATATTTCATACAGCTCTCTACTAATGGAGGAGATTCTTTTTTGCCCCAGTATTTAGAGGTTTGTACCAGCAAAGACATATGAAATATTTGATCGTGTATGGTATCATTGGTGGAATACATTTTTATGAAATACTTATCTGCATGATATTTTATAGGATATTATTCTAATGGTAGCTCACCAGTTTCTGCATATGTGGTGTGGATTTAAGTATCCCATGCATATTCTTAAACATTTATTCTGTATGACTTTTATTTTGTTTAATGTTGTTTTGCAGGCCTCGCCATAGAGTAAACATCCATATTTAGCAACTGATCGTATATAGGCTTTGTAAAAAGTTAATGAGACTACTGGATCGGAGCCCCAATCTGTACCATTAACCGCTCTGAGAAGGTTTATCCTTTTTTCCATACGAACAGTGACTTCCTCTATATGTTTTCTCCACAATAGCTTCCGATTGAGATAAATTCCTAGGAATTTTACTGTATTAGTGTATGGAAATGTATATTTTCCTATTACAATTGAATCACTTATTTTGGAAACAACCTAAGTCACATTTTATAAATTTTCAGGAAATAAAAAAACGTTTCACAACAATAGGAATTTTTTTATAAGTAGACCACACTTTTAGACCTAAAGAGTATATATTTAGCAATAAATTAACAGACAAAATTCAACCTAAATGCTTATCATAAGTCCATAAATAAATAAATAAAAAGTGGACTTAGGTTGTTTCTGAAATGAAGACTCTACAGTTAAGACACATTTTTTATTTAAGGCTTTTTTTAATACAACGGCAACTACAAAATAACATCATTTTTTTTCTTTTTGTTGGCGCTCTTTTGTTGCTGAGGTGGCAATTATATCCTCATAAAATGGTTTAAATGGCTCCTCCACCCATTTGAGTAATGTTTGCAAGTTTTGTTTTTTTGCTTCGAGAATTGGTAACCGTTCTTTATAAACTCGATTGGCAGGTATTCGGACAAGCTCGTTTGATGTTTTTGGAACAGATACCTTGAACATGTTCCATGTAAAACCATTAATATATTCGCTAGCTTTGATACATCCAGGCATATCGGCACTATAAACGAAGTGATGATATTTAGAAATAGAACATTCGATCCTTTTATCTCTAGGCAAGTTTTGGGTCTCAGTTGATATACATGCTGACTTGTAATAATTGTGCCACCAATCTTTAAAGTTTAAAATAGCTTCTGATTTAACTTCGACGACAGTGAATGAATTTTGTGCAGTAGCTGATATAATAATCTCCGTATACTTATGAATGTCATAAATTCTGTCAAATCGGCGTAGATTTCTTTTAATTACCTCAAAATCACGGTCACATGGGAGAAAGGAGTGACCTCTTATTAGGAAAAATTGTTGCACCTTTTCAAACCTTCCGGTATCTTTTAAAGCCATGCACATTCGTGTAACGCAGTAATTTTTGTTCTGCCCGGGGCAGTTATCTGAAAACAAACTAAGCTCTTTAACATCTGGACAGATGTAATTTTCAATGTAGTTCATGAAAAAGGTGCAAACCTCATTTGGACTCTTTCCAGCTTCACCCTCATGATAAATGTAGAAAACAGATTTTTTTGTCTTTATGTTGCTAACACAAAAGACACTTACGCTAAGCTGTGAAAGATAAAACAAATCTTGCACTGGTATTGAAGGAAGTTGGAGATTTTGCATATAATCAAAAGCGATTGCCTCCAAGTCATTTCATTGTTTGCATTCATCCACTTGATTGTGTAGGGCAGTGTAGAACATTTTAGCTCGACGACAGTGTACTACTTTCTCCGCAACAGCAACTTTTTTTGGCTGCCTCTCCCAGACTAGGACTTTTTATTTTTAAGTTTAGCTCTTCGCAAACATTGCAAGTATCCACTTGCGGCCTTCCAAAATGTAGCCTAAAATTTTCATGAAAAAACTTAAGGTAGTAGCTGTACTTGACGGCGCTTTCAGGGTATTTCTTCTTAAATAATTCATACATTATTTTTACATTTAGGCGTGAATCTAGATAGTTATAATCCTTTCCGGAATAATGCAATTTTTTTACTGGAAATGAACCAATATGGCTGCTGATGAGTTCCCTGGTCTCAATACCAATAGTATTCGATTTTATATTTTTGCCTCTTTTATCTTCTGGTGTTATCCCTAATATCAACAACTTCTGTAATCTCTTTAACCTTTCCCTTCCAATTGCATGTATACTTAAAAATGCACCCTGACAAATTTTCCTTTTTATCTGGTTAACAGTGACAAATAGCTGATAACTGCGTAATCTATTTTTGCCATCTTCGTAACGTTTTCGCTTCCTGGATGCATCTTTAATTTCTATTAGACCTTGCAGATAATTATCTTGTTCATTTTTCGTGTTCATATTATAAAATTTATTAAAAATTCCATTTATCTGTTCCTCACTTATGGTATCAAAACATTTAAGCGGACACCTGAAAATTAAAAAAAATATATATTATAATAAAATGCTGTCAACAAATCAATAACAGATAATTATTAGCTATGCGTCCATCGTAAATGGGACACCCTGTATAGAACGACACTAGCTGATTACAGTGATTACAACGCTTTATCATCTCATTCAAAAATAATAACAAAAATACAATACACTATAATTTTAACTTACTTGCAGCTTGGTCCTATATGTTTTGCCTCAATAACTTTCTTTTTGTAATTTTCGTACTGCACTCCTTTTACACTGGCATTCCTAATAACATCGCGCTGATATTGATTAATATGTGGTACTCCTTTGGGTCTTTTTGTAGACACTCCACCTTCACTATTTTTGTTGGTAACTTCTTCGGCATTACCGTAAGATGTACTTGGTTTACTGTCACCCATAATAACTATATTATATACTTTTATAAACACAAAAGAATTCTATTTTCATCAGTGCATAAATAACGATATTTCACGGAAAAGTATGAAATTTATAGGTTCGAAATTTATCTGGTTCTTGAGTTTTGACAACTGGTGAATTCATGCAGAAACAGCCTAAGTCCAGGACTAAGGTTGTTTCAACAGTAAACGAAAACTTTGCCGCATCACAGAATCGTTACAAATTGCAGTACTTAGGTTCTTTCTCCGCCAAACAATGCGTGACCCCCAAAAGTATATAACAAAATGGATAACTCGAAATGGCCAAAATGTGACTTAGGTTGTTTCCAAAATAAGTGATTCAATTGTATTGGGAAATTGAGTACGTTTACGTGTGAATGTTATGAATTGCTCTTTTTTGTTGAGATATTTCTAATCCGGTTTGCTGAGACCAAAGTTCTATATTTTCAAAAGCCTTCTTAATATTGTGATAATTTATATTTAAATTTTTATTAAAAATGTATATAGTCCAATCATCTGCGTACTGTAGAATTTTAATTTCTTTATTAAACAGTTCTTCTAAATCAACCACATAAATGATATATAGCAGAGGGCTAAGTATTCCACCTTGTGGTAATCCTGTCGACGTTTTCCTTGGCCCTATGATGTTGTTATTAATTTTAAGATAAATATTTCTCTCAGTGTATAACAAAAGGATTCGTTGGCAGAAATACAATGGAATTCCAAGTTTGACCATTTTGTTGTACAAGATATTAACCTTCTAGTAGTCGACTTTTCACGTATCAGTAGTCGCGCCGGTCTGAGAGACCGGGATTTTTAAAAAAACATTTTTTGGAAAAAATACAAGAGCTTTTTAAAATATGGCTAGAGTTTGGGTTTTTATATTAAATGACATATACGTTGGTGCATTATTTATTGCAATATTTAATTCAACTATACTTTTACAAAAAAAAACAAAATATGTAATATTTAAAGTTTTGAAACTTATAACTTATTCAGACCTAAAAAAAGTAGATGTTTTGAATATTATGGCCTAAAATTATTTTTATATGATGTATTACTAATAAATATAGCTTTAGAAAAATAAGATTACTGCTGTTGAAGAGCATTTTCACGGCAATATTGGCAAATGGCTACGATGTGCTCCAAACACATGTATCTGTTGCATCTGAAGCATGAGTATTTGCTTTTTCAATTTTTCTTCCAGTCGCAATATGCACATCTGCCAGGCACGCTGTTCTGTGAATGAACTTGTTGAGTCTCATCTTCAATTTCACAAATTTCTCGCAATCTCAATTTCAGACTGCGTGGTTGATATAGCATACCAGCACGTACCTGTAAATGAGGTCGTAATAATTAATTGGTCAATTCTCTCAAATATTCCCTCCTCAAAAGTTTTTTATTTGGGTTGTTGAAAGTATATATCACTTGAGAGTTAATGCCAGCTACGTTTAAAAGTGTATAAAAAATCACCTGGCCATCTTCGAGTATTTCTAAAGCAGTTGTAACTGGCACAAAGTTTGTCCACCACATCAACACCACATTTCGTCTGATTATATTCAGTAACAATACTCGGTTTATGCTTTTCACCTGTTTTGTCATCAATTTCGTCAGATTTGTGCAGACTAGAGACTAAGAGTAGTTTTTCTTCTTTTTTGGAATATATGATACAAGAGTACATGTAGGTCTGAATCCAAACATACTAGTATATTCCGACCGCACTTCAGGTTTGGTAAACTCTAATGGTAATTCAGCTTTATTTTTTTTATAGTTCCAATAACTGTCATCTTATTAGGTTTTGTCATCAATTGTGGAGCAATCGTGCAAAACCCGATAAATCCAGTTTTTGTATTACTGAGTAAATCGACGAAAATGTATACCATGCAATTGCTTGAATATTTTAAAATACATTTTTCGGCAAAACATGTCTTAGATGTTGGACTGAGGAATCCTAAAATTTTGGCAAAATCAATGTTTACAGCTCTTTTTAAAAAAGAAAAATCGTTGGATTTATCGGCTTTTGCACAAAATTTTTGGATTTATCGGGTTTTGCACGAAATTCTTTGAAAGGATATATTTCTTTTTTGATTTTTCCTGAATTAGGTAAATAAATTCATTATCAAAAACATTTATTTTGAAATCATTACAAAAACCAGCTCAGAAAAAGTAGTTTTTCTAGAATATATTGTTAGTAGTACTAGTAATATAATACATAGTAATATAGTTAGTAATATAGTGATATAATAATATTAATACTAGTTTTTTTACAATAATAAATATTGAAACTAAATATGGATTGCAGTTTCCTCTTCGAGGCAATCACACAGTTCTTCTTGCTCTGCAGTCTCCACTTCAACTTAAGTTGCACCCAATAACTTCTTGTACCACATAATTTCTGGCGTTGTCTCCTCTTCCCAACTAGGACCAAACTGTTGCGCCAACAGGTGCCTTAAAGACTTTTTTCTTTTCCGGGATTCCATATTCTACTGATATCTTGGAGTACGAGATCATCGTCACTAGCGTTTCTTTTGAAAAGTTTTTGAAAAATTTTCGGCGCCTGTCCTAAAAAAAAAAAATGTAGGTATCCGCAGTATTGCACCGAGGTATTTCCAAACTTTTTCAAAACGAACAGCTTAAAATCTGATATTCCATTGATCTTCTTGAGAAATTGCTTGAGACTTTTGATGTCCATTACCTTCCAATCTGTACCCAACCTTTTCACATCCCCAAATTTTTCATAGATCTGTTCATAATCTTTGCAGGAGATTAGGGTTGGGTTGCGCCTGAGTTCTTTTTCTAGTCTCCCGAAAACCCTGTCCGCTGGCAAAAAGGAGTGTCCACGGACAGGGAAAAATATTTGGATTTCAGAGACATTAGCTGGTGCCTTGAATCTAAGCCAAAAGTATAAAGCGTGAG
This sequence comes from Rhamnusium bicolor, assembly GCA_029963845.1. Taxonomy (NCBI): domain Eukaryota; kingdom Metazoa; phylum Arthropoda; class Insecta; order Coleoptera; family Cerambycidae; genus Rhamnusium; species Rhamnusium bicolor. The sequence continues at coordinate 397,411 of JANEYF010003330.1, read as the reverse complement.
TTACGTGGGCATTTCTATTTTAGCCGCCGCATCCGTCGCAAAAGAGCCTAATCGTTTTCACAGAGTTCAGTTCCAAAGAATCTAAGTAGTTTAAGACAGCTGAACCCACTTCCTTTGATCCTCTTTCCGATTGATTTTCCGTCCAAGTAAAAAATGTAGGAGACTTGGATTGGGCATCAACGCAACAAAGGGAGTAAAAACTTACTTGATGCGCATAAAATGCGTCATTAATCGGTGTTCTGGGTAGAGGCTGTACCTGCTGGAGGTCAAAACAAAATGTTATAGAATTTGCTGGATTTTGCTTCAGCAACGTATAAAAAGCATTGGCTCACTTCCTATGAATATGTAACTCCAACTTGAGATGTTTTTTTTGTTTTATCATCCTTTGCTGCTTTAATCTGGTGTGTCATACTAGTACACTTTGCACAGACATCTGATGCTGGGCTGGAAAATCCAATATTGAATTCATTAATAAATATTTTACGAAACATTTGGAAGTGTACTTTGCTCTCTTTACCACATTGATTTTGATACAATTTGTGTAGTTTTGTAATATTGAGGTTAGCACTCAAATAAATTCTCTTAGACTTGGCCCGGTTATAGTGGCTTTCCTTTCCTTCTAAACTGTTTAGAAATTCTCTCACTTTCTGTTTTTTATTTTCAGACTTTTTGGAAACACGATCGCCACCACGGTGTTCTTTAGGAGAGTCCCCATCGAAAATAAATTTTGCTACGTGATTCACCCCCTATCTTTTTTAATATTTAACGCTTTAAGGAAAAACTGTTGACAAACTTGAAGTTTTGTCTTTCGAATTCTTGTAGGAAGGAAATAGTTAACAGAAAAGCTACGTTTCTTGGGGTTTTCTTTGTTACTTCGTTTTCGGGTTATAGGAATAACAGAAATGAAGTGGCACATTTTAATGTCTTGTTGTTATTTTCGTAAAACTTTTGACGTATATGTTTGATGTCATGCACAGCAATTTTATTGCACAAAAAGGTTGAGCCGTCCATATGTGAGCAAGGCTTTCTGAACATCTCCAAACTTGGGCCACGGTCCAAATATCTAGGGAAAAGAAGGCCTTTTATAGAATGTTTCAATTTTTTTAAATGATTAATCAAGATATACAATCACTTCAATGTAATTAGTAAGTTCTTCTTACTTACTAAAGTAATAACATAATTTTTAAAATACCCAGCTTCCCTTGAACTGTTACATGATAGTTTTTAAATGATTAATCAAGATATAGTCACTTCAATGAAAGAAGAGCTTACTAACAACATAATTTTTAAACTACGGACCTGCTCATCTTTCCTTGAACTGTTACATGATAGAAAAAGTTATCTTACCTTTGCAGTGTTTGATTCTACCGCTTTGTTACTTCTTTTTTTGCCTTTTCCTGCTACCCTGGTTGGCCTCTCGCACCGAAACATTCAAATCACTGTTAATTTCCATGGTTTCACATAGTTTTATAAACAAATAATTGCAGCGAAAGTTTCTATTGTTCACACACAACAGTGTTAACCTCAAAATACTTTTATTTCAGCATGCAGAATGAAACATCTGTAGTGCAACCCCACCTGTTGTGGAACATTGTAATACTTTTAGTCCTTCAAAACAGATGGCAATATAGTAACCATACCTGTTGTGGAAAAGCTTAAAAATATTTTTATACTTTTACTCCTTCAAAACAGATGGCAATATGTATAGCTGTTTCAAGTTTTTCTCCGAATTTTGGATTTATCGGCTTTTGCACAAAATTATTGGATTTATCGGTATTTGTACGAAATGTTGGATTTATCGGTATTTGCTCGAAACAGTCAACTTTATATGTGGAGCAAGCATGCAAAACGTGTTAAATCCATTTCATTCACATTGGAGTAAATCGCAAAAATGTTGTCACTTTAGAACCATTCAAAGTTTTAAGGAATTAATAATATCTTCATGATGTCGGCTTCAAGCGGTTTTAATAACCTTATTCTAATAAATGTATATAAAGCTATTTGGATGTTATTCAAAAAACTATTTTAGATTTAACCCGTTTTGATTAAACTATCTGGATTTATTACGGTTTGCTTGTTTCATGTAAGGATTTACGTCAGTTTGTTCGGCAATAGATATTATCGTTATATTTTCCTAATACATTTTAGCTTTGTTCGAGTTCCTGTATAAACCGTCCTAGAACGGTACTGATCATGCGCAGTAATTAAAAACTGTTTTGGTTGATTCCGGGCCGAATGGGAACCGTCGGTTTTGTGTTTTGGTTACTTTTCGGATTGTTCGAGAACTGTCCAAGAACCGTCCTAGACCGATCCTTGCTTTTTAGCTGGAACTAGTTCAGGATTCTACAACCTAACCTATGAGTGAAAGCGAATTAGATTGTGTATTATTAACAGTAAGTATACCTACATTTTGTAAGTTTTTTAATAACTTAATAAGAGTTAAATGCAGCTTGAGATATTAGCTTCGGTATTAAACTAAAGCTTAATTGTTTGTAGGAGTTGTTGGATAGCAGTAGTAATAGCTCCAGCAGTAGCAACTTGTCCTCGTCAAGTGCTGAACATCTGCTGGACTCTCTTTTGCCAGAAGGTTTACAAGAACGTCAAAATAATGAGGGTTTTGCAGAAAATATTATACCATTATACACCAATAAAGAATTTTCAGAGCATTTCAAAGTGCCCTTTAAAGTTCTTCTGGATTTGTCAACTGAGTTTTCAAGAACTGAATACTACCCAAAAAAAAAACACTGGATTCAAAAGAATTTCTGCAGAAAAATGTTTTCTAATATATGTATGGTATGCCACACACGAAGCTGCTTCATTTCGAGATGTGGCAGATCGATTTAATATCGCAATTAGTACTCTTTATACAATAATAGAAAATGTTGGTCTCTTTTTGAGTAATAAATCAAATAGTTATAATATGGCCCAATGAAATGGAAATGACAGAGATATGTGAAGAATTTAATGATATGGGCTTTCCAGATGTTGTTGGATGTATGGATGGCTGCCATATTAAATTTGATAAACCACAGATAGATCCTGAATCTTATATAAACAGGAAAAAATACTATTCAGCTCAGGTTAGTACCTAGCTTTAACAATTATTTCATGCTCGGTTTCATGTTTTTGTCAAATCAAAATATTATATGGTCATGTTTTTTTATTCTGCAGATACATTTCTACAAACATCTGCATAGTTGATTGCTTTTTTTTTCTATATGCGATAAAAGAACAAGAGAACTGCGCAGTTCTGCGTAATAAAAAAACGTCTTATAGGTGATCTCGCTCTAAGTGTCCCAAAACCTTCAAATCATATTTCATATTTCTAATTATATCTTTTTCTTTTTTTAGTTCCAAGTTGTCTGTGATTCAAAAAAAGGTTATTAGGGATGTGTTTATTGGATATCCGGGCTCGGTGCATGACGCTAGAGTGTTTAAAAACTCTCCATTATATAACACTTTACCTCAAAAATGTAGAGATAAATATATTCTAGCTGATAGTGCCTACCCATGTCTCAGGCATGTACTAACGCCTTACAAAGATAATGGCAACCTCAATGAAATGGAGAGAAATTTTAACTACAAGCTGAGTCATTGCCGCATTTTAATTGAGCACACTTTTGGATTACTGAAGCAAAGGTTTCGTCAGCTGTACCACTTGAAGTTAAGAAATATTGAGTCAATATGCCATTTTATTCGAGCTTGCTGTGTATTGCACAATTTAATTCAGCTGCAAGGAACTGAGTAAGTTGAAGACTTTGCTGATGATGTCTTTATTCAAGAAAATTTACGTGATAATGCAGAAAATTATGAAAATCATGATGTAGCAGGTCTTCAATTTAGGAATTATATTGCTGCTGTTCTGTTCAATGAATAGTGCCTACTGTTTTCTTTCTAACTATACTCTGTTCAAGAGCCTAGATAGGAAAAACAAACTTTGAAGGTCTGTTTATAACTTTTTAAGGTAATGTGACAACTCTCAGACTACAGATGAAGCACTCTCAAGGTTTGTTAAGCTCAATTTCCTATCTAAGATCTTTCAACATGGTGTAGTTAGTTTCTGATACTTGCTAATATTAACAGCCGAATATTTAATAAAACTTATTTGTAATTTAAAATTAAGTCACATTCAGGGAATTATTCGATATCCTGATAAATGAAGAAGATACTTCAAATACAAAATAGTATATTAAACAACAAGTTTAGAAAAGCAAAGTTTTACTAAACGAATATAGCTTTTGAGTACGAGCGAGTGAGTAACTTAAAAGTTATATGAGTTTAGTAAAACTGCTTTTCTTACGAGATTTGTTTATACTATTTTTTCGCATTTTGTGTTAGTAGGTAATTATAAGCAAATAGATATAGAAGCATTACAAAGTTAGAAATTTAAAAAAGTTCATAGTAGTTACTTGTGTAGGATTTCCGTAACCTAGTAACCTGACACGGCTTTCTTTATTTACATAATAACAGTTAAGTTTCATTTTTGTGAGTCGAATTGATTTTAAGTTATATATTAATTATAAAAATGAGTCTTGCTACTGAAAACAATTTAGAAAATTGTTCTGAAGACATTTTAAATGCCGCTCGAGAAGCATTTTCGAATGTTTTTTATTGACAGTGACATTACTATATAGTAAAGTGACGTTTCTATGTGGTAAAGTGGCACTTTACTAAACGATTTTGAATTTAGTAAAATAGCATATTATTAGTCAAAATGCGAAAAAAAGTTTTTATCATCTCATTCTAAAACACAAACATATTTTACCCATACAGGGTAATCCACTAGAAAAACTAAGTTTGTGAATTGTATTAAATTTTTTTGAAGTTTTTCTGTATCTGTTTTAGTTCTCCAGATATCGAATAATAATTTAGGGTAAGTATATGTTTTAAATAAAATAATCCATGAATGAATATTTTTTTATTTCTAATCAAATCTAAAAATAAAGATTCTTCAATCATTTAAAATGAGGACAAAGTAAAATGAAAGCTACCAGAGTACCACTAATCACCTAACTCAGGTATAATTTAAACTAATAAAAATAACTAAACTACTCAAAAATCGAAGTGGACCACTCTCCTTAATATTAGGACAATTACTGATAACTTCTACAAATCTGAATAAATTTTAGTGTAATTTTAAGCGTGATCCAGTTCAATTTTTGAGTAGTTTATTTCATAAAAAAACAGAACTTCTTATAAGACAAGAATAACTGGAATTTAACAAAAATAAATACAAATTAAACCTAATAGGAATCACAAAACAATATTAATGATAATACTGATATTGGAGATTATTCTGGTGCATCTTGACAACTTTTCAATGTTAATATTTTTTCAATAGAGTTGTGCCACTTAAAAATACTTTTGGAATTGTCAGAGATAACGCCCATGTAAGAAGTCATTTTAGATGGTTTTGGATTCTCACAATTATTTTAATATGTTGTTGGGGTTAAAACTAATGTTAGTTCTCGCCCCTGACTTTTTCTCTTAGTGTGTGTATAGATATGTATGCTTAGATTGTTTGAAATACTTTGAAAGGGTAACTAATGTTAAATAAAACAATGGGCGTGTGACACCTCTTAGTAGCTAGCTTATACTGATTTTATTAACACGCAATGCGCAAAACCATCTATGCCGGACGGCTACAATAGAGACTAGCAGCTACAAATAGATCCAAGTAACGGAATACAAATATAAAAATATAACTGCAAAAGTACTTAACATATGTATTACTAGTTTCGGGGTCAATCTGACCCCACCTTCAGATACACTGAAATGAGAAGTCATAATGATAAAAAAGAAATAATAAGTAAAAACAAATTATGTTAAATAACGCAAAAAAAGGGGAAACAAACAACAAATATGGTGCCATGCCTACAGTTACATTTTAAAATAATTGCGAAAATCCAATAAGACTTATTTTGCTTATCTAAACCATCTAAACACTTTTGTCTGATAAGTATCTAGTATATACAAAATTATCGAACATGCACATATCTCTATTGAAAAATATCAATATTAAAAAGTTGTCAATGGACATCAAAATAACCCCAATATCCCTCATCTTATAAAATAACAAAAGAAAATGAATTATTCTACAAAATGATAGAAATTTAGCAAATAGATGTTCGCTCCTGCACTAATTTTTCCAGTTGAGCCGTTCTTCTTTTCCTGTCCCTCATTTTCCTTTCTGACAGTTCGAGCCTCCGCTCAAGCAGAGTTACTTTTTTTGTCATAGTATGACTTTAAATCATTTTTTAATTCCAGAAATATCTCATTTCTTCTTTTAAATGCAGGAGAGGGCCGTTTAAGATTGTTTTGTTTTCTTGCAATCGGTGCAGTTCGGCTACCTGGTATTAAATTTTCGTGTATAGTTATTGTTGGTACTTCTATTTCTGGTAGTGGTTCTTTTTGGGACTTTCCTCCATGGTGGTCTTGGTGCACCTGTGGATACATTTCTTTGTTCGTCTGTTGGTGTTTGTTCATCCTCGATATCAATATTATCAGACATATCATCTAAATCCATCAGCGTTACAAGTTGGGGCTTATGAACAGGAAAATTCTGTTTATTTTTTTGGTGTAATTTTAACAACACTGCTGCTGGATAATAGTATAGTTGGTCTAATGTTCTTTTTCTTTTGGAAAATGTCTTCCATCTCTTCTTCAAACTCAAAATACTTTTTACCCCTTCCAGTCTTATTGTTGTTGTCAACAATATTTTTGTATTTTCGCTCGAGAACCTTAAATTTGTTTTCCACTTTGCTAGCTGGAATTGTAATTTGGTAGACATTTGATAAATCTCTTGCAATTACCTCCCACAATCTTTTCATTGACTTTATGTCAAAAGATTCCACCTTTGACTTATATTTTTTATATAATTCTAATAGTTTCAAGGTTCTCTCTCTGTTGAAAATTTTTTCTTCATCGCTTTTTTCACTTTCGATGCAAATAAATTCACTAAGCTCCTGATGCATGCCTGAAAAATACATTACAATTAGGTATATCAAAAGCTGAATTTCACAAACGTGAAAAAGTTTAGACTGTTTACTTTAGACGAGATGGTACAAATTCTGACATGCAAAATAATTAACAAACAAAAATAGTTTTTCAGAAGTATTTCATTTTCTTCTAGATACTTACTAGGATCATCCAATATGTATATGTTCTGTGGATCATCCATAATGGTCAATATTTAACAACCAAATACCAAATAACAGTAAATAATAAATAATAACACTTTATGACAGAAGGATACTGTCAAACGCCAATATTTGTCTTTTGTTAGTTTTTTTAAAACAACACCAGAGAGCGTTAATATTGCTGATAAATGGTGTTTTGGTTCACCAATGTGCAAGAACCGTTCTCAGACCAGTTCGGTATTTTTGACACGACGCACTTAGTTCTGCGCAGTTTTCTGATCTAGAACTGTTCTGAAATTTACACCCGAACAAAGCTTTTATTGATAAAATACATATTATGAACTTAAAAACCTTAAATATGCATCCCAACGTCATCTTCTAAGCAGTCACATTCTTGCTCCCCCTCAGATTCATCAGCAACCCCAACTTCAAGATTTTCACAATTCAAAATGTCTTTGTACCATTGCAAAGATTCATCAGTTTCTCAGTCGTCTCCAAACTGTTGCGACATAAGATGTTTCAAAGATTTTTTCTTTTTATCTAGAAAGCTACGACCTAGTTTCACACTTTGAAGTTTTAAATTTGTATCCGTTTTTCCCCTTTTGATGATGCTTTTTGGAATTTCATCAAGGCCCTCATACCTAAAATGTTGGTGGCATTTAAGATTTATAATATTTTTGTTTTGTCTGCCAGTTACTTTTTTCTGTATGTAAATCCGTTTGTATTCGGATATACCAGCAATTTTTTTCAAATTGCTTTCCAAACTTTTGATGTTGTTTATTTCCCAGTCTTTTCCAAGTTCCTTGACAACTCCTACTTCACGATAGATATCAGCATACTCTTTTGTGCTCAGTAAGGTAGAACGTTTTCGCAGTCGTTTCTCGACCCAACCGAAGACTCTGTCTGCTGGGAGGTAGCTGTGACCTCTAACAGGGAAAAACATTACGATTTCTATAAGGCTTGAGGGAGATTTTTTGTTTGAGCCAATAATAGAGAGCATGCACAATATGCGCATTTTTGTTTTGGCCTCCGCATCCATCGCAGAATAATCTTAAAACTTGTACCCCCTCAAGTTCTAAGAAATCTAGGTAATTTAAAAGTGCTGAACCTATCTGCTCGGCACCCCACCAAGCTTGGTTTTCGGTCCATGAGTAGAATGTTGGATTTCGTGATGTCATGTCTACAAAGCATGATACATAGTAACTGATTTGGTGTGAATAAAAGGCGTCATTAATAGGAGTTCGCGACAAAGGCTGCACCTGCTGCAGATCGAAGCAAAAAATAGAGACTCTGGTGGACTTTCTTTGGCTAATGCATAAAACGCTTTGGCCCTCTGTTTATGTACCCTAAGTTGAACCATCGCAGAAGACTTCTTTTTATCATTTTCTTTTTTTAATCTGCAGCTGGAGATGAAAATCCAATATTATATTCATTATTAAAGATTCTTGAGAACATAGAGAGACTTGCTTTGGAAGTCTCCTCAGCCTGTAAGTTATATACCTTGTGTAACTTTGCGATACTTAAATCCGCTGCTAAATAAATACGCTTTGATTTTTGGCGATTGTAATGGCTTTCCCTTCCTCTAAGATTGCCCAAAAATTCTCTAATTGTATTCTTTTTTGCTTCAGACTTCTTTGAAATTCGGTCACCTCCTCTACGTTCTTTAGGTACTTTACCTTCATTTATCATGTTTGCAACATGCGAAACTCGCCTCTTTGATATTCCTAAAGTTGCTGTTAAAAAAGGTAAGCAAACTCGAATAGGATGAAAATTTCTTGACCGTTTCAAAAAATAAGTGACACTAAATTCACGGGTCCTTGGTGCTGCCTTAACAGGACGCTTCCTCTGAATAGGAATAATAGAAATCATGTGGCACAGTCTAATTCCCTGATCTATTTTATTGGCAGTTTCATAGTAACGTATGTTTTTAACATCTGCTAATGTTATCATGTTACATACATAAGTTTTCCCATTATGATTACACGGTCTCACAAATTCGTCCAAATTAAGAGTCAGCTTGTACCTAAATACAAATCAGTTTACAAAAGTACTTATATCCTATATCCTAACCTTACCTTTTATCTTTCTCTAATTTGCGTTTTGTTGGATTGACTTTTCTCTTTTTTGTACCAGAGTTTCCCTGCGACACTGAGACATCCATTTTTGGTTTATTAAACACTGCTACTTATTTTTATTACTTATTAACAACACAGTACATGGTATTGCACTAAATACTAACAGAACACAGAAGAGGGATTATAAGTAAATATTAATAAACAAAACCAACTCATATTCGTGAAGATCCTGCCATCTAGTAAAATACGTAAAAAGCAAGTGAGAATATTATAATAGTACACTGCTATAGTGAAAATTACGTTGACTAGAGCTGTATGTTTGGATTTAACGCGTTTTGCTTGATTTCGTAGTTTTTGGAATACAATATGTATAGGATTTAGCACATTTAGCTTGATTCTGAGTTCACCAATGGATTTAACTCATACCCAAATCATATAAACTATCATAAAAGTTAAATGTGCTAAAAATGGACTTAACACGTTGTGCATGCTTGCTCCACATATAGGATTTTACACACGAAAGATCGGCTTTTGCTGGAATCTGGTTTCATAGATCGATAGAAGAGCCTTCGGTTAGTAAGAAACGATGTATAACTCATTTTCCATCAAAAGTGGATTTATCGAGTTTTGCACGATTGCTCCTCAATTCTTCAACCAAGGGTATTGACGTAAACCAATTATCCATAGTTAAATTACGACCAGTTGTACGAATATTATCAGTGAGCCTTAGGACAAGATCTTTGGTACTAGTTGAGAGGTTGAATGGCCCTGCCGGTTGTTTGCCTACATAGATTTCCATCCTGCTTGTATAATACATATATGCATCTGCTAAAGCGTATATTTTTATGCCATATTTATTAGGTTTGGAGGGAATATATTGACGGAAGCGACATCTTCCTATAAATCCTGGAAGCATTTTGTCAACAGTTACATATTCAGAGTGGTTGTATCCATTTTGACCATTATTCACAAAACTATCAAAAAAAGTCCGTATAGCTGCCAGTTTATCTGTTGCTCTTCGTTCTTCACGAGAATTCTTGTCATCAAAACGTAGACATCTTAGAAGAAATCTAAATCTCTACAAAGACATGGTAAGACGAAATATTTCTGTACCAGTGCCATCTGTTTTCCAAAACTCTTCAACATTCATACGATTTTCATGATAAAGCCCTACCAAGTATAGTAACCCCAGTAAAGCACGAATCTCAAGTGCGTCTGTAGTAGTAGCATCTCTGGGTCGCTCAAATTTATGTACAATTGATTGTATGAATTGATTTGTGAATTCTACAATCAAATTTATCATAGCGTTGTTTATAAAATATTCCCATATTTCTTTCTGCCTCTGTCAAAGATCTTGTACTCAATTTTGAAGAGGGAAACTTTTTTACAATATTCTCTGCTCTAGTTCTTACAGTTTTAGGTACGTGTGAATGTTTTTTCCAATATGTTACTCCATTCCTTCCTACGAATGACAATGAATTGCTCGCAGAGACATCACCTTCCTCTGTATCAGAAATACCTTGTTCGGAGTCACTATTTTCAAATTTGTACTTTTTCATTATCTGATTCTTCCGCATCAGATTCATCATTAGCAACTTCCTCATTATCAATTATAACATCTTCAAACAAACTCCTTAATCTCTCTTGTTCCTTTTCGTAATAACTCGTGTCTAAAAAAATTTGTAATGAATATACCAATTAAAAATTATTATTTTGCCGCAGTTAATACCTATTTATATAAACTATGGAAGAGAAAAAAATATTTGCACCGCTAGTCACCCTGGTCTCACAGTCCGGATTCCGTTATAGCTACTGACATACGCACACACCACTGCTCTAACAAAGACTGAGGCCTCATAACGTATATCTAGGAAGGTACTGTAGGCTAGAGATAACCATCCCTTCCAGTTTTTCAAATATCGGCAGTAAACCTTCGGGACGGTCTGAGATACCGGGCGCGACTACTGGAAGGTTAAAAAATCATTTTTTCAGTTCTTTTTTTTACGATGTCCACCACAATTACCACGCCATATTTGAGCCCTCAAGGTCATTTTTGAAATTGCCCAATATAATTGTTTTGATACTGTCAGTTACGCAGACACACTATTATTAACACTTTGTAAAATTTTTCTAACGGTCGCCGAAGTACTAGGGTTCATTGACGACGGATGTCAAACGACCCAAATGTCGCCAAACGACCGGGTTCGTATGCAAAACGGTCGCTAAAGGAGCGGCAACACACATATATATATATATATATATATATATATATATATATATATATATATATATATATATATATATATATATATATATATATATATATATATATATATATATATATTATACAAAATGTCTTTTTTATAATTAAACATAAATAATTAATGTAAGTAAATTCATGTCCAAATGTGGTAAAATAAAATACACATAGAAGTACTTACAAAATCATACCCCTATAACTAAATGAATATCTATAGAAAAATAAAAATGTGTGAACAAATAATCATATTCTTTGTATAAAATACATATAAAACATTTTATAATTAAAAATAAATAGGTAATATAGGTATATTCCTGTAAGTACGCACCTATTTATTATAATAAAAATGCACAAAAAGATACATGCAAAATTTTGTAGCTCAAAGCTGTAGGTATAATAATCTGTTTTACATTGCCGCCCTTCTGAGAATTATCCACCTTTGGTTTTTTAGATGCGGGTGAAGCCCGACTACAATTCTCAGGTTTCCAATTCTTAGAAGGACGGCTTGATTTCGACTGTGACTTAGACGACGCCGACGACGACATTGATATATTTTTTGTGCCAATTGCCACGTTCTTTTTTATATTATTTTCTGGCTCTTTAACAAAATCGTCATCGGAGTCATCAGTAGACGTCACCAATGAGATAAGAGAGAGATGTGAGCGTTTACGAGTATGAAGTGGTCGCGAATCCTGATGCCCTGACTTAGAGGCTGCTGATTTGTTGCCATATTTTTTTTTTATTAGTCAACAAACCTTCAGCCTCTACCTCAAGGTTTTTAGCAATAGCTTCCACCGCTTCAACGACGGCCGCGACATCGGAATTATTTCCTAAATCACGGTCTTCGATATGAAGAACTGGAAACTCTACCACATCAGGATTGTCTAAAAGCGGCATGTGTAGGTAGGCGCCATATTCTTTTCGTGGTGTGCCTTCGCGTACCTGCGAAGTGCCTCCAGCAGTTGCAGCATTTTCCATATTTAAATATATATCCTCTAGGATATTTATTCCAGAGGATGGCATTGTTTCTGTAAAATTTGATGCACCGGCATTTAAACAGATGTCCTCTAGGATTTTAATCCCAGAACGTGGCATCTGTTCTTCGCCTTTTGGTGCATCATTTACAATATTTTGTGACGCCTCTGCCAAAGGGTCAGGGCGTGCACAAGAAAATGCTGCTAATAGTGGTAAATAATTTATATGTATAACTGCTGGAGTACCGAACTTTGGCGTCTACCACCACACACCTTTTTATTTTCTCTTACCATTTTGAAATTTAATTTACACAGAATTGCACAGATAAAACCACTGCTTGCACACTTGCACACAACACAAAAGTTCGAGACGGAAAGAATGTTAGTATCGTCTCAAATGCTGACTAACGATAACTCTCACCCCTCCAACTCCCACTACAATGAGAGAAAGGGTAACCAATCTTGGCTCTCATTGGCTGAAATGATATACGTCACGAAAAAAAGCCAAGCTTTAACCCTACTTACTCTCCCACTCCTGGCTCTCATTGGCTTAAACTAACCCACGATACATAGTGACGAAAAACTTTCGGCGACTACAGCGACACCTTGCCCACGCTACCAAGTGGCGTCATCGATAGAGGCGACATCTTAAACCCTTCAACGACACAACTACTCTTAGATGGTAGAGTCCTTCTTATAAGGCTACATGAAATAATTGTTTACTGCAATGACATGACATGAATGTCCTTTTAAGCAACTACAGCGACATCTCGCCTACTCTAAGAAGTGACGTCAAAGATTATATCGACAGCAATGACATCTTAAACTCTCCAACAACTACGATTACATGATATAATCCTTCTCATAAAACTACATAAAATAATTGTTCACTGCTATGACGTGAGATGAATGTTTTTTGTTTCATAGGTTGAAAATGTTATTCAGTTGTAATTGCAATTTTTGGATATCCCGCACCACTAAAACACAATATTTTCTGTTTCAAATATATTTTATTCTATTAAACAATACATGTAAATACCACAATTACTTCTACTTATATTATGTTACATTATGCATATGTCAAAAATACGGGTGTGAATTTTCCAGCATCATAAATGTTTCAAGCTCTTGACTTTTACGTTAAATAATAATTTTGAATTATTGACTTAACTCAGCTATTGCCGCAAGTAAAGCATCCAATTTCTCATTTTTCTTTATAACACCAACATCATTTATGGCGGCCACCAGCCACTGTATATTTTGTTCTGGCTCAGTCTGGAAAAATAATATATCAGAGTGCCCCCAGGGCAAAGTTTTAGTTGTATTGGGAATGACAAAGCGCTTATTATCATGTTGAGACAATGTCACTTTGTTGATTAGTACGGTACAAATATCGTGCAGGCAGCTTCGAAACGTGTTCATTTTTCTAAATATTAGACCTCCCTGTTCAACGATCTTTTTCTAGTCATCTATTGACAGCTGTTTTTGAATAACTGATCTCTTCACACCTTTGGCTTTTTCTAGTTCATGACCAACAGATTGTACGCAATAAGCTTTTGCCCCTGTACCATAGAAACTAATTATTGGGTCCTCCGGAAACTCATCTTTAAAATTGCCCAAAATAGGGGGGCCTTTGGGAACATTAAAATTATTTACATCTTTGTAATTACTTGTGTCGAATCTTTCATGGTTCTCTATTATAAAATCGTAAAAGTTATCTGTAATAGTTTTAATAATCAAAGAATCTGTGTCCGTGTGTAACAAAGAGGCATTTTCAACAAATTTTTTTAAATTACATCATAGTAAAAGCTATACAGCACCGTTTTATCCAATTCCAAGATACAAAAACCAACGTAAATTGGTTTGTTATATACAACCTTTAGTTTAACCATATGAATAGCCACAGTCTTCGGTAAATATTGAACATGTTTTAATATTAGGGGGCGTTATTAAATTATTCGCGTCTTTACTGCGTCTAATATTCTCCCAGTGAGTAACCAGCTTTATATCGGTTCTATTGTCGATATTCTCCATTGTCTTTCCAAAAACAGCATTGTTAATTAATTTATATTGGTCTTTTCAAATTTATTTGTTGCTTTATTTCTCATATCCATGTTTATGTCAATATATTTCTTTAGCCAAGCTGATTGGTTGAATTTAAGAACTGTATGTGTTTTTATAATCATCAAACCGTTATTAATAGCTTGTTTCAGATTTATATAGTGTACAACATATCGTTTCTTATCATTTAAATTTGATATTAATTTTGTTAATTTTGATTTTGATTCGGGTGGAACAATACTTTCTACTAGAAATGGGAGGTCTGAATGCAAGTCGTGCAAATCTTCTGGATAATGTATGTCTACTTCAAGAACATACCCTTTGGGACTTTCATCTGAAATATTCATAATATCTAATTGCATTATTTCCCCTTCGGATAGCCACTCAAATCCACTTGTTGGCAATAGTTGCGACATACTATGACCATATAGGTTTGTCGTGTCGAGATATGTAATGAATGATGAAGGTTCGTCGGGGTCAAAATTGGGTAAAAATTTATTATTTGCAATGTGCTTCCTCTCTGAACATTGGCTAAGTCCTCCGCGTATGCCTCGCTTGAAAAAGTGGATCATATCTATGTCTGTTAACAGTTCTAACTGTACTCCGGTTAGTTTTAACATGGCATCCCACGATAGACCTGGGGCTGTATAATATTGAGCTGGATCTAATTTGTATTTAGCCAAACAAATTCTACGAACATTTTCAAACACATCGCATAAAAGTAGTACGTCTGATTTCAAATAAAGGTCTGAATAGTCACCCAAATTCTGGCATCCAAACAAATTCCACACATCATTAGCTCTTTGGTAATCATATCTGATATGTGTTGTTATCGTAAAATTCCGCCTTAGAAGGCAATTCTGAATTATTTAGTTTCTCCAAACTATCCACAAAACTATAAGGAAATACACCCTTTTGTATCATTAACTTAAATTTTTCGTTATCATCATAAAAACTTCTCGTTACTATCAATTGATTATCGGTTAAATTTTCTCCTAAATTTTGTAACGATGCCGATAAAAACTTAAAACTATCGATAAATCGTAGTTGTACAAATTTCTTTTTCTTTTCCCCTTATTATTGACGTAATCATGCATGTAAAGATGTTTTGTGAAGGATATGTGTTTTTCTTTATTTTGTGCAATTACATCCACTCTATCCTTATGAGCACACACCTCATTAATAAATAAATGCGTGTCGTACGAGCTTGTATTGTGTAGCATAACTGGTATAAAATTTGGTAATTTATAATTTAAATTACAGATAAAATCTTATTTTGCCGGTTAAGTGGCAATGGTCTCTTACTTTCACATCGTTACCTCTAAAAAGGCTTCCCACATATACCGCAAACGGTAGCATTCTGAAAGTCCTTTCTTTCTTGTAGTGTGAGTTTAGCCATTGGGACTATATCTTTCATATGTCTATTATAGACATCCCTTATATCAGCCTCGATACGACATACAAATACTTTTGCTGCGTTAGACCCTCGGTACAGTTCAAACTTGGAGAGAGAATTGTCAAAAGAACATTTTATTAAATAGGCGAAAGAGTAAGGTTCATGTTTAAATGTTTTATTACTATAAGAGCATTCGGAATTTGGCTCACAGGTGTCAATAGGTTTCAGAATGGATTCAAAATCAGCATATACCACAAATGGTATATTCATTTGTTTCTCAACATTTTCAAATTTTAATATGTTTTCGGGCACCTGTTTTCCGTATTTATCAATTCGAAACTGTGTCGAGGGTGTTGTATAAACATGATTACAATCATGCCTCTGGTGTTGAAACAGTTGCCGTTCATTATAAAAATATAATAAACAACCGTCACAAATGTATTTTTTATGTTCGTGAGCAGAAATCTGTGAGAAAACTAACTTAGACAAATCTTTTATCCAGCAATAGTGAGTATTAGCACAATCTTTATTACAATGGTGATTTACGCCACAATCACCAGAAATTAGTAACAAATTTACATGCACATGTCGTTTTGTCTCAGAATAACGCAAAGGCCCAACAACCTCAAACTTTATTCTATTATTTTCAAATTTCTCTTCCAACCCGTACACATTAATTGAAGTATTGTTCATTTTCTCAAATTTTGAAATATCTCGCAATTTTACTGGAAAATTCATACCTGTTACATTTAAAACTCTTGAAAAGTGTAGATATGAAGATGTCTCAGATGTATGACCATTTACAGGGTACAATGCTGAAGTTACACCCAAGCAAAACAACACTGATCTTGATTTTGAACATTTACCACCGCCTTCTTATTTTCAATGAACTTTGGTAATTTAATGTACGACGAACCACCCAGTGGATTATATTTGTTCACATTAACTTCGACAAATGCAATTCGTACGAGGGCCCATCCTAAAAATAATAAATAATTGTAAATTGTTCTGTTCTTAGTTTAATGAATATATACACACCTGAATCACGTTCTTGAAACTCAGTAGTTTGGGTTATTATCATATCCACAAAAGTATTCAAAATATCACCCAAATTCATAGATTTATCCAAAATTCTGTTAGAAGTATTAAATGATTTCATATCGGACAATTCTTGTATATGTAATATATATGTGGCAAATTTTTCCATATTTACTTTTACTATTTTATGAATCCTCAGCACTTCTTCCAACAGATTTAAAATTTTATGTCTTATTTCATTGAAGAACATTACATAGTCTGCATGATTATTTTCACTATGCACTCGATATGTTACAATCCTGTTCTTGAAAGCACTCTGGACAATTTGTACCACCATCTAACAAAGGAACACATGGATTTGTCCTATGTTGTAGCGTTCTTCTATGGGAATTCATTTGCACTGCACTTAGAGTTACATTACAACAATACATGTTTGCATGTATCTAGATGTTGAAGGAATTGAATCCAGTTTAGGCTGCTTTGCTGCAGGCCCATTATCATGTAACTTTGTACATGACTGTCTCTGATGACGACACAAATTATCTCCACGTGTAAAACTTGCACCACAAGAAACGCACATATACATTTTAGCCTTTATTATAGAAGATTAGCACCACAAATGATCGTCTGTTTACTCCTCTCTCTCTTTTATAATAATACATTCAATAACCCCCCCCACTTCAATTACTCCCTTCACTCTAATTACCCCCACCGATCTCATTATCCTCCACCCCCTCTAATTACCCCCGCAGTAATTACCACCGCATTCTAATTAGTCCCTCTGATTACCCCCGCACTCTAATTATCCCCTCGAATTACCCCCTCTAATTACCCCCTCTAATTACCCACCACCACAAGTGGTGGGGGGAGGACCCACCACCGCCATTAATACCCTACTGGCATCGCTGTCACTACACTAATAAAAAAGTTTATATCTGTGCACTATGAATATTTATTAATTAATTAAAAGTGTTTTTAGACAAAGTTTATCAATCACCAAATACACGCACTCCCGGTGTGAATATTTTCCGTACGCAGTCCGCCGTGTCTATCAAGAAACTCCTCCACTTAACAGAGTTGACATGCAATTTCAAATACATTACATCCAAACGGTGCTAAGAAAAATGTCCGTTTAACAGAGGGGTCCGCTTATGGGAGGTGTTTTATATATTAACCAAAGAAAAAATATTTTATTTAATTATTAATGCTTTATTTTCTATTGTTTATGTTTACTAAGATTGCAAGAATTTATTTTTATGTTTTATTAAATCAAATAAATAAATGTTGTATTATTTTATTTTTTATTAAATCTCTATTTTTGTGTTAATATTAAGACTACAAGAATGTTTTATAAAAACTAAATAAATGTAAATGTTGTATTATTTTTTATTGTAACTATCGATAGTACTATCGACGGTACTTTTCTCGATAGTTTATCATCCCTAAAAAGCACTTATTTTTGTAACGTACTGCACAAGATTTTTTGCAATTCTGTAAGATGATGAATTTTATTTGGATGTCATTGTTAGATGACATGTCTGTTAGTGTTCAAAATCCAGTACGATTGATATGCTTTTATAGATAGATAGATAGAAATATTTTATTTCCCCATAGTATATATCTTATAAACTACAATAATTGTTATAGTGTATACATGTATTATGTTATGGGATAGATACATACTTCTGGCTTTTTTTCGAGCCTTAGAGAAAATATATTGAATAGTTCGGTCTGTAGATTCAAAGGATTTTTTATATCTGATCATATGATACCTAATAATACATTAAAACAGCTACCTTAAAGTACAGCATTGAACTAAATTAAATAAGCATACATTAAATATGAGTGGTGTTGATTTTTTTTTTTTTTTTGGTGTATGTACTCGGGTTACAAAAATACAAATAACCTGTTGTTTTAGTTAAAATCATCATCAAAGAATTCATTTAGATTATAGAAGACCTTGGCTTTTAGGATATCTTTCAATTGCTTTTTAAATAGATTTAAAGATGGTTTATGCTGAACTGTTTCTGGTAGATGATTAAATATTTTTACACCTGCATATACGGGTCCTCTTCTGTTTACATCCAAGTTGTATGATGGCATTCGGTATATGTTTTTGTATCGCGTATCATGGTTATGCGTATCAGCGGGTGTGGAAAGGCTTTCCTGTTCTTTGTATATCATTATACTGATTTTATATATGTATAAATTCGTTAGCATAAGTATAGAGTGCTTTTTAAAGTAATATCTACATGAGTCCCGAGTATTTAGATTGAATAATGCTCGGATGGCTTTTTTTGTACTGAGAATGTTGTCTTGGCGTTGGTTGAGTTTCCCCAGAATTCTACTCCATATTGCATAAGAGAATAGAAAAAAATATGCATAATACACTGTTTTACCAACATTGAAGCCTATATTTTTCCTAATTGTACTTATGGCATAAACTGCATGGCTTAATTTTTTATTTAATTCTATAATGTGGGTCTTCCAGTCTAACTGTTGGTCCAAGTGAATTCCGAGGAATTTAACGGTAGATGTAGGGATGACATCTCCACTGTTTGTTGAGATAACAGTATGAAGTAGAGTTTTATTTCGTTGGAATAGAATGTTAAAAGTTTTATTGACATTTAAAACCAGCTTATTTGCTGCGAACCAGTCGCTTAAATCCTCTAGTAAAATCTTTGTTATACTAATTAAATCGTCTAAGTTTTTGTGTTGTAGAGTGATACTTGTATCGTCAGCAAATTGTGAGAATTTCGCGAGGGGGAAATTTGCTGTTACATCATTTACGTAAATTAAAAATAACGTTGGTCCCAGGATAGAGCCTTGTGGAACCCCACATTTTATATAGCCCGGGTTTGTTGATAGTTTGTTTATTCGCTCCCCCTCAATTGCCGTTATCTTCACAGACATAGTGCGGTCATTTAAGTAGGATTTAAACCAATCATGAACAATACCCCGTATACCATAATGCTCCATTTTGTCAAGTAAGATTTTGTGGTCGACGCAATCGAAAGCCTTCGATAAATCGCAAATGACAGTAACTGGTATGTCTTTATTTTCTAATATTTCATTTATATTACAGATTAGATCGAAGGTAGCTGCCGTTGTGTTTTTTCCACTTCTAAAGCCGTACTGACTATCTGAAAATATTTTATTTTTTTCTAAGTATTTGGTAATTTGCTCCTTAACAGCAGCCTCCAGGATTTTAGATATTACTGATAGAAGTGATATTGGTCTGTAATTAGAGATTTCAGTTTTTTCGCCTTTTTTAAATAGCGGTTTAACTACTGCATGTTTAAGGCAACTTGGAAAAGTTCCTGTTATTAGAGATAAGTTAACTATGTAAGTTATTGGTTTTGTAAGGTGGTCAACTACATCGCTTATTATTGTTATTGGAATATCATCCGACCCTGTACTGTTTTTTTTGTTTGAAATTTTTTATCATTTGTTTTATATCTGCTTCTATCAATGGTGAAAAGAAAAATGAGTTACTCATATTGGATTTTACTGCTGTAACGTAAGCCATAGCTTGTTTTTTCCTGGTTATTTTTTTTGTTAGTTTTTTCCCTACATTTAAGTAGAATTTTTGAAATTCTGATGCTATGGCGAGTGGATCCGTGATTAGTTCATTTTTTTTGTTTAGAACATTAATGTTATACACTGAACTGATTCTGCGGTTGGCTCCTTGTGAAACATTATTAAATATTTTAAATATATGAAGGAAATTTGCTTTTCAATGTTTCAAAAATATTCCATATATTTTTGGGTGAAAGTGAAAAATGTATGTCATTTTGACATTAATAATGATAATTAAAATGTTGATATTTCAGTAGGTACAGAATTGCAAAAAATTATTTACATACCTATAGATTGTTTTTTTTTTCATATTGGCTCTATTACTAATAAAATAGGTTATGAAGTCAATATGGAAAAAAAGACACACACAAGCCTTACAATACTGCGCGCTGGCAAAGATGTCAGGTCAATAAATACACCATGTTAATTTAAAATAGTAAAATCAAGGAAATATTTTCTTGGATTTAACTACTTTTAAATTGTTTATTCATACTGCCGGGCGCGTCACAATTTTTCAAGAATGTATAGTTATATGGTACCTGCATTTTAAGGTTATTATAGTAATATAAATTAATTATTACTTAATAACTACCACATACCTATTAACTTATTGACTAAAAATTATTCTTTAATATAAAAGTTTAACATACGGGTATTATTCAAACACCTTGATATTTAAGAGAAAACAAAATAAAATGTTACAAAAATCTTTACTTGTCAACCATCTACCCAAGAAAATATCTCTTCAATTTGAAGGAAAGGTTTACAAATTCTTTGTGAAATTTGAAGTAGTCATACCAGAGATGGCAAGACTAAATTAAATCATCAAAAAAGCAGTATTTTATGACACATTACTATTATCCCAGCTTCAAAGATTCAAAAATTATCATTGCAACAAACACACATTTAAGTTAAATTTGAAATTTTTTGAACAAACAAAATAGCAACAAAAGAAAACTAAAGTGTAAAAATTAGCAAATTTTCGTGAGATATCAGGTATGCAGTGAACGGTCACTTATAGCGGTATCACCTCATCAAAAATTTATTTCCTGTTTCACGGTTAATTTCTATAAGAAAATGACCAAGGTAAGCAATTGTTTAAACACTTAACCCTAGTTCTTATTTCAAATTGTCATATTAAGTAGTTAATGCATGATACTATCAGTAACACTCGAATTAAAAATTTACATAACGATTAGCTTTATCACAGAACGGGTGGGTAGAGCGAGTTTATTGCTACTATATCTGCTGAATATTTTAAATAATTTTTTATTAGAAGCTTTGTTACATTTGCTCTTTTCTAGTTTTTACTGTGATAGTTTTGATCAAAAAACAAAAAATTGACTACCTGTTACACACTTAGTCTTTTTACTGAGGACAGTAGGCAGTTTTGGAGGTCTAGGAAAATTAACTTCTTCATTGTCACTACTAGAATCTAGGAATCGTGATGCAGGTTTCTTTTTCTGTCTTTTTGGTTCTGGCTCATCCGTGTCTGTTTCGAGGTTTGATGTTACCTCCGACTTTTTCCACTTTACATGTTCTTTTTTCATAATTATCTACAATACAATTGCATCATTAACTCAATAAAAGTTACAAGACATCTTTTCAGCTGAGAAGATGTATTAACTATTTTTTTTTAACTGAAAAATTTACCGTATCGCTTTAATTATTTCTTCCCAACAAACACAGTCTCGTTCGATCTATATTAGGCGTTTACAGAGCCAGTAAATGGTAATAAGGTCCGGTAAACGCCCAGTATAGAATAGTTAGTACATAGTTTTGTTTGATGGGTTCATACTTTATTATTAGGTTTTTTGTTACGTTTATTGCACATTTATTATTGGCATTTTAATATAACAGTATAAAATTCAATAGTACTTACCTGTTTCATAGAGAACTCTTTTAACAGTATACAAGGCCCACTCTTCTGGATCAACTTCGGCTCCCTTTTTTAAAGCCTTTTTTAAATTTAGATTGCTCTTTATAAGGTGGCCAGAAAACTTCTTTTTTTACGAGGTGTGATCCATTTTGAATGGACAATTGAAACGGCACAGTCGTCTTCAAATTCTCCAATTGCGTATGACACAATATAAGCGACTCTAAAAATTAAAAAATTGTAATAAACATTCACCGACCAAATAACAATATATTACTTAAGATATTTTCCTAGAAATATAAATAAACAAACACCAGCTGTCCAGCTTCAAGAGAGAGAGCATTTAAATTTACTATATATAATTATAAGATACAAACACAAAACTAACGAACCAACCAAGATACTACTGAACATAAAACAAAGCCACCGAAAAACACTTTGTCGAAAGTACAAACACAAATAATGAAGAATATGGCGGCCACAACTTCGATCATCTGCAATCGAGGTCGCAATGAGAGCATTTCATTGGTCAATTTCAATCACGCGTTCCCAGGGCGCAAGCGCTGATTTAATTATTTTATGGTTTTTTGTCTGGGTTATGACTTTATGACTCCTTTGTGTTTATGCTTATCCCACGTTATTTTTAACCAATCACAGAAGTATCTCTGGTGTTGGCAGAATCAAAGCGCGGATTATTTGAAGTAATAAAGTTTTAATAATGGATCCAGGACATCCGACGGCAAACGAAGGGTGTTCACAGAAGTCCACAGTGTACACGTCTTTAAAAAAGTAAAAAAAAAAAGTGAAAACAAATATAATGCATGCAGAGATTGAGACCGAAACCTCTCGACTGACTCACTGAGCTATCTCTACGCTATTAACGACATTGTAAAATGGCGTTTAATTCGCGAAAATTAAATAAATGGATAACTAGGTAAAGATACAAAATTCACAAATATGTGTGATGAAAGGAAATATATGGATAAAAATCAAACTGACAAATCGAGGTTTTCGCCACACATGAATTTTGTTGGTATCTAAGGTAAATCACCGAGTTAAATATTTGTTTGATTTTTCGCGAATTGATTGATAGGAAATAAATATAAATAGTTTTCATAGAACGATATAAGCATTTTAATTTATAGAAAAAAGGGACGTTTTAAAGACGACATGAAATATGACGTCATATGTTCGTGATTCAATTGGTCACTTGACGTCGTGGACCTAAAATCACCCATAGAGGACGTAATAACGACGTCATCATGCTGCTTGGGTTCTGGAAGCTTGAACATTTTGTAATTTTTTTCTTTCTCATATTGGATAAAATATTCTAAATCTAAACCATTTATGATGGAAGTACAAGCTTATTACATATTATGATACCATATAACTTTTAGTTATCAATGATCGAGGTTAATCCATTACACAAAACAAAAAATTAAATTTTATTACATTAATACAACATTATATTTTCATAACATTTCTGAAGAAGTGAAATGTTTTGAAAATATAATGTTGACATAAGGATTACCAAGACAGTGTTCCACTTCTTCCATACTTGGTTCATCATCTGAGGTTTTATCATATGTTGATTCATAATTTTCATCTTTTAATCTCCTCTTTTTTTAAAACCCTTTTCTTTCTGATTTGAGTGCCTTGACCCTTAAAATGCATGTTTCTTTGGGACTTCTTCCCACTATTAATTTCGCTACTACTTGCTTCAGAAATAACATTCTTTCTTTTAAATCTTGACTCGGCTTTCCTTTTCTTCATCTCCTTTTCTTCCTTCCATAGTACCTTCTAAATGCTTAGAAACTTTAGTGATGTCGGTCAATGCAGCACTCTGGTCATAAATTTTCTTATGTATATTGAAGTCATGTGACATGTAAGTTGAAACTCTTCTCTCTTCTTCTTGGGACATTGCTTTTTTTGCAACCTCAGTTGCAAAATGCTTTCGTAGTTTCGTAAAAGTTAAGTTTTTATGGTTTATACCCATAATTTCACAGAATTGGCGATGTCACCTGTAGGCATCAAACGTAATGTTTTTTTTCTATTTTTGACGGTTTAGCAAATAGAAATCGATTTGACGGATGAACTCCTGCTACTTCTCTATATTTTAAAATTAATTTTATTCCAGGAAGAACTTTAATCTTGTCAATAAGAGCAGTGGAATTACCAATTCTTTCATACTTATCTGCTTGTATTTTGTCAGATTCATCAAGATGTCTTAGATCTCTACCGATAATACATTCACGATTATAAAAATCAGTTGTTTTAATCCTCAGAGTTTCACCCGGGTGCTTCCTGTTGAAGGCTGCTAAATAAACCATAAAATTTTGTCCAAACTGAAAGCGAAAATTTCTTTTCTAATACCTTCTGAGTAAAACAAATATTTCCATATAAATATTCTAAGTACTTCCCAATTTCTTCGTTTTTAGGTAATTCATTGTGTTTTGATTGCTTTGATCTCCTAAGTTTATTTTCGCTGTTTTTACACACGATTAATATAAGGGGCCAATTCTTGCTTAATTCTACGTGAAAATCCTTTAGCTCTATTCATAAGAACGTCATCTTCTGTCCTGCCACTCTTAGATTTTACAACTTCAATTATCTTCAATTCTGTTAGTAGAGTTCGAGCATTAGTTGGATGTTTATATATATATTAGAGGAAGGACCAATGTCAGCAATGTCTTCAATGGCCTTTCGAACAGTGTCAATATTTCGAGAATGGATTAATTCCTTACAGCTTTTAATATTATGATCATGTACTATCCCCGTACCATAAATCTTCCTAACAAACGTAACTGTGCTCTTATGTGATCCTTGAGGTGATGTTTCGTATATTTATTGCACAAATAATTACCATACGTGACTAATATCGCATCAAAAAAAACCTGATTTATGACTTCATGGAACATGTCTGTAGTAATTAAGTTTTTGAGAGTTTCTGAAGCTTTTTCATGAATGTGGTATGTTAATTTTCTAGAATTTCCTTGTAAATGTCTGGATCCTTTATTTGGGGAACACCTTTGTTTGTGATGACGAAGATTCTTCTTGCTGAAGTACCCCAAACATGATGGACAGGGGACAAATACGGTCTCCTGACTTTTAGATATTCTAGTATCAATGTGGTTGTTACTATAAAAGGATGAGATTTGTTAAATTCATAATCTCCCCTCCTCCTCAAATGATCAATCTTCTTTCTCTTTAAAGGATTTGAATTATGTAAATCCACTATTATTTTCACTTCATTTTCTTGACTATGGACATTGCTCCAATGTCTAATAATTTGAAACATAATTTTCTTGCAAAAGAAACAACAATGGCGTTTATGTGAGCTCTTCTTTTCACTTTTATGAGGTGATTCATCAACTAGAAAAGAATGTTTTTTATAAGACAAAATCAATAGAATTTCCAACAAAACAAGATCAGTAATTAAAAAATTATTGCAATAAAAAATATGAACATTATGATAATTTCATGCATGATAGTGACTAGGTAATAATAAAATACAACTGAATACACAAATTGTTCAAGAAAAGAGACATAACAAATGTTAGAGTGGTATTAGAGAGCTACATAAGTAACATATACATCAAGGTAATGGTAAAACATCTAGAAGTTTTTCAACATCCTTGAATTCCATAGGAAATCAATATGTCTTTGATGATCAGCAAAATTGTTTTAAACTACCATATTATCTTTTTGACACGTTTATGATACACTTATATATACATCATTTAAAAAAAAAAGACATTTAAAACCCACAAATTCCCTTTGACTTTGTTAGGATCAAAGCCGGGATTTGAACCCGATAGTCAGCAGTCAGTAAAACCAGCTACGTTCGCCACTTAACGTTCTAGCCCACTGCGCTACCGAGCTAGAGCGTTAAAGCATAATTGTCTTGAACTGAAGTCCTAGTTTTTTAATGCAGGATCATTCCATATCAAATCAACCTTAACGGTTGTAACATTTTGAAAGTTGACTTCTCCAATTTTGATCATTTTTGGTACATTTGTTGATTCATTTGGTTATAGGAAATTCCCAAAACAAGAAAAAATATCTACGACTGTGATCATATGAAGGGTACAGGGGAAAAACCAGCTAAGTCACAAATAATGGTAATCGAGATATAGGCCTTTTTAGGTTAACTTTCATTATAACTTTGTTTTAAATTAGCCTTGTAAACTGGCAACTTGACAACATAAAACTTTATCATGTTCTTTATTATTGTGCATAAATATAAAATCCATAGGGGAGCGGATATTCATACGATTTAAGGCGACATTTTAGATTAACGTGATTTAGCCTGTTTTTCCCCTGTTTTAAAGAAAAAGTTTGGTTTGTGATATATTTTATTCATAGAACAGTAACAAAATTGTAATGCATTTATTAGTAAAAGTAAAAATAACACTTAATCGTGTGGTATATTACTTAGATATTCTTGAGCAGCTGGACCACAAAATAGTTTTAAACACTGTAGATTATTAAATTTTTTTGCTGATATGTTCATCAATCCTAAAAAATAAAACATAATAATAATTTAGAGAGTACGCATTACCATTATAAGACATTTCGGGAAGAATGAATTCGTTTTCATTAAGGTTGTCTCTTCTCCGATAATTACTTTTGTCGTTTATAGCCGTTGTCCCCCAACATGCATTATAGAAGTTTCTATATCGAATTATCCTTGAATGTTCCTTCATTATTTCAAATTCCTTGATTTCACGTATGGGGAATTGGCATTTCTTTTTGTATAATGGAGTAAGGTAATTGGTCCATTGGCTCAAAATACTTTGGTTTTGTGTGCCAATTTGTGTCACAATAAAGGGATGTGGTTTAACTCTAGAAGACTTCACCAAGTCACATAACTCATCAGGAGTCTCGTATCTGATTTTATGCATTATGATTCCCACATTCTTATCCGTTTCCATGTAAGAATACCCCCTAATTAGGAAAGTCACTTTTACATAATCCAAGCGTTTCTGTTCATGAACGACATGATGCAAAAAGCGGAATAATGTGTAGTTTTTATTCTGACTGCCGCAGGAGTCACAAGAAATGTCCAAACTACGAACTTGCGTGTCCAAGTGGTTATAAAGAAAATCGTTCAGCAGCGAGGCAACATCATCACTTCCCTTGTTGCCTATGTTTTCTGGATAGATGGAAAAGACACTTTCTGAAGTCGAGAGTATGTGTATGTTGAAAAGGTAGACTGATAGTTGCCTTTTATTGTAGACGTCATTTGTGGTAATATTAGGTACGGGCAAATTCCTACCATAGTCCATGCAGAGAGATTCTTTTGTGACATCCTGACGGCTTGCAATCTTACTTTTACGTTTTCTTGTATAGAATTTTTGAGCACGT
Organism: Rhamnusium bicolor; assembly: GCA_029963845.1. Lineage (NCBI taxonomy): Eukaryota > Metazoa > Arthropoda > Insecta > Coleoptera > Cerambycidae > Rhamnusium > Rhamnusium bicolor. Next base: position 369,646 of record JANEYF010003330.1, on the reverse strand, counting down.
TTCTTGTGTAATTTATTTTTCTACAGTTAGGTTTTTTGTTTTGTTTTCCGTGAGCTGTTTCAATATTTTTTTGCAAACATTTCACCTTGACTAAGAAATTATCACAGATGCTACATGTATCCGTTCTGGGATAACCGAAAGAGATGTTGAAATTTGTTGTGAAAATTGTTCTATAGCTTTCATAGAATACAGAGCAGTCGGGATGCATCTCTTTAAACATCGAAAACATTTTTTTCACATTCAATTCTTCTGGTAGATAAATCTTTGCAGTATCTTTAATACTATAATGACTAGCACGCCCCTTGAAAGAGGCGATGTGATTCTTTATCTTTTGTGTTGTACTTATAGGTAATTTTTTTGGGCGGTTTGTATGAAATCCCCTCTTATCTCTCGGAGCAATTCCCCTGTCCTTCAGTGACTTTACCAGGTATTCAATTTTGCTTTTTTGTAATACCATGTAGTGCTAAGAATTCTTGGCAACACACCTCCTCGTCAACAGTTGTTCCGTCATCATTTGAATATCTTACCTTGTAGTTAACACAATCTCTGAATGATGCTTCATTCTCATCTTTCCTAGGACGTCGTCTTTGCACTGGTACAACACTCATTAGGCCACATAAGTACAAATTTTGTTCATTCACCGATGCTAAGTTGTTAAAATTACGCAGAATTTTCTGTTTTGCTTCGTCTGTTATTTTTGAAGAGCAATTGAAACGTTTGCAGCTACATTCAACTCCAATCTCGTGACTTTGCATGCGCAGTTTCTTGTTTACATCTTTGATTCTTCCATGTCTCTCTTCTTTGGTTTTTCTTCAATCACTATTTCTCCAGAGCCATCACTGTCATGGTTATTACACACTTCCATTGTTGCACATGTATTGGTATCCTCAAATAAAAAATACAATATTAAACTATGTAAGGACTTACAAACATATTAACACAATGAATACGTAGTTAATAATGGCAGAACAACAATTTATAACTGATATCCCCATGTTTAGGCTTTACGGACTTACCTCGTTTTTCTCCTGTAGCGCGCGGACCTAGCCTGTTTTTCCCGTGTATCTAATTCTTTACATTAGCTATATCTTCAGACTTGCCTGGTTAATCCCTTGACTGGTCGGCTGATAGGAAGAGTGAAAAATTTACCACAGAGGGTGCAAATACCGCAATTTCGATAAAAATGGACTTAGCTGGTTTTTCCCCTGTACCGTATAACGACACTTCCACATATATTGGCCTTGTGGAAAATATATTATATGTAGCTCCAGCAGGTCAGGAGAGCGGATCATGGCTTCGTAGGTGGAAAGCTGAGATTTAGAGTTAGGTTGTCACCAACAATTTACTAGGGGCGTCAGATATTTTTATATTCAAAAATATCAAGAGTTAACTCAAAAAAAATATATTGAAGCTAAATAGCTAGGTAAAAATTAATATTCTTGTATACACTGTATAGGAGCCAAAAAAATTAAACAAAACACTAAGATTTAACAACTGTAATTCGTTCCAAAGTTTTACAATATTAAAAATGATTTTTTTTCTCTTACAATAAAAAAGCAATTTTAAATAAAAATATTTTGCAAAGCTTTAACAAAAGAGTGACAAAAAAAATGGAAAAGAAGCACTGGTTTACAATGTGTCTTCTGACCACGATGATTATGACAAGGGCTTACATGATTGGAGGGAGCTGGAGTTGGGTGATGTCTCTTTAATGATATCCTGGGAAGATGAACCTTCGAGTACTCGAAGAGATGATGTTCTGCCTTTAGGTTAGAGGACTTATTGAGGGTTTCTCAGACACAAAGGATGTTACACTCTCCTAATCCTTATTTATTCCTAGGAACCACCAGGTATATCGAGTCCCAACCATATTTTCAGAGACCATCAGGTATATCTAGTCCCAACAAACTGCAGCGTATCCCTTGATCTTCGTCCAAGGTATTTACATAAAAAAAGGGGGAAAAAATGTGAGACCAGTGTCGGGAATTTACAAATTCAATTAATGAGTGAAATAATGTACAATTATAAGATCTTTGCAAAATGTGACAAAAGGTTCAAAGTCAAAAATATAATAACTGTTAATGATTTACTACAATAGTGAAGCTATTGCAAAGCGAGGAAAAATTAAAGGTTTTTAAAAATTACAGAAGTTAATTTAAATTAGGCCCACAAAACAAATATAATTAGTAGAGTTTAATACGCTCAAAAATTGTGCCTAATTTCCTTAAGTTAATCACTCAAGATTAATAATTTGATTAATTAAATTAACCTACAAAAACAAATTTTTATTAAAAATTAATATTGAAACTGATTTTCCAAAATTGTTGTAAAATTTACTAAAAAAAGTTTAGCACTGCTAGATAAAAAATGAAGTATGTAACTATCAAAAAATAAACAAGAGAAAAATTGTATGACTAATATAGAAATTGAACTTTATGAAAACTAGTTGCAAATAGTAATCAAGGTAAATAAGCTGTAAGCTGAATGCTAGACAACTTAAAAGCTGGAAAACTTCAGCTTTCGATAATTTGTGATTATCAGGGTGGATTCGTGATTAAATAAACTCTCCAGACGAGACAAAAATTAACTAAACTTAGTAAGCAAAAGCAGAAACTTGCAACTAACCAAGTTGCATACAGAAAAGCAAAAACTTTAATAATTTGCCTAAGGTAAAAACTACTTTAAACTGATCTTTCTACTAGGAACACCCAGTATATTCAATACAGGAAAATTGCATAGGTTGTAGTACGAGTATGTAGCTCTAAGGGCAGGAACAGACGAGCCACTCTGTGGCGTTTACCACGGTTTAACAAGGTGGACATATTAAAACAACAGTAATTTAAAATGAACTATGATGAAGAAACGGTGCTCCTAGCTCTTCTTTTACGACGTCGGTGTAGACGTCGCAAACGTCGATCAAAATGGATGCATCCAATAACATCAGAAAGACTGTCAGCTGGGCAATATTATATATTAATGGGTGAATTAAGAGCAGATCCCTTGAAATTTTTCAATTATTTTCGGATGTCACAAGGCACTTTTGATGAACTTCTTAATTTACAGAAACCATATATTAAAAGAAGAGATACAAACATGAGGAAAAGTATCCCTGCTGAAGAAAGGCTTGCTATTACATTAAGGTAAGAACAAGTGAAATACTAGATTTAATAGACATTTCTCGTGATTTTCTTGAGACGCGAAACAGTAGAACATTATAGCAAAAACAGTAAAAATACATTTTAAAATACCATACAACATCGAATTTTTGACAGATGGAAGTCACGAGAAGTATCTAATTTCGAAGCTTTCAATTTTGCTTGCGTACGTGCGTGTGTGTGTGTGTCTTATGTATATTTTCCTAGATTTTCGTAACGATATTTCAAAACAAAACTATTTTAGTAATCCATATATATTTTTTTAAAATTAAGATTTCAAGAATACAAAACTAAAAAAAGTTTGGAAGTTCTAATAATAAAAACAAACTTTAAAAAATAAGAATGCGACACCATATCTAATAATAAGTAATTTTAATTAAAATAGTCATCGACAAGAAGAATTGTAACTGGGAAGTGGGTTTAATACTGGCGAAACAAGACAGTTAGCAGTCGTTGCTTGTCTTTTGTATTGTTTAATAACATTCATGAATTCCATTTGGACTTCCAGTTTTAGATCCTCAGGGAGACCTTTAATATGCGGCAAAAGACTTAATAGAAAATGTCGATCTGGATCGCCACTTGATTCTTTTTCACACGTTCTTTTTCCTAGGGTTTTCGCAATCGTCTGAAAAAGTCGCTGTTCCTCTGAAACAGAACCATTTTTCTTTCTCTTTGGCTTTGGTGAAGCATGATGACTAGTGTCAAGAGGTTCGTTTTCTGGATTAGTATTACCCTGTGAGCTACCTTCAGAAACCTCTTCTACCGGCTTTGTCTCACAAAGTGGCATTAGAAACAACAGTTGCTTAAAATAAATATATTCCTTTCGTCCTGCTTCTGCTCCCGAACCTGATTTTGTTTTTTTCTTATTTGCTAATTCCCTTCTAAAGGAATCTCTGAAGCTTTTCCATTTTCGTTGCAAATCAACAGCTGAAAAGATAAAACTTATTTTTATTTAATATTTTAAGCGTAATCTGTGGAAGTGACCATTTTGAGCACCTTGAGGCGGATGTGTGTGGGTCTGTGCGAGCGTGCTGCGAATGTGCGGTAGGTGCCTGGGCAAAAAAATATTGTAACAACTTTTTTTGGTTACAGGTATCTTGCTACTGGCTGCACATTCAAAGAATTACATTATAGCTTTCGATGTGGAGCATCTACTGCGCAAGATATTATGTATGATGTGTGTGACAAAATTTGCCAACATCTACATGACATATGCTTTCCACAATTAACAGAAAATGAATGGCTCAAAATCGCAGAAGGATTTGAGTCACGAGCCAATTTTCCAAACTGTTTAGGAGCCATAGATGGCAAACACGTAAAATTTATTCAACCCGCTGGAAGTGGATCGACGTATTTTAACTACAAGAAGTACTTTTCTATGGTATTACTAGCAGTGTGTCATTCTAACTACAAATTTACATATATTGATACTGGCTCATGGAAAGGCATCTGATTCAGCAATTTTTAAAAATATCGAGCTTTATAACTAAATAAAATTTCATCTGCCATTGTAATAGACACACTATGTAATAGGATTACAATTAATGTGTAAAAATAAAAAAATAACAGAAAATACTTTAAATATTCCAAGGGCTAAATCATTATCAACAGATGAAGAACCTATTCCTTTCACTTTTGTTGGAGGATGAAGCTTTTGGGCTGTGTACCCATATGTTAACACCATATGCTGGCAAAAATTTATCACGCCAAAAGAAAATTTTTAACTATCGTCTATTGCGAGCTCGGCGTTATATTGAATGTTGTTTTGGTATTCTGACCAACAAATGGCGTATTTTTCACAGACCTCTTAATGTAAATGTTGAGAATGGTGAAAAGGTCATAAAGGCTTGTTGTACTTTGCACAATGGTGTAGATTTTGACAATACTTTACAAATCATAGGACTGGGTGAAGGTGGGACTGTTACAAGTAGGTGTGAGCGATCTACTACATCAATTAGAGAAAAGTTTGCAGACTACTTTTACAGCGAGGGAGGGTCTGTACTGTGGCAAAATAACCTGATTTAGTTATTTTGATTGTAAGGATGAAATATGTTTTTTTTTTTTTATTAAAAGAATAATAATGTCAGTCTGTAAGAAGTACTATTGTGTAAAAAATATATAAAGACACTGTACACTAAATAATTTTTATATATGTTAAACAATTATATATAATCTCAACGGAATGGTAACTTATTTTTTATCTTTAAAATTTGTATATAAAGCACTTGAAAAATTCTACCTATTGTCACAAATATCTATATGAATCATTAATTATTGTAAAATTTCCTTTTTTCGCTACAGTTAGAATAAGGTTTGATACAAAAATTTCTGTTGAAACACATCACCTTAATAAAAAATGTTGTCTAAAAGTAATGGGATATTGATTTAAACTAGAGACCAAAGGGAATTAACTTTATTTTAATTGCAATAGTGTAAATTAGGCAAAAAGCCCAAATATCTTTGACAAAAAAAAAAGAAACCGACAAATTACTGGTTTTTCTAAAAAAATTAACTAGCTTACCTGCTTTATTTTTTTCTGTAGAGTTCATGTCCATAAAAGAAAGGACAAATATTTCACATATCTCCTCCCATGCCCTTTGTTTTGCTATTTTATTACTATATTCGGGGGATCGGGAATCCCAAATAGGGGGTCGATTTTGAATTTCTATTATAAATCTGTCTGCATCGAAATTCATTTTTTGTACACACTGTATCGTCGACCAACTACATCAAACCGAGACACAGTGGCCCGTGTGAAAGGGTTCACGTGACCGGTGGCCGCCACTAGACGCGGGGACGAGCTTCTTCACGGGACAGTCGCGCGCAACTCACGCTCGTCTGAACGGGTTCTTCTCAAAACAATGTGTTTAAATGAGAGCCACAGCAAAGCCACTAGTGGCGGCCACGCCGTGGCGTTAGAACACTAAAAACCTAAATAATCATGGATTTCCACCATGTGGTCGTCCAAAACTTTAAGTGACTTAATTAATGTCCATGCAAATTCTGCCGAAATGTATATACATTTCGGCTATTACTTACTTCGATGAATACCACCGTGACAATCGCAATCTAATTGATTTCTGTTCGATCGAACCCTTGGCAAATCCCCTCTCTCGGTCACTTGTCCGCGTCGGTTAAAGCTAAAGTCTACTCTACGCACTGAGGGTAGGTTCACAACGGAGTAAAATAGTGTATAGGGGAGACCGGGGCTGGTTGGTACACTTTTTTACATTAAGGCGCTTGTAACTGTTTTGGTTATAGTTAGCACCACATCTACCGTACTACTATTATCCTTAATGTTTTGGTTATCTAATTCCCAAATAGGATAAGCATCGAATGCACCGTAAATTTTGTAACCATGTTATTCTTCAAGGTTGCAAGTGTACCAACCAACCCCTTGGTCGGGGTACGTTGGTACACGCTAAGGGGTTGGTTGGCACAACTATTATAATGTTGACTACAGGTTCTCTTGTATTATTGTGTTTATTGGAAGCAGTATTAAAAGTATTAAAAGTTATAATAATAACAAAAGACAAAAAAATATGAATAGAAAATTGTGTTACTCTGAGGCGTCGGAAATACAATTATGGCAAATATAGAATGGTCCGGCATCACAGCATTTTTCATGTGACCACAGCTTACATCTTGTGCATTGAATCCATTTTTCACCAGATGCACTATTTGAAAATGGTTCAACGAAAACCAAGCAGACGCATTCTTCATCACTGCTGGCACTGGAAACGTCGTGTCCTACCAAATCTTTTGCCTTGCTCTGCTTCCCTTTTTTAATGTCTCTGCTTTCTCCTGCAATATTTTTCTTGACTGTTTCTATTTTATTACATTTCTTCCTTTTTATCTTTAATTTTGTTGACACTTTTCAAGTTCATCTTTAACTGGAGTGTCAGTGAGAATGGCAGATTTTCTTTTGCGTCTATTCTGTTTAGTTTTCCTAGCCACAGCTTTCGGTAATGGCTTCAAATTTTCGAGATGGACGGTAATAGTTTTGCTACAGCCAGGCAAATTAATAATTTCGTCAGTTGGAGTCGCGTGTCGAGTGATATCTGCTGAAGTTGATGGAATTGCAACGCTGATGTCATCAATGCTTTCGGGATTCGGATCTGGTCTATCAGTCACATATCCTGCCATAAATTCGCTATCTGGGAAAATGTCTCGGTTAAATGGAGATATTCCTGATACTCTGAAACCAGGCCATAACGTTGTTAAGAATCGCACCAATAGGTAATGCTGTTGCAACAATCCCAGGAATATCATATATCCTCATAGTGCGCCCAGGATTATTAGTCATCCAAGCGTCGCAAGCACTGTTTACGTATTTTTTCAAGGGACCATATACGCTCCTGTAGAGAGGTTGTAGCTTATGGCTACAGTGTGGGGGAAATGATAATACCGTGTCGCCATTATTTTTACAATAAGTGAGTCCTTCAACTGACAAATGTGAGTCATGGTTGTCAAGTAATAACACAACTGGTCTGTCTACCGAGGCTCTTGTATGCCTGACTAAGTGCTTCACATATTCAAGAAAATGTGTTTCTTTCATCCACCCCGAAGGGCCTCGCTCCACCAACACTACCAGGGGGGCCTTCTTTTAAGAAGTGGTCCTTGAAATGAACCCTTGGAAATATAAAATATGGGGGTACACTATTTCCCGTAGCAGAAACGGCAAAGGCCAAAATAACAAGCGTCCCTCTCTCAGCAGAAGTTACTCTTCCCACTTGCCGTGCTCTCCGCCGGGCTACAACTCTGTCCGGCTTTTGGACTGTGGTTATCCCAGTTTCGTCCATGTTCCAAATGTCCGCGGGTTCACACTTAAGGCGATTTAACACAGTCTGGAGTTTATCAAAAAATGCACTCACATTAGTTTTGTTAAAACTGGTTGCACTGGACAGACTTGTAGCTTCCGGTGATCGAATCGAAAGTGTGGTATTTCTTTTTTAAGAATGCTGAAAACCAATGAGCTCCAGCCAACTCAGGTTTTTTTCCAGTTTTCGAGCATACGCAGGTTTAACGACGAGGCAAACAAGAAAGCCATTCTTCTAACTTCTTTTGGTGAAAGACCAAAATAAATATCGACGGCTTTTTTTACGTAATCAGATAGTTGGGTTTCTTGTTCTGGCGTAAATACCTGTCTATTTGCTATGTAACCAACTACTGTATTCGGGGAATTTCCAGTTTTAATTTCCTCATCGAAAAATGTTTGGCAGTAAAGTCATCAAAGGTATCTTAAAATCTCTAGAGGTTTCTCTTAAAGAACGGTGATCAATTTTTACAGATCTCACTGCCCTAAGCATGATAACCGGTGGTGTAAGTCCCCTCTGTGACTTCTTTTTGTAAGTCCGCATATCGGATCTAAACAAAAGGAGGCAATGAAAACGAAATTCGAACAAAATAAGAATATTTATTGCACTTGGGGTTGGTTGGTACAGTAACAACCGCCCCGGCAAGAATGTACCAACCAGCCCCCTCGCCATTTTTGTCCTTTAAAATTTCATAGCTCTCTATACAATAAGTTAAATTTTAGTTTAAATACACATAAATGAAGCGAAATGTATCTAGATTAACCTCCTGATAAAATAAAAAACTAAAAGTCCCCTCACTAACTGTATATATGAGTCTGCTAAAAGCAAAACCGTGCGTTTGATTGAAACGTCATTCTGAGATAACCACAAAAAACTCTTAGTAGGTTTATAACGGATATATTTAGTTCGGACTCGGTCTCCAAAGGTGGAGTTAGTTAACAAAAATATAATATGTAAAAAATTCGTGATATCGCAGTCCTATTTTGGGAGATACTGAAGAATTAAAAACGTAAACGCTTGGTTTTGCAACTGACAACAAGGAACATGCTTGGTTTTGTATAAGATATTGCAATACTATACACATGATAGAATTAAAGAACTGAAGACTTGTAATGTATTTTTTATTTAAAAAAATAAGTATAACAAAAGAATTAACCTAACTTTATTAATATTGAAATGAAAATGAAAAATGGTTATTAAATTCTAAGATTTGAATCCTGAGAACAAACACCATCATGTTCAGATTGGTCATCGCTGTCATTTTCTTGTTGATTATTCTGATTGCTGGAATCGATTATTTTATAAAATTGTAATATAGGATCGTCTCTCCATTTCTCACCATAATGCTTTTTCAGTAACGTGTCGATAGAAGACTTGTCTCCTTTTAATGAGTTCAATATTGGGACAACACTAGGTTTACAGAGTGAACATTTTTTGAAAGTGATAAATTTATGATATGCGTTAAAGGTTTTTTTAAAACTGAAATGTTTTCTTTTATTAATGTAATCGGAATTTCGTCCCATCCAAATGATTCTTTAGGTTTTAACAGCTTAACAGTTTCAATTACTTCGTATTCCGTAACCGGCATAAAGTACAGGGAGTTCATGGTAGTTTTGTTTATCTTATTAATATAGTATTCCGCAGAATGTGTGCTTTGTAAGTTAGATGTTAGTGACTCGGCAATATCTATAAAAAAGTTAATAAATTTATCGGCTACTTGACAGGGATTTTTTATTACTGTATTATTTTCAGATAGCACTATATGTTCTTGCATATTAAGATTTTTTCCCTGAAGATCGTTTATGATATCCCAGGTAGTTTTTATTTTATTGCTAGAGTGCAAAATCTTACTACTAAGGTATAGTTTTTTTGCAGCGTGTATAACTTTTTTTAGAGTCTTGCAGTATAATTTAGTATAGTTTACAAAATCACGACCTTTATTTCCTTTCTGTTTTAGCTGAATTAAATCGCGCTTATGCTTGCACGAAATTCGAATGCCTGTAGTTAGCCAGCTTTTATTTGTTCTTTCCGAAATATTGATTTTTTTCGTGGGAAATGATTCATGAAAACAACCCAGCAAAAATGAATAGAAGGTATCGTTTGCCATATTTGCATCAGTGTATTGCTCTATTGTACACCAATTTATAGATTTCAACAAGTTTTGAAACTTTATATTATTTTTTTTGGTAAATAATCTTTTTTCAGTAAATTTATTATCACTTGACAAATTGTCTTTATTTACGATTTTTAAAATTTGGCCTTTATGATCTGAGAGACCCAGATCAATTACTTGTGAATTATATTGTGCATTTATATTTGTTAAAATATTATCAATAGTTTTGGAAAATGTAGGTGTTATTCTTGTAGGTTCAGTTATGGTAATTTTTAAGTCGTATATATTTAAAATCGATTCTAATGCATTTGTAATGTTACAATTTTCTGAAAAGTTTATATTAAAATCACCGCATATAATAAAATTTTTATGATGCAATTGGTTTAATTCAAATAATAATTCATAGAAGGAGTCCAAAAATATTGTTGTGTCGCCTACAGGGGCTCTGTATAGACAAATAACAGTGTACTTACTTTTTTTTTACTATGGACAACAGTGAATTCCAAATGTAATTCTTTTTGTTCAGTTTTCAAATTGTTTACTTCCATAAAATCACTGCGGTTTCTAGAATATATTACAACTCCGCCGTGTGCCTTTTTTTGTCGGCAATAAAGGCCTACTATTTTATAATTTTCTATATTAAGGAAAGTCTTTTGTTCATATTTCATCCAAGTTTCAGAGAAACATATTAAGTCGACAGTGGAATTTTTTTCTGGTAAAATATTATTAAGCCAAATATTAATTTCATCAATTTTGTTACTCACACATTGGATATTATAATGTAGTAATGTAAAATTTGATGTATTTTTCTCGATAGTATACTCTTCCTTACTTGCTATGTTATTTTTATTGCTGTTTACTTGGGATGGTCTTGGGGCAAGGGCTTCCGTAATAAAAAACGATTTTGGTATTGGTCAATTCCAACATACTCCGGCCAGATGTTGGGATTCTCGAATGCTTCGATATGATTTACAGGTACTGCTACTTTAAAAGATGTATATATTTCTGGATTTTTAGATTTCATCGTCTCATATTTAACATCTGATATATTTTTAGAATTAAGATATGTAATAATATCGGAGGTAGACATTTCTAGTGGGCATCTAAACACATGATAATTTGCATATCTCACAACTCCCTTGAATGTGCTGCTGTCGTTTCCTTTACCATATATTATAGTATTTCGTCTCCTGTATTTGTGTTTTGGAAACTCCCACTTCCCTTCATTTTCATTTTTCTGCTCCTTCGATTCTGTATTATTTTCCTCTGTGTTACCGTTACTGTAACCGTTTGTTATATCATGGCTTGAACTAGGTTGATTAACTATTTGTTTTCGTACTGTTCTTTTTTTCTACTTTATTTTCTTCGATGTTCTTACTTAGAATCCGATGCTGGTTGACTGCCAATTTATTTACCGTCACTGCATCTTTGAATGTTTTCTTAGCGATGCCGTGTTTTGGCTTTCTTCTGGGTGTGATTTTTCCATATTCTTGTATTCGTTTGAAGTTAGTAGGCCAATTAACTCGATGTTGCTCTCTCTTAATTGTTTTACTTCATTTTCTAATTTTGTTATTTTTTCTTCTAATTTTATGGTTTCAGTTTTAATGCACGTATTAATAATTTTCTTAAACTCACTACTTTTTATAAATGAAATTATTGTTCCGTCTTGTTTCGGTCTTAGGTCGGGCATTTTACAAACACTGTAGGTACCGACTAGAGCTTAATAGAAACACGTCCGTACCCGACGACGGTCACTTTACAATATAGGGCTCCATAAGTGTGTTCACAACATCTCCACTTACCCCGAGATTATCACTTCGCTCCAAATTTGTTGTAGCACCAGTATAGATGATATAATCCACAATATATCCACTTTCTGCATCACATATTTCAAAAAGTTTAATTCCAAAGCGATGCCTCTTGGCAGGAATATATTGTTTGAATGACAATCTACCCTTGTAGAGAATTAGACTCTCATCAATCGCTAAATGTTGGAAAGGATAGAATGCCTCTTTGAATTTGACACGCAAGGAATCTACAACTGACCTTATTTTGCGTAGGGAGTCATTTGCATCTAAGTTTTGATTATCTGCAAAATGCAGAGCACGTACAGTTTTCAAAAATGTGTCACGAGAACAAATTTTAGCAAAAGACGATGTTTCAAGTAGTGGGTTTTTCGACCAGTAATCCGACAATTTCGGTTTTTGGACAATTCCTATCAGGGTACATAACCCCAGAAACACATACATTTCAGGTATGTTCCTCTCGGTCCAGCTGGAATAAGTAAAAAGCTTTTCCTTCAATAAATTTCCGAATACGTTTGTCTGTTCTGTGATCGTAGACATAAGGTTTTCGTCAAAAAAAAATAAGAAATAGTCCAGCTCGGGAGAATCATCATGAAGTTGTAAGTTCTCGCTTACCCCAGACGCGGAATCAAAAGTCATAACACACAGTACAAAATTGTCGTCAAATTGCCACAAAGGTGGTTGACTATTATTTTTATGTCGTATCAAAACATCGTTGTCTTCATCGGATACCTGTTCTTCTTGTTCCTTAGCGTCAATATCCTCATTTTCAGAGTCGCTTGAATCCTCAAATTCACTTGGTAAATATTCATCATCACTTTCTTCTAATAAACGTTGTAACTCGTCGTCAGTCAGTCCCCGTTTTGCGGCCATAATGTTATCAAGCGTGGAGATGTTCTATAAACGCACAGTCTGAATACCACAGAGCTACTGAATAAGCACAGAGAAAATGTACTTACTCCCGCGATCTCAGAAACGAATTGCCCCGAGCCCGTTCTGACGGAGCGAGACCGTTGTTTCTGCGCCGTCTCGAAAAGGTTAAATAATTCGCGAGCGGTGAATTAACTGCACTATAATTATCACTTTCTAAAATCGTTAAATTGGTAGCAGTTGTTTTCTCAGGTATTGAGTTGTCTGAATATATTGAACTGGAAGTTGATGGTCGCATTGTGCCACTGTCTTGTTGAATTCTACTCATTTCTGCATTTGAAAGAGCACTGTATGTTGTTTGCTTTGTTTTGGCCAATATAAAACGATATTGTGGATCTTTTAAAAGGCGTAATTCACTCGTGATGTGTTCTTCCAAAACATCAAAATTATCTCGTGTCTTTTTTACCAGATTGTTTCCTACAACTTTCATGCAGTTAACGACTTCTTTGATATCTGTATCTTCATGTTTACGTTTCCAACCAGTCTTGGCAGATGTTTTTGAAATTGTCGCTGGTACTGTAGAAGGAACAGCCGAGAAAACTGTAATAACATCGGCATTTGAATTTTACTCTGATTCATTCACAATGCCTACGTTTTCGCTGTGTTTCCTTACGTCTTCAAGTTGGGTTTCCAAAAAAATAAATATAACTGTAAAAGAGTGTTCCATAAAATTGTATATTTTTTTTGTCTCAGTTGCCAAGTTCTCCCTCCGATTAGTTAAAAATTGCCTCAGGTTTTAATGACAAATGGAATTTTCCGCATTGTCTTGGTGCCATGGACGGTAAACATGTACAGGTAATAGCTCCACTAAACTCAGGAGAATTTTATAATTACAAGCAAGCATTTAGCATTGCATTGTTTGGCATAGTTGATGCAGATTATAAATTTATATATGCCAACATTGGAGTACAAGGACGAATATCTGATGGAGGCGTTTTCAAAAGTACCAGTATATACGAGAAGCTGCTACAGAAAACCCTTAACATTCCCCAACCTGCCGCCTTACCGGGCAGAACAGAAGAACTCCGTATGTCTTTATTGCCGACGATGCATTTGAGTTGGATGAAAATGTTTGTAAACCATTTTCGGGACATTACCCTAAAAATTCATGGCAAAGAATTTTCAACTACAGAATCTGCAGGGCTCAAAGAATAGCGGAAAATGTTTTTGGTATTCTAACTGCTATTTTTAGAGTTTTAAGAACAACGATGCATTTAACTCCAGATAAAGCTACCATAGTCACGTTGGCTGTAGTTTATCTTCACAACTATCTTCAAAACAAAAAATCAGTGAAGTATACTCCTCCTGGTACATTTGATTCAGAAGATAAAAATGGAAATAAAATACCTGCTTCATGGCGAAAAAGTAATAAAGCTAACATTCTTAAATCACTATCTGGAGTAAGAGGAAGGAAGAAGACGGAAATTGTTGATAAGGTCAACTTGGGTAAATGTGACCGCATTTTCGATTAGTTGATATTTTTAAAGTAATTTCGATCATTTCTGTTAACATTTACAAGTCGATATTTTTTTCATATTATGCCTCAAGATATGATATCACGCTGTAAATGTTTTAGAGTGATCATAAATATGATAGAGAAACTATGAAATATTTTTTAAAATGATGTCTGTAGGTCACCCTTCCCCAACGAGTTGGGGCAAGTGTGACTTCGGCTTATAGCGTCGGCAAATTTACTTATATTTTGATCAAGGGGTAAGTGTGAAAAATTTGAATAAAATAGTGCAACTCGGTTTTTGAATTTTTGAGATATATTTATTAAGAAAAGAGTTACAAACTTTTTAAAACTATAAATTTAAACTTGTAAAATCAACTTGAAACTGAAAATTATCTCTTCTGTCTTTGGTCGGTTCAGGCAAAACTTTTATTATATCTTCAACAACCACAGTATCCGTATCTTCTATTTCAGGCCAAATGAAGTTACTTGCTCTATATTTTAGGAATGTCACAAGCCATCCTTCTTCCTCTCTACTTTTTATCATCCCAACAAAATGTTTAATGGTTTTCTTAGAACAATACTTCACTATGACCCAGGTTTCTACAGTAATTTGGGGCGTCTCCTCGTCGTCCTCTTCTTCAAACACTTCAAGGCCAATATCATCGTCTATGTCAATGAGTACTGGATCCTCCATTTCTTCCTCAGAGCTAGAACTGTATTTTCTTTTTGGTTTTTTTGTCTTTTTAGCAGTTTTTTGGATTATTTTTCCCATTGTCTTTTTCCCCTTTTTCTTTTAACAGCCTTTCTAATACCTCTTGGTGGGTTATTACTTCTGCACCTGCGGCAACTTTTTTCCTCTTTATTAAATGTTCATCTCTTTGAGTTTGCTTCATAATATTTAATAATAACTCCTCAAAGCTCACTTGCGATGCAACAGGTTCAGTCGGTGGTCCAGCGGTATCAAGGGTCTGGTCATTTTCAATTGTATTTTCCTGAATGATATAATTTATTGCATTTGTCGCATTGATTAATGCCTGCTGCTGACATTTCCTATACCTTTTTAACGTTTCTGGGTGGTATTTGTCGTCTGGAATTACATGACGGTTAAACGGATGAATGTCCGCTTTTTTAAAACCATTTCTAATAATCTCAGTATCCAAGTCCTTCCATGTTTCCCCAATAAGTTCGGAAAACACTTTCTTAGGAATATTGTGGCCGATGTTTTTTCTTTGCCAAGTCACGAGTTTTAAGTCCCACCTGTCCTTTACAGATTTAAACACTGACATGTCTAACGGTTGTAAAAGGTGGCTGCTATGAGGGACAGTTTTAGTATTGTAACATCATTATCGCGTGCTAGTTCTATTGGTGGAATATTTACATGAGTAGAGAGAGTGTCCATCGTATATTATAAGGACTGGTCTTGTCGGCCCCAATGCAGGTGTCAAAGTTTTTTTTAAAATAATTAAGAAATATATTAGCTTCCATCCATCCATTTGGACTGGCTGCATAGGAAGTTCCAGTATAGGACTTTTCTACGTCAGGCAACCAGGAATCCCATATTTTTTTTCCCTTGAATATAATTAAGGGCGGAGCTTTTAAACCTGAAGCAGAAACGGCTGACAAGACAGTAGTATTCTCCCTACCAGGTCCTGACGTTGTCCTTGAACTAGGCTTTCCTCTTTCCCCAACAACCCTTGTTTTATGTGAATCATGTGACAGAGATGTTTCGTAAAGATTCCATATTAATTCTGGCTTGTCGTGGAGATTAAGGTCGCTTAAAGTTTTATTTAATAAATCAAAATATTCGTATATGACAAACAGATCTGTCATATTTCTTCTGGAAAATTCGACTGCTTGGGGTTTCTTAATGCTTAGGCGATGCCTGTTTTTGAAATTATAAAACCATTCATTCCCAGGAATATTATTTATGAAGGAGGGTTTTCATTTTGTTTTTAGTAGTAAAATCTGCAACTATATGTAGGATTTCTTTCCTAGAAATACCAAATCCCCATCGTTCCATCGTCTTAAGACCCTCAGCCAACCGTTTCTCATCTTCAATTCGAATAGCGGGAGGCCTTCCTTGAGATTTACTGTTCATTCCACAAGTACCATTCACATGGTAAAGTAATGTAGTCTTAGGGATATTGTATAATTTGTGTGCCCGATATATAGTCATGACCCCTCTCTTAATCTCCGCAACAGCAGTAGCGAAGTCATCTTGGGAGTATTGTGAGGCTCTTTGAGTCTTACGCTTGTAGTTTCTAACCATTTTAATGCCTAAAAAGAAAATCGGATTTTGATGTGATATTCCCATAAATTAACAGGTTCACACTTTCCCTTTCAATATGATCGCACTTGCCTCAAGTTCCGTTTTTCTTGAGGCAAGTGTGACCCATGGCATAAAATTGTTTAAAAAGAGAAAATGTAAATTTTACATATTGTACAATAAACTCTAGCCTCTAAACTATAAAATACTGTATAAGAATTCGCGGCAGATTACACCTCTGGCAAAAATGGCGTGCTTACTCATTCAGCGTCTCAATAGAACTGACTTCAATTCTCTGTCAACTACTTCCAGAACAATTTAGATTACAGATTTCCTAGTTCGGCCATGTATTGTAGAGTGGTTTAGATTATCTTTCACAAGATGGCGCTAAGATCGGATCGATGGCGGTCGATTTAAAAGGAATGGTCACACTTGCCCCAAAACCACACTTACCCAAGTTGACCTTAGTACTATTCCAGAAATATTAAATTTAATTTCCATATTTTTTTAGACTTGGGCTGATTATAAATATAATTTAAAAAAAGCTGCTGCTATTAAAAAAAATAACAGCAAAACTGGAGGAGGGCCTTCAGAAGAAAAAGATCTTACAGATTTAGATTTAAATTTACTAGACATGTTGGGTGAACATTTCATTGGCCTAGAGGAGCCAGAATGTGGATTACCTACCGATCCACATTTTAAGACGTCTGAAGATCTACAATTTAATATATATGAAGACCCGCAGCCAGGCACAAGTAGAGATGAGCCTGTAGTCCCCATCGCAGAAAAGCGAAAAATAAATACACCCCCTTCCCCCTCCAAGAAAAAACAGAGGGTAGCATATTTACAAGAATATAGAGAAACGATCAATGAATTGAGGGACATTAAAGAAACAATAAAAACTTCTTTAGATGGAATATAGCAAAATTTGAATGAATTAACGACAGAAATTAGACAATTAAATAATAATCTTGTGATTGATTTTTTTCCAGTTTTTATATCTAATTTTTAATTTTCTTTTTAGATATTGCAGGCACAACAACAAGTTTTCTACCAAGAAATATAGTTTTGTTTTAAAACAACTCTAACATATTATATATTAGAATTAATATTATATTACCAATTTATTTTGCCTATAGTTAGTTATTTTCCTGATATATAAATAAATAAGTTAATTATTGTTTGTTTATTAATTTTATTTATAAGTACATACACAAAAGAACATCACTGAAAATATTGTACTACAATTGTAGTCCAAGTACTGCTAATTGCTTTGGCTGATTTACTGGAGGAGGTACATCAAAATCTATTGGATCCTCAACAAGTTCGTTTAATAGGGTCACACCTTCTTTAAGACATAAATTATGAAGGTTAACACATGCCTCTATTAAATTGTAGACAAAGTTGGGGGCATATCTAAGAAACCGTTCTCTCAAAAGACATCGAAATCTTATTTTCAATATGCCTATACACCTTTCCACACAATTTCTAGCTCTTATGTGTGCAAAATTAAATCTATGCTGTGGGTTATCTTCAAGGGGATTTTGAAATGGTATCATAAGAAAAGGTTGTAAAGGATAACCGGAGTCCCCTATTAAACATGACAATTCTCCGTTATTATGAAGTTCTTGCACATAATCTTTAATAGCAGAATGCCCCCAAATGAAGGAGACATGTGTTGATCCTCCATAATTGGCTAGTACATTATTTATCATTAAATTTATCATCACATATAATTTGACAATTTAAGGAGTGGAAACCTTTTCGGTTTATAAAATTATGTTCATCTCCTCGTGATTTTAAAATGACAAAATGGGTGCGTGCAATCAATTGCACCAATAACTCCTGGAAAATTATATTTTCCCATAAACCGAACTTTAACTTGGTTTCTTTCCTCCAAAGTCGCTGGAAATTTAATATAGTCTGCTGCCATTGCAAGTACGATGGCAGGGGTTACTTCATGTATGGCTCGATGGGCAACAGTTTGGGTTAAGTTAATACTAACTTCCTCTCCTACACCTCTCTAATAGCCACCAGTAGCATAAAAGCGTAAGGCACAAAAAACTCTAGTTTGCTTTGATATGCCTCCTGATATAAGGGGACTTCTTAAATGGGATGTTAATGTATTTATCAGTTGTCTCACAAGGAGCTTATTCAACCTATACAGCTCGATGAAACGTCTGTTGGGTAGACTAAATGGATCTGCTACGTTTCTTAACTATCTCCTACTTAATCTTAGCCTTCGAATATTTCGTTGATTTTGTTGCAAGATTTGTTGGTGAAATGTTGGCAGCATTCTAAAACAAACATTTTGATTTTAAAATAATCACATGAATATAACCTAAAAAGCTCCACGCCTTTAGAGAAAAAGACATGTATTTACGTACTTTATGTATAATGAAGTAGAATCACAAATTTCAATCGACCTAATAATTCTCTGATTGAACGAAATATCTGAATAATATTAACAATAAAACTTAAAAGACACAAATAAGCGAATAAGAGAAAACAATATGGCTGAGGATACATAAACACGTTTGGAAGTTTCTACGCTTCGATTCCCATTTTGACTCAAACGCAGTCGCAAAAGATAACTGCAGAAAAAGATGGATGGTATATTAGAGAAAGAGGCACCTTTCGTTTTGCTGAAACGATGGCTTGTTAGGTATCGAGTAAATGTCAAACTTACGTTACGAAAGTGGACTTAGAATCACTAATTTCGTATCAAACGATACAATACCAAGTTAGAATTCCCTTAATGTTTTGAAGAAAGGCCACCGGTTTCATTACGAATCATATGTAGGAATGCTGCTTTGATATCAGAAGTCAGGTAATATCGTGCAACTGCTGCAGGTTGCTTGCTGAATTTTGTAGTTCCGCTAGTTCCTTGTTGATGGTTTCTTCTATTGCTTGGTCCACGGGAATTCTACCAAAAGGATTTTCTCTCGCCATTTGTATTGAAAATTGACCGCTTTCGAATGCTTCGTATACAGTTGGATGTGTTCAGATAATCGTACGAAAAGCACCACGTTATCATCATTCTCACTCCTGACAGATAGAGAAGCCAGTCACCCTCTCTAGTGGCTCTAATCAATACCAGTAAAATCTCCACCATATCAACATATGACACCCACAAAGATAATAGGTTTCAGTTATCTTTTCGTAGGAAATCTAAATATTGTCCAAATGCAACACACAATGCAGAAAATGTACTGCCACTAACGAGCTCTGAATATTGTACTTCATTCACATGATACAATAAAAGAAGATATGATCAATATCATATCTTCAATACACGTCTTAAATTCGTACGCGTTTGCGCATGACGTCATCTTGTGATTTCTTTTTAAAATGTATGCATGTAAACATATAGAAATACGGATACGAAGTTTATGTTTGGGATATGGCAAAATTCAAATAAACACTAATGTTAGTGTTTTACCTATTGCTTCTATTATACCTAGGTAGTTTTAATATTAAAAGATACATAAATACGTGTTTAGGTAAAATAAAAAAGATACCAAATAAATACTAAAAGGAAGGGACAAGCTCGGGGACAAATGTTGGAGTGCAGCTGACTCAACAAAAATCAATCAAAGTGTTTATAAACATTAGTGAAGGTTTAGTTCTATATAATAACTGTCAAGTTTCTGACTAAGAGCACGATGCAGATTTATGATAGGCATGTAGCAAGAATACTAAGTAGATTTTAAAAATAAAAGTATTTTTATGAAAGAGTATAGTAAGAGTATCTCAACTGATAGGTACACCTTCCAAGAGCTTAATTAAATTCTTCCCAAGTGCTTAATTAAATTCTAAATAAAAGTGAATTAAAAGTAAAGCACAGTGTTATTATTTGAACCCCTAACCAACAACAAAGACAACATTTATTTTTGGTTTCTAGTAAATTATAAAAAAAAATATTTTCGTAAAATGTTTAGAAGTTTTTATTGAAATAGGAATACACGGTGTTCATTTTAAAAGTTACCACCCCCATTATCTTGAGATTCGGAAAAACTTTTGAAAATCGCCGAGACCCGCATCGGATTTATTTTAGAGGGGGATCAATTTTCACCTAAAAATTACGCGACCCCTGTAACCCATTTCAAGATAATGGGGGTGGTAACTTTTGATATAGAGAATTAATGCAACAATACACAGTATCTAAAAATAAATAACGATGTATTTATCATTTTTAGAATGTAGGTGATATAAAAATGTTTATTTTTCACCTGCATATTATTTGTTCATTATACCTTGGATACGGTTACCATCAAGACGCTTATAGTGACCACGGGCATAATGAGCGAGCATTATGGCCATAACGCCCTGCTATATGAGAAACAAATAAGAAAAAAAGAAGCAAACGTTATAGAACGACATTGTTTATTTGTAACAATTTTTAAAGAGGTAAATACCACTAAATGTTTTTTAACAATCTTGAACTAAAATAAAAAGCCATATAATATACCAATTCCTGAAAGTAAGCCAATAATACGATCTCATTTATGCTACTTATTTAATTTTTTAATTTCAGTTGAATAAATGTTTCATATCCCTTATCATATAATGGTTTGGATTTGACCGGCACTACATTTTCTGTGGCTTTTGCAGCATTATTTGGGATATTCTGTGGTATGTCCATATTATTTTTGCTTTTATTTTGTAAAACGTATTCTTTACTTACAAAGCAAAGCAACGAAACAATCAACAAATGTCAAAATATCTGTCATAGACTAACTTTAAAAAGGTAAAAAGAAAAAGCTAGCAGCATTGAACTAGGTTACTAAATTTGAAAGAACACGACATACTGATAGATACAATTAATAAACGTCAAAGTATCAACAAATGTCATAACAGGCTACTAAAAAAAATATTTAAAATATGAAAAATTAATTTTTCGTTAAAGACATATAGTTTTCGCGAAAAATAAAATTATGTATACACCACGAGTGTTATTAGATTATAACTCCCATCGGGCAACACGCATCCCTCGGGCCAAGGGGCTTTGTACTGCATTTTGTTATCCTCCGGGTGCATAAATAACTTGGTGCATAAATAACTATTACAAAATATCAATTTGCAGGTAACTATTTTGGTTGGAATTATAGTATTCACCACATCCACAATGCATAATAATGAAAAAATTGAAATGAACACTTACCTATTTAAAATATCTTTAACAAGTTTTTGTTGTTGTCTTTTATCTTGGCGTTTTGCCCTGCCATAATCCGATTTCTGTTTATATATTGTGGGTAAATTTCTCGATGGTACCGCGTCTTTTTTCAGAGGCCGATATTTTTCTGATGTATACCCCAACAATTCGTGTTTTAAATTGCGTTCATAATCGTTCTCAATAAAATGTTTGGAGCAAACACGAGCAAATTTAACATTGAAACTGTCCTGGCGTTTACACAGATGCTTCCAAACACCTTACATTTCCTTGTCTTTCGGAAAGCTAAAAAACTTTATACCGGCAGTAAAATCCTTACGTTGATTGTCAACAGAACAACCATACACCGCACACCTCATTTTTTACAAACTTTTACACCTATGTTTTTAAAATCCGGGTCATCGTCCTGTGTACAATGAGTAGGGCCAACCCTTCTGCCAGGGTTGTAAGGTTGTAGAGCAGCTCCTTGCGTTGGTATGGTTCGCAGTCTTTGTTTTCTCTCGATAATTATTTGCTCTTGTATATCTGTACCCTCTGCTAAAGCAAACTGCATGGGCTGTGTTATAATTCCATTAACTCGATGAGTGATCCCACCACCTGACAGAGTCTCTTCCAAACGATCGATATTATCCCATGCGAGGTGTGTAAATGCATTTGAAATGTTGTTCTTCTCCACCTACAATCTTTTGCATAGCTATTGCTGTCTCAATTTCTTCGATTTGGGAGTATGATAGCCCATGGCCACATCTATTTAGGAGTTTAGTTAACTCAACGACTTTGCCAGAGAGGGATTTAAGAGCAAATGGAAGCAGAATATGCTTCGGAGTTTTAAACTTTGTTGAATTTTTCTGTTATCCCCTATCAACAGAGACTGCAGGAACAGATGGGTATATCTTGGAAGTTGGAATTCGGACAGGTCTTCAGCCATACGTTCCCACTTTCAAGTTGCAGGATTTCATTACGGATAAGACATGCAGTAGTAATCAGATTTTTATCGGGGCATGTTTCTATTGCCCTCAGTTTTGCAGATAAATTGTCATTCATTCGAACTAAATCATCTCTTGACATACTATTTGGTAGCATTAACAGGTGACCACTATCGCTAGAAACGTAATGAATTTTGGAGCCATAGAAATTTTCTAACTTCCGCCTCAAGTTTTTTTTGGTATGAGATGATTTCACTTCTGAGACCCCATTGTTCCTGATACATTGAACGTAACGGCTGGTAACTTCGGTAAACCTCACAACTTCGGGATTATCAAAAAGTTCTGGGGTTGTTTCTGCTATTTCAAATGATTTCGCTGAATTATCACTGCGTGTGTACTTCCGGTAGCATGAAAAGTAGTAACTTCGCTTCTGCTGAGACGAAACACATAGTCTCAGCTAACCCAAGAATTCTGCTGTCATTTTTTGATATAGCAGTGGCTTTGATCGTGCCACTGGATCTCAATTCTACACATTGCACTAGTTCCTCACGTGTTCTACTTCCTGGCTTGTACTTCTATTCCTTCTCACAAAAAATGCAGATGAATGGTAAAATTTGTCCTGACGTATTTTGGTGTAATGAATCCTTACGCAACCGCACTTTGGAAGATACCGATGGTTCATCCAGTAATGTAGCGTCTGCTTAGCCGTATACTAGCGAGTTTAGATTTCATGGTGAAGATGTTTCGACATTGACGGTGGTACTTTAATGCAGGAAATTCTTCTCCGGTAACTGACTTTGCAATTTCCAGCAATCTTTTGTGTTTCCTCATTGTCGCTGCGTTCAAGAGTTGTCCATGATTCGGTAGATGATAGAGTCACCAAACTGCTGTTGTCGCTGGTACAGTGAATGATACATTCATCAGTTGTACCGGTTATTTTTACTTTTTTAGGCAATGGTGAAAAGTCTGCTTCGGAATCCATAGCTGAAAAAAAAGGGAAAAATTAAATATATGCAAATTGGAATAACAAGACTGATATAGACAGGAAACATTTTCAACAAATAGTATTGTACAAATTGATTTTTACGATTTTCGCCCGGCGGCCATATTTGTGACGTCGTAACATAACTAGGCTACCGACTTTTACACAGTATCATCCCAAACATTGATCCTGGCTTTATGCTAAATAAACATTTTTATGATACTTTTACTCCCTACAAATAAAACCAGACTTTAGAATGATAAACTACTATTTTCGCCCGGCGGCCATCTTTCTGAGGTGGTAACGCTGTGACGCACTCTTCTGTTCTTCACACGAGCAGAAGCGTCACTTTGACGCCCAACACTACGGCGGTGCTCACGGTACGGATATCTTGGGCGCCAGTTTCTGTTTAGAGTGCAGAAACACCACTTTACTCTATCGGCGGGACGATAGAGGCCGGGCAACCACAGTGAAGAAACTGATAAGCCAGGGGTCGGAAAAAGGTAACTTACACACTACAGTTAATGAAACGACTCTCATTCAATACATTTACATTTATTCTACACACTAATTATTATTTACACTATATATACATCTTAGTAAGTAGCCTACGGCTAACGGTTCTTACACTACTAGGTTATTTACAACTTATACTACAAACGGTCTTAATTACATGCGGGCGGGGACAGTAAGCGGGCGCACATACGATGAAACGTTGACAAGCGGTGCGACACGGTAATACGGTGATTAAGCAGTGAAAAAGGTGGCCAGCAATAATGAATCGGCCATAAGCAGACGACGGACGGATACCAGGAGGGGGAAGCACGCGTTAATACAAGGTACTGGCGGTAGTAACGGACTGTTGTTGACACTCTGAAAAATCCTCAAGCTACTAAATACTGCCAAAAGCAGAAGTAGGAGAAGGCGCGGTAGTGATGCGCGATTATGGCAACTACGTCACCTTTTACGGACTTAGAAATATTTGGAATTAAATTTATATTCCTCTATACTCACAACGACATTACTTACTGTGCTGGTCGGCGTGGTTCCTCGGTCAGCGGCCAGACGGTAACTAACTTGTTTGTTTCCAATCTCGGGGTCCTTCACTTTGTGCGGGCACAGGTGTGCCGGGGTCAATATGCGCGATTCGCGTTTCGCTATTTACGTGCTGTCTGCAGCTCGGCATAGTTCAATGTTTATTCAACCGGATTACTACTACCTATCTTACAAATATTAATTATACTATTATTAATAAGCAACTGACATACCAGTATTAAGGGCGCGGTACTAAAATGTTTAAAATATATTTTGAATCAGGCAAATAGCACCTAGTTACATATTTTAATTCTATAAAATAATCACTTCGTTACAACGCCACTAAGCTACCGAATTTTACAAAGTATCATCCCAAACATTCATGCTGCCTTCATGTCGAATCTAAATTGGTGGACTACATTTACTCCCGCGGTAGGAAACAGCACATGATCTGTGGCTCAACGTCTACTTAGACATTTGCAAGCAATAGCAGACCTCGCTGGTATGCATTTATCAACAGTTTCAAGAATTATATTACGGGTATCGGAAGCTATAGGTGAACATTATAACAGGTTCATTAGTTTTACCACTGAAGAAGATGAAATTAGAAATACTCAGCAAAAATTTTACAATATAGCGGCATTTCCTAGAGTAACTGGTGCAATTGATTGTACATATGTAAAAATTGAATCGCCTGGTAAGTATTACATATTTATTTTGTTAACTAAAAAAAACCTAATGGCAAAACCGATAAATAAAACAGTTCCTAGTTATCGAACTTTAATTATAGAAATGTGTATTTTAGGTGGAGAAGATGGAGAAGTATATAGGAACAGAACATCATACTTTTCTTTAAACGTACAAGCATATGTAATGTTGAATTAAAAATTTTAAATCTAGGTGCTAGATGGCCAGGTTCGGCTCATGATTCCACAATTTTTAACAACAGTAACATTCATAGAGATTTTCAGAATCAGATGTATAGAAATTTTATATTATTGGGGGGTATAAAATTCATTAAAATAAATAAATACAAACTAATATAAATATTGTTTTAGGAGATAGCGGTTATCCAATAAAATCGTATCGTTTTACACCGTTATAGAATCCTGTAACATCTGAAGAACAGCTTTAGAATCAGTCACATATTAGAACCAGAAATGTTATGGAAAGATTATTCGGATAAAAGAAGATTTCCTGTGTTGGCATATGGCTGCCGTTTAAAAATCGGTACTGTGCTAACAATAGTAGCAACATGTATTTTACCTAATATTGCAATATCAGAGGGTGACAATAATCCTCCTCCTTTACCAGATGAACTAGATGATCATATTCTAAATGAGTTGATTGAAAATGGGCAAATACCTGAGGTGAATAATTATGCAAATAACAATGCAACTAAATACCTGAGGTGAATAATTATGCAAATAACAATGCAACTTTAGGTTCTTTATTTAGAAGACAATTTATTAATAATTATTTTTCACAATTATAAACAAATCTAAGAGTTACGTAGTTAAAAAATAAATATTGTTAAAATTGCTTTGGTTTCTTTTTCAATAAGAAACTTAAAATAGAAATACAAAAAGTGTTTTTATTACTTTTATTTACAAAATGGACCGTGTCATAAGTAATTTAATTTAAATAATAATCCTAAACTTAACTAAAAGGATTTAATTTTTCCAGCTGGAGCTTCTTAATTTTAATGTCGAGCAAATGTCTGTAAATTGAAGAGTTCCTTGTCTCTTTCAAATTTTCTGTTGAAAGCTTCTTCCGCCCGTTTGGCTTTAGAAATCATATTTTCTTTATCAAATTTTATCGTATTTAATTGCAAATCGGATATTTCTATCTTTCTATTTGCCAAATCTTCATACATCTTTGCCAGCGTTGTTGTTGCTGAAAGGGTTGGTCTTCGATGACTTGTCCAGGTACTTGCCTCAATTCCCTTTGCCCCCTCACTGTTTTTTCTTGTTTTTCTTTGGGGTAATATTATTTTGCGTATTCAACTTTGCATCTCTCGGAGTTTTTAATAACGTTGGTTTTAAATTACCCCAATATGGGTTCTCCATGTCTTGTTCGTTGTCCTATAAAGAAAAAAAATAGAATTTATTACAAGATAATTTCTTCACACTTACGTACAAACTTATATATATAGGCATCATAACTCAAACATTTACAAAATAATTACAATAGTACTACTTATTTCATTTTCAGTTATGACGTAAATAAGTTCCTCACTCTCTTCTTCAGCATGTGAATGTCTTGTTTTAACTTCTGCCTGGCCCCTATCACTATCGCCATCGAATTTGTTATCCAATCCAAAAACTGTCTTTTCGTTAAGAATTGACAAAGTTATGTCAAACGTGGGGTCATTTATTTTACTGGTGGAAGGCCCACCGCCAGTTTGGGTCACATTCAATCGTTCCATCGCAGCCAATTTGCGTGTTTGGTTTTTTTTTCCCATAAAATTTTTTTCAGTTTCTATGCTTCGCATTGTACCACCCGAAACAAATGAGTTAAATTCTGCTTCTACCTTATTCCACGCATTTTCTTTGTCTTTCCACGTGACGCAGTCCGTTTTTTACATTCTAAAACGCTTCGATGTTTTTTTTATAATATTGAGGCACACTATTTTCACTTCATTGTTCAAGTTTGAACATCTGAACAGTTTGCTTGCTGATTCCATTGTTTAAATCTAACTTAAAATGTGCGAATGCGAAAAGATAATCAACGAAAACACACCACTTGTGACAAAATATCAATGTAAAATGAAAATGAATGCAGAATGAACTTATTGAACTAATTTAACAATGACACTTCCGTAAATAAACATACTTTACGCTGCTATTCCTAAAATTCATATTATAAAAACTTACAGTGCTAAAATCCCTAAACATGTTGACTAATGTACAATCAACGAAGTATGTTCTCAAGCTTAGTTAAGCGAGATCCGGTGCAAAGATCTTTAAATTAAAGCTCGCTTAAAATTAAAGCAGGCTTTGCTAAACTCAATTTATAAGCGGGACTGGTGCAAACGGACATAAATGAAAAAGTTTTGTAGGAAAAAAATTGCGATTGAAATTTGCAAAAAAAAAAAGTTGAAAAAAGTGGCCTGCCTCGCCTGGGTATTTTATAGACAGTTTGTAAAATATTTGTGAAATTTTTTTTTCCCATACTCAGGAGGAACATTAATTATCGACAGATATCAAGTTTCATCAAGAAATTTTGATTTTTGTTAAAGCTTTTTGAAATTTTATTTCAGATTAAGAAATCAAAATAAAAATTAAGAAATAAGCCATACAGTAAGCTTGGGTCCCATGCTCCAATATTAAAACCAGCCGCCACTATATTCAATGGCAAATGATAAATTTAAAATTCAGATGTTCCGCATTTACTTTGATGTGTTTTAATTAAGTGTGTTAAACACACCAATTTATATTCCTGGAGTGGGTTGAAACCTTTGATGTGAAGATAACACTGATGTAGTTTTCCACGAAACACCAAAACACTATATACTGCACTTGAGAACCATTAACATGGCCGATAAAATTTCATACACAGGACATATTCAAGAATTCATTCCTACAGATTCAGATTGGTCAGTAAACGGCGGCTGCAAAATTATTTTTCAGCTAATGACATTAAAAACGACGACCGTAAACGGGCAATATTGCTTAGTCTGCTAAATGAAGAGGCATATAAACTTATATTTAATATATGTTTACCCGCAGAACCCGAGGATAAATCATATAGTGACATAGTGAAATTGATGGACAACCATTTCAAGCCTGTAATATCAGTGTTTGCGTGTCGTGAAAAATTTTTTGAGGCTAGGAAAGTGCCACAGGAATATCCGAAAGAATTTGCAGCGTGATTAAGAAGTTTAGTAGCCGTCTGTCAATTCGAGGGGAGTGAGGAAATTGGAAAGGCATTAGTTAATCGTTTTATTATTGGTTATGAGGCAGGTAGTGTGAAAGATAGGTTATATGAAGAAAAGAAATCCGTGTCATTTGAGAAAGTAGTGGAGATTGTTTCCTCTAAAGCAGCGGTGCAGCCATATTTTCATTCAGTTGGTAATTTGATTAAGAAGAAACCTGAAATTTTGTACAGCAAGGCGCAGTCGAAAGGATCTACGCAGGCTCATCATACGTCACATCCTTCAACTTCAAGAAATACCGGGAGTGGTGGCAGGAACGGCAGAGGACTCCCACCACCATCGAATATCAAAGGTTCAGTTTGTGGACGCAGGAACCATATCGCAGATAAGTGTTCTTATAGAGAATGTTTTTGTCATGATTGTAATAAAAAAGGACACCTGGCATCAATGTGTCCGAATAGGAAAAAAAATAAACAAAACAAATACTTCTCAATTTAATAGAAATAATAATGTTAATAGACATAATTCTCATAATTTTTTAGAAACGGATTATTCATTATATAATTTAGATTGTAAATTGTCTCCTGTGGTAATAGATCTAAGTATCGAAAATTTATCATATACTTTCAGTTTAGATACGGGGGCTAGTTACAGTGTAATATCAGAATTATTTTATTTGGAGAATTTTAAATATAAGACGTTGTTACTTACAGATAAAATTTTCAACTTATATAATGGCGATAAAATTGTACCACTAGGGTTTATAACATGCTATGTAACGTATCAAAATAAGTCATGTGATTTAAATTTATATGTTATTAAAAATGGAGGACCACCACTTTTAGGACGCGATTTTTTTTAACCTATTTGATTTAAGCATATTACATTTAAATTATATGGAATTACCAAAAGTAGTATTTAATAAATCCAAATATTTATTTTCTCCTGGACTAGGTACTTTTACGAAAGATACCATTTCAATAAAGTTTAAATCGGAAAGCGTTACTTCAAAATTTTTTAGAGCACGGCCGTTACCATTTGCGATTAAAGATAAGGTGGAGAAGGAGTTAGATAGATTAAACAAACTTGGAGTTATAGAGCAAGTAGAATATTCTCCTTGGGGGACACCCATTGTACCTGTTCTAAAAAAGGACGGGTCAGTAAGGATATGTGGTGATTTCAAAGTAACAGTCAATCCTTTCATTGAAATTGAACCATTTCCGTTACCCAGGATAGACGATCTTTTTGTCAAATTACAAGGGGGCGTTCATTTCACTAAATTAGACTTATCTAATGCGTATCAGCAAATATGTTTAGACGAGCAGTCTAAGGAACTGGTAACCATTGCGACTCAAAGGTTTATTTCGCTATAACCGTGCGCCTTTCGGTGTAGCTAGTATTCCAGAAAAATTCAGAGAATTCTTGAAACATTTTTACAGGGGTTAGACGGGGTTGTGTGTTTCCTTGATGACATATTAATAACGGGCAAAGATCGAACAGAACACATTGCGAGGCTAGAAAACGTTTTAAGTCGTTTACAAAGCGCAGGGTTCAAACTTTCTCTAGAAAAATGTAGTTTTTTTCAACCCAAAATTGCGTATTTAAGATACGATATTGATAAAAATGGTTTGCAAACCTCGGAAAGTAAAATCTTAGCAATAAAAAATGCACCCGTCCCGACAAATATATCATCTTTAAAATTATTTATTGGCCTAGTCAACTAATATGGTAAATTTGTTCCTAACCTTGCAGATATTTTGCATCCATTATATAATTTACTTAAAGCAAAGTCAAAGTGGGAGTGGTCATTATCTTGTGATAGGGCTTTTAATCAAATCAAGCAATTATTAATGTCTGCAGATGTTTTAGTACATTATAATCCGGAATTACCTTTGGTTCTGACGACGGACGCCTGTGACTTCGGTATTTCTGCGGTGCTAGCTCACATAATGCCAGACGGTTGTGAAAAGCCAATAGCATATGCGTCGCGTACATTGACTGGGGCAGAACGTAAATATTGTTAAATAGAAAAGGAAGGGTTATCCATAATTTACGGGCTATGCAAGTTTCATACATTTTTATACGCTCGAAAATTTACTCTCGTTACTGACAATAAACCTCTTTCTTACATTTTTCATTCACAGAAAATGATACCACAGTTTTTGGCAAATCGGTTACGGAGGTGGGCTGTGATACTGTCAAATTACCAGTATGATATTAAGTTCGTCAAGTCAGAACAGAACCGTGCAGACTCGCTGTCGCGTCTTCCATTACCTTTCGAGGAAAATTGTTGGGATGATGTAGATATAAATTGTATTATTTTTCAGAAAATGGGAATTTTCCAATTAATTTTAAAAAAGTGAGAGAGGAAACTTTACGTGAACTTTATCACAAATTTTAAAATATTTGAAGTATGGGTGGCCACAGAAGGTAGATACAATGTGTAAACCATTTTTAAAAATAAAAAATGAGAAGTGTCGAATCAGAGTGTGTATTATGGAATAATAGAATAATTATTCCGGATATTTTAAGAGAAAATATTATTCGCAAATTGCATGCTACGCACATGGGCATTGTCAAGATGAAAAGCTTGGCGAGGTCATATTTTTGCTGGCCCCGGTTAGACAAAAATATTGAGGAAGTAAGTAAGACCTATGAAAATTGTTTGTTAAATAAAAAAAGCCCCTAATAAAGCAACTTTAGTAAATTAGCCGTGGCCTAACGAACCTTGGTATCGTTTACATTTAGATTTTATGGGTCCACTATCTAACAGACAATTTTTAGTTATTTTAGATGCACATAGTAAATGGATTGAGGTTTTTCCTATGCATTCCATAACTTCGAGTTTGACGATCGAAATTTTAAGATCTTGTTTTGCTCGTTTTGGGTTACCAAAGCAAATAGTGACGGATAATGGTACGTCTTTGTGTTCAAAAAAATTTGAGGATTTTTTTGTTACAAAATTGTATTGTACATATTCGCCACTATACCATCCTTCATCCAATGGAGCGGCCGAAAATTCCGTGAAAACGGTAAAATATGCTTTAAAAAATGCACTGGGTAAAAAATACTCAGTTAAATTTAAATAAAAATTTGAATAATTTTTTATTTGATTATCGTAATACAACTCATTGTACGACAAAACGCAGTCCTGCGAATTTAATGTTTGGGCGAAATTTACGCACGTGTTTTGATATGCTGTTACCGCATTGCGATGAGAAAGTAAAAAATCAAGTCCTAAAAGAGCAAAATAGACAGAAATTTTTTCATAAAGGTAAAAGATATGTAGAATTTGTGAACGGTGAATTAGTGACAGTGAAAAACTATAAAGATGCGAATAAACCTACATGGATCAAAGCAATTATTATTAAAAGAATTGGCAAAACTACTTATGTTGTAAAAATTCCAGAATTAAATAATGTACAATGGAAACGTCATTTAAATCAAATAAAGAAATTGGATTTTAAACAGTCAGGTTTACCAAACAATAATAATACTGATATTAATGAGGATGTGGTTACTGTGGTGGACATTAGTAGCCCCGCCAATTTTTCTAATAAGGAATTGGAGGATATATAGGAAGATTTATTACCAAGTCGACCAAAACGAATGGTTAAACCTCCTGAACGTCTAGAATATAATAAGTTGTAATTTTTTTTCTTTCTTTTTGTTTTGGTATATGTTAAATTTTTTTTAAGGGGGAGAGATGTGTGATATATTGATTTGTATTGGTTTGGACCATGCGCGAATGAAAGCGCGCTGAGTGAGTAGTCAGTGGCAGTTGTTAACATGTACTTGATAATGTACGATAGCTATAATAAATATTTTTTACAATTTTGTGTGTATGTATTATTCATTGATTACCAAATTGTAAGTGCAATAATACATAATAGTATGTAAATACAATAATGTCAAAAATGTAGTGGTTATTACCTGTTATATTTCGACTATCATCGACGGTCAGCATCACATCAGTCCCATTATAATTTAGGCCAAGTTTTATAATCGCAGTTTAACTAGAGTTGAGAGTTTAAATTTAGGAATGTTGACTGCTGATTGGTTCATGTTTAGTTTAAACTACGGTTTCTGAGTTAAACTTACATTATACAATTGGGCCTTATATTGTTATTTCCACTAATTTCTTAATCCATTTTAAATTTGAAATTTTATATTCTGTGATTGGAAGCTCTTTTTTTGGTTAACTTTTATATGTCAAGAGGTACAAGGACAGAGATACAAACTGCTGCTTACCTACCTCGAGAGTTGTGTATATATGTTGGGGCATCATTTTTTATCTAAAATGAGTGACGTCACTAAATACTACCCTATATTACATACATAATTGTAAAATAAATATACAAGAATATACTTTATATACGTGAACTTGGTAATCTAAAACATAAAGCTAATGAACTAAATATTATTATAATAAAGTCTGAACGAAAATTGTTCATAAAAGAACCGGAAAACGTATTAAACTATACAATCTAAAATCTGCAATAGTTCAATATTTGTAATTGGTAATTCTAAACACGATTGGTTTGTTCATTTGTATTGATTCTAGCAGCTTTGAGCAAATTTATCTCTCTTCCACTTATTAAATGTATTAGTGGCATCTCTTTCTACCTGATTAAAGCCGATATATTCAACACAAATGAACAAACCTAAACACCACAGAATTAAAGCTGGGTTTAGTGTCAAGCTTTTTGTCGTTAGTGTTGTCATAATATCAAATTTTGATTGGCTGGTAATCATGTGGGGAATAGTGGGGATCAAAGCCAGCGTTACTTACAATGCTGGAATTCGTTTCTGATGATAGTGATGATTTATGAATTTTGGTGTTGCGATTATCGTTCGAGGTTAGCGTTTTATTCGCATTTAGTAAAACGATAAAAATGCAGTAAAAAAAAATATATATTTTTCACGGTGTACTTTGTGCCTATTTTGATGAAAATATAACTATTAAAAATGTTTCAAACCACAAATTCTTTCATAAGAATATTGCGTTCTTTTATCAATAATTCAATTTCAATTTCAATTTATTGATCTTAATTTCATTACATGAGTTAATTGTATCAATATATTAAACATATATTATATTAAACATAATATTCAATCCTTATAACTAAGTATTATAAATTATTTAAGTACAAGTACCTATTATTTTTTATTTTTGTATCTCCCTGTCCCTGTAGTCTTCCCGTCCCCTCTCCCTTCCCATGATCTGCCTAAACTGTAAAAGTTTGTGTGCAGTATCACAGGGAAAAGGAAGGAGACGAGAGAGTAAGAAGAAAAATATACTCATATATAGATAATAAACACGTAATAAAATTTAGGAGGTTGAGGAGTTTCACAATACACAGTGAATTCAAATGAATTATTTGAATTTCTAATTGCTGTTTGTATATCTACTTAAAGACATGAAAGTGGATTAGAGGTAAGTGATAAAACCCGTACTAATTATAGATTATTTTAATAATTTCATAATAGCACCATCATTCTGATTAAAACAGGAATTGTTATAATGTAATGTGAAATTTGGAATTTTAAAACCACTTACCCCATCCAGCTTCCAAGTCTCTGATAAGATAATAATATCCAATTTTGTTATATCTATAGCCTCTAAACATGTAATTAATTCATCAAAATTTTTCCTAATTGACCTTATATTAAAATGAATGATATTCAATTGTCTATTTTTACTCCTTATGCTTTCTGAAAATTCATTTAAGTCCAAAAATATGTTTGTGTTTATCTCCTCAATTTCCTCAATATCTGTTATTACGTTTCTATTCATTTTGCTACTTCTCCCTCCACTTATTTCACCTTAGGAAAAACAAGCTATACACAAAAAAAGGAAAAAAGAGAAAAAATATTATTACAGTACAATATTTATATAACAGTATGGAGTTTAATTAATAAATATATTTACAATATAATATATTATTATGATACTCTATGGTATATGATAGAATATGCGTTCTTCTTCCTTTAGTTAACTGAAGTTGAAGTTCCAGCCCCATCATCTTCTAGGTCTGCATTACTTCTTATTGTGCGCTTTTGTCCATTACTATTTACAACAACAATTGTCCCATTCCAAGTCCACACGTGCTTTATTCCATATTTAGTACAGGCTTTTTGGAAAATATTTAACCGGTTTAGTGTTAAATCCTCCTTGACGACGATCCCTGTATTCTTCAATAATTTTTTTGTTCTTAAATATTTCTTGACGTTCGTTGATATCTTTGAAATTTATGATAACCGGACGAGGTTTCTTGTTAGGCGTCTTATCAGAGTTTTTTTATTAACGCGATAGGCAGATATGTTATTTGATATTTGAATTTTCATTTTGCTAATAAATGTATCTTTTAGTTCACTTACTATTATTTTCTGGAATACCATAAACACGTAATTTATTCCTTTTATTATATTGCTGACATTGGTCTAATTCCACCTCCATTGCCTCCTGTTTATTTTTTAGGGTTACAATTGTTTTATGGCAATCACGTAATTGTGAATCATAGTTCTCAGTAATAGTCTGCATTTTAGCCTCAAAAGTTTCTGCAATTTTATCCGTTATCGTCTTAATAAATACATCATTTACCAAGAAGTTTTGAATAGTCTCCTTTATAGTTTCTTGAATTTCTTCCTTTTGATTTTTCGTAAACATTTTTGCAGTTTTCCAATTTCCACTGTATCGTATTTATTTCTAGGCGCAATACTGCATTTATACAATACACCACCAATAGAACCACAAGCACACAATTAATAATTTTTATTCTTTAGTTTTAACAGAGCTAGAAAAACACTTCTACTCTCGAGCGTTGTACATTGATCAATGTTATATATGTTGGCAATTTCCAGGTTATGTTTTGATATTTTCATAAGCCAATCAAAGCTTGTGTTACTTATTTAAAGCTATAATTTTAAAGCAGCTTCGCCAAAGCCTAACACTAAACTCAGCTTAATACCTAGTACCAATGCAATACGAAAGGCGCTGGCATTTTCCAATAGGACTATGATGATTGATGAATCTACAAAATTTCCATAGTACTTTTTTTTAAATCATTTAGTATCAGATATTTGATCAGTATTCAATGAGACTATTGTAGCAATTATGTGACAAGATTCGTAATTCGTATCGTCAAAGTTGATTGTAAGATTGGTACAAGGTTCTATTTCTATTTCCCATCAGTTTAACTTATCTAAAGCTAACCGCACACAATCAATATTATTGTCAAACCAAGATTAACAATTATATTGTTTAAATAAAGCATTGGTAGAAACTTAATATTCACCGCACACTGAACAATATTATTGTTAATAATCATATGTATTTGTGGTCAGTATAAGTGAACAGCATTGACGTAGTTAACCTCATAAAAATGGATTTAAAGAAAAAAGCATGTATTGCGATAATTTTGGCATGTGGGATAAGGAAAAAAATGCCAAGAAAACGGTGGATAAAAAAGTGGATGCGTAAACGGGATAAATTGTCACATTTGAATTTGATAAATGAATTACGTTTCTGTGTTGACGATTTTAAGAATTATTTTAGAATGTCAGACAGTAGTTACGATAAACTTTTAACTATGGTGACACCGTATTTGAAAAAACAGGATACGCACATGAGGCAGGCGATAACACCAGACGAGAAATTGGCTTTAACACTTCGCTTCCTTTCTACCGGCAGAAGTTTTGAAGATTTAAAATTCTCTGTTATAAGATCAGCTCGGGCCATAAGTACAGCTGTTATAGATACCTGTGAAGCATTGATTTATGTAGTTCAAGAGTTTATAAAGGTAAGTAAATGAAACAATTTTTTATATTTTCAGTTTTTATTTCATTTTTCAATCAACATAATATAATCTTTATATACATGAGTACTAGTTAAATGTGTTAAAATAATGTCTTACATTAGTAATTTTACTGGAATCATTTGTATTGAGATGAACTTGTTGAGCCTTTGTTGTTATGAGTATCGGTTGTACGTCAATTTCCTGATGGTGGACGGATGGAATTCGTACATTATTATTGACAGAGACATCTGATGTTTGTGAATGGGTTTGGTAATGTTTTTTACTAGATTGTTTTAATATAATTTGGGATGGAAACTCTGTGTTTATAAAAGCTGATGTGCTAGGAAGAGTAACATAAGGTTGATCTGGAAGTTCAGATTGAGCTGATGAAGGGTTAGGATATGAAATACAGAATGAATCTGGAGAGTTATATTGGGATGAAAAGCTAGAAGATGCAACAGAATGTTCATCTGTAATCTGAAACTGAGGTACAGTTGTTACCTCTGTACAAGGAGGTGGAAATGATGTAGAATACATCGTTAATGACGCACTTGGAGATGGTGTCTCTACTTCTTCTGTCCTCTTGCTCGAGTATAGTGTAGCATGTTTATTTATTTTAACTGAAAACCTATTTAGGTTCCCAAGTTGTGCCTCACAAAGAACATCATGTACCGCCTTTTCAACATAAAGCAAAAGCTTTACAAAATGTAAAGGCTCCAGTTTTCTTAATTTGCTCGCCCAGACTCTAGCTAATTGAGTTCTTTATCATTAGCATCTGATGATTGTGCATTGTCATTTCGTTGAAGATACGAGCAAGCTTTTTCGAGCAGTTCATTTCGTTTATCAACTTCTCTCTTCTTTCTTCGTTTTGTTTCTATTATAAATGGTACTGAGTTTATAGATGAAACTGAATAATCATGTTCTTTATACTGATTAGATTGGTTATTGGTATCATCTGGTTCTGCCTGCACCATCTCATCAGATTCTTGTGGTACCTGGGAAAAAATTAAATAGTGAATAGAATTGTCATTTAAATATATTTATGAATCTTATTATTTTACAGATACCATCTACGCCAGAGGAATGGAAAACAATTGCAGATGAATTCGGAGACAAATATCAATTCTGGAATTGTATAGGTGTCCTAGATGGCAAACATATTGAAATAAAGCAACTACTTCATTCAGGTTCCCAATATTTCAATTACAAAGGATTTTTCAGTATTATTTTATTAGCTCTAGTCAATGCAAATAACGAATTTTTGATGGTGGACATAGGAATGAATGGTTACATATCTGACGGCGGGGTCTTATTCTAAATTTTGGACAATGTGTAAACAGGGTGATCAGAATTTGCCTAATCCTATGGCTTTACCAAATACAAGAGAAACTTTTCCATTTGTATTTGTTGCGGATGAAGCCTTCGCTCTTGATCTGAACTTAATGAAACCACTTGCACAAAAAAAATTGTACTAATGATGAACAAATATTTAACTATCGGTGATCACGGGCACGCTCAACAGTTGAATGCACCTTTGGAATATTAGCTAATAGATTTTGAGTTTTTCAAAAACCTATGAACCTTGATCCAGAAAAAGTGACCTAAATATCTTTAACGTGTTGTTATCTACATAACTTTTTAATTAAAGAATCTGGGTCTATCTATTTGCGTCAGGAGGACTTCAATAGCAACTGCCTAACCAATTTAGAAGCTACTTTACGCCAAAATAGTCCAAGAAATGCTAAAACAATAAGACAAAAATTATGTAAGTACTTCTGCAATGAAGGCAAAATTTGAAATACCTATAGCTTGGGAATCATATAATAATTTGTATTTGGTAATAAAAACACTTTCCTAACAACAAAAGTTTGTTTTCATTGTAACATAGA
Organism: Rhamnusium bicolor; assembly: GCA_029963845.1. Taxonomy (NCBI): domain Eukaryota; kingdom Metazoa; phylum Arthropoda; class Insecta; order Coleoptera; family Cerambycidae; genus Rhamnusium; species Rhamnusium bicolor. Next base: position 331,423 of record JANEYF010003330.1, on the reverse strand, counting down.
CTGTTAAAACAATAGAAGGGACAAAAATTTTTTTGTTATTCAATGTGGAATTTTAATTTCAATAAAAGGACGTCATGACAATTTGAAGGATTAAAGAAAGTCATTTGATGCGTCATTAATAGATCTAAAGAATTTTTGAACACTTGCTACCCTTTTTTCCTACCCCTACCCAAAAGGTAGGGTATATGATCACAAAACTCACTGGGCGTGGGGATGTAGCAAGCCGAAGCACTACTTAGCCCGGATAAGTCAACGAGTGCTCCGACAAAATAAAACTAGCTCAGACCTCAGGGCGTACACCCAGTATATCTGAATAATAATTATAATTTTAACTAACTTACTTCTTTACTTACTGGTTCTCGTTGTTGGGTGGTGCTGGGAAAATAAATATCGAATGCCTATATATATGGATTATATTTACAAAATATATACATAAAAGTAAATACGGTGCCGCTTAGGGACGTCCGCTTAGAACAACCTATAAACAATTATTACCAAATAAACCAATTTAATCATATGCATTTGATAACCTGTTTCTCATGAATTTAAACCAAAAGGAAGGATACTAGCACTTCAGTACCCACAATGTGGCCACACCCTGGGTTTACATGTACTCTCACACTGTATAATGGTCCAGGTTATCTCTGATTAATACACCAAACACAAAAAAAAAGATAAAAAAAGATATGGAAAATTTAAATTATATATATTAATAGGCACTGACGGTTGGTTTTTTTTTTCCTGAAGTTTTAATTACACTCACTACTAACTTGGCTGGTCGGCACTTAGTTCAGCTGCTAGGCAGGCTTCGCCCTCGTATGTGCAGGACTCCAGACTCTGCGTATTTGGTCTGCCCCGAACGCGGACAATGGACCTCCTTGGACCCTTCCGTGGACCCTAAAGATATATATATTTCATGTTACTTTTGTACCGGCTACTTACTGGAAAACCAGTGGCATGCTAAAAACGTGAGCTTAACGGAACTATAAATCTTAATTATTTACCTCTAACCAAGAGGGTGCAGGAATTCTCCAAAATAGCTAACACGTTTTTGTCAGCGTAACCTCACTCTCTCTCTCTCTGCTAACAGTTAGCACAAATCGTACTTATCTCCTGTTTCCAGAAATCGGTCTCTTCCAACCACTTACGCAGTCCTCACTGCAACCCAAAACAATAGACCGAAAATTGGAATGACTTTTCATAAATCCCTTGCGGATGACTTCAGATTAGTCGGTTGAGAGTCACTCCGTACGACTTGTGCCTTTTACTCAAGCAATCAATAATGGCGAACTTCCGGAGGACGGAAAATACGTCAGCAGAATTTCGCACAGAAATATTCACCGAGTGAATGCCAACTGGGAGTAAGTAGCGGTACTACGAGTACAGTACTGTTAGGTGCATATAGTTAAGGAGATTTATACTGAATAAATGCCTACTGCGATTTTGGAATGTAACACACTAAACTAAACACACTAAATAGAAAACATATATTCTGACAGCTATTTAAAAAAAGTTTGACAAACACTGACAAAAACGATTTCAAAATATATTAAAAATTAATATCAAATAAAAAACAGAAATGGCGCAAACATGTTATTATATACAATAATAGGATGTCTTCTTGAAAAATCCGATGAAGTGCAAACGCCCTCTCCCCTGGCCCATACATAACGATGCCCATGACCCATAAAACACACTAAACACAATTTTTTTTACTACCTAGGTACATAACATGATAAATAATTATACAAACCTCTCGGTTCTTCCCTGGCTGCTCATGTTCTTGTAAAAACTGTAATTCATAAAAAACCCACGATGAAGGCTTGTAAACATCTGAAGCCCCTGCTCCAGATTTTTTTGATTGTACGATTTTTTTAAATTCTTTTCTAAAGTTTGTTCTTAGAGAATTAATCTTTTTTTTCACGTCGTTCCGTGTGCATCCTGGTTTTATTTTTTATATACTTCAATTAATTCATCCAACGCAGAATTGCGTTTAATTTTATTATGGTGGGAAAATGTCGCAACAATTGCTTTCACGACATTTACTACATTTGCTACGTCGCCAATGTAACTTATTTGCGACATAATATCACGTCGTAAATGTAGCATTTTTTATAATTAATGTGAATTGTGAGGTTAAGTTCGTCTTTTTGACGGTTATGTTGTCATTTTAGATGTTTTATTTAGGTTATGTCGCAAATGTAACAAAATCGACATGCCGCAAAATACATTTGCGACCGTCGTAAATTAAGTCGCAAATGTATCTTTTACGACGGCGCCATCCCTGGTTGCTACTATCATTTTTCAAGGCCGTTGCGTGGAGGGTAAACAAATAACGAAGCATAACCTCACTTTAGTGCCTTTTAATTTATAATAATATTGTAAATAACATTATACCTAATTAATAACTTTTTAAATTTGTATCCCCTTACATTTTCAATTAAAATGCCAAGTTCTTGTATGGTGGTGTGTTGTGGAAGTAATGGCGTAAGAGACTGTCAGTTTTTATAGAATTTCATCGGCCTTTGATAATAGTAAACAATAAAATCAAGTGCCGGGTGATAGACGAAAGGCGTGGATAAATGCCGCGGCGGCTGCGGAAATATTGGCTATGCCATATCTAACAATTGAAGCATGGGACCCGACCCATGCCATATTTTAAGATACTACTAAGACAAAATGAATGTTTTGCAAAAAAATATTTTAGATTCATTTTTTACTGTACAAATTTCAAAAATGTGTAACTTTATAAAAAAAACAATATTTGTTGATGAGATTAAAAGCTTTTCGATATATTTTCCACCTGATTCTGAAAAAAAAATGTTTTGCTAATATTTTACAAATTGTTTACAAAATAACCTGGGTCAGCAGCCCATTTTTGCAATTTTTTTCCGCAAACTTCAATCGTAATTTTTTTTTCAAAATATTCATTTAGTCTTAGCAGTTATATCTTAAAATATGGCATGGGTCACATGCTCCAATTGTTAGATATGGCATAACCAATAATTCACCAGCCACCGTTAGATAAATGTTTTAAAAAGGGATGATCTAAGAGAGTCAAAAATTGAATATGGTAGAATATGCTCAAAACATTTTATTTCAGGTAAATAATAATACAGTATTGACATTAATATTAACAGCTAATACAAAGAAAGTTAATTAAAATTTCTTTAATTTCCTCAGAAAAAGATGGGACGATGGCATGCAATACACATCCTCTTCTAGTTTCTTTTAAAATCATTAAAATGACATTTATTTCTTCCTTACTTAAAGGTGGCACGTCTGTTAATTTTCTGTCTCTTACCTAAAGTGGTAGATCTGTACTCGATTTACATGCCGAAGGTATTGAAAAATCTATATCGGCAGCTCTTTTCGGTTTAGAAGCTTCTGATGGAACAACCCAATAAGCCTTTACGTCAGTCAGAGATATTTCGGGAAACTTTCGGTATATTATATCCAGGTAAAACAATACAGCACAAACATGAGTGCATGTTTCGCCTAGCCCTACCACGCAATTGCAGTGAGCACATATAATACTTCCATCGCTTTTAGTTATGATCCAAGGTTTTAGAAATTGCTCACTTAATCTTTGTGAATGCATAACCTGTAAAAAAGTATAACTAATTTATGTATATGCTTAAACCTTAACTTGAATGTGTTAAAAATATATATATATATATATATATATATATATATATATATATATATATATCTAAACTTACTTTTCCTAAAGCCAAGAAGTTTTTGGTATTTTTTTTTGTGTGTAACCATCAAGACTATATGCCTTAAGTCTTCATGAGTGTAAGCACTTTTAGTATATAACAGATAATTAGCAATATCTGAATATATTGTTTTGGGGAAATGTTCTATATTACTATTACATTGCTTAATGTCTGATGTAGGGATCTACACCAATTAACGCAATTTTTTGTTTATATCTAGAAGCACTTTCATTGTCCAAGGTGTAATAATAATCACTATACATCATTAAAACCAAGTTTTCTTACAGCACACACAGGAAAACGTTCACAATAAAATATTACAACCACTTAACAAACTCACAAAACACCAAACTATTGTGATTAAATATCATTTGAGGTTATGGCTTCTGCTTTGTTTTAACTCCAAGCAAGACAGCCAGGCCCATAAGGTCATGTGCCGCAGATGCCTTATTGGAGATGAATCCAGACACCGCTCACAAATGCACCCCGCTAAATACAGGGATTGCAGTGTATGTTTAGAGTAAGGCAGATTTTTGAGGCGCGTTCTCACCAGATATTCAATTTAAATTTATAAATCGCTGTAAAAATTTTTCTGTCAATAATATCGAAAAACGAAAACATTAGGTTCATTCTAAATACCACATAGATTTAATATATAAAATTACAGGCAATACTGATACGTATTTTTTTTAATCGAGAAAATACGATTATTTTGTTTCATAAAATGACACCAAAAAAAAATATTCGTATTTTCTGGCTTTAAAAAAAATACGCATCGGTATTGCCTGTAATTTTATATATTAAATCCATATGGTATTTAAAATGAATCGTGTTTTCATTTTTCGTTCTCATCAATAGAAAAATTTTAACAACGATTTAAAGTTTTATGTTAGTTATCCTGGCGACGAGGGAGTGCTAACGCCGCCTTAAGTATTTATTAGAAACAGAAATTAAAAATTTATTCAGTTTGTTATCCATTATTTTTATGCTGGGTTTTAGTTACATTTTATACAGAAAATTGTTGTTTTGGAGAAATGTCTATTTCTGTTATAAAAAAATATTATTCTGCATCTTTCTTAGAAGGAAGTAAATTAGAGAAAGTTTTGGCATGATGTTTTCCCAAAATATTAACAATTTTTTTGTTTATATTGTTTTTTAAATTTATAATAACTTCTTTTTTCTTTTACTACCTTTAAGCAAAAAAAATAAAATTTGTAATTTTTGTAAAGAGACATCCTCCTACGAAAACATTTTATTTACCAAATTAAGTGTTAATAAGGGCCGTTTTTTTTCACCTCTGGGTAAGTTACTGGTAACTAACTAGAAGGTTAGAATGTGAATGGGAATATAGTCATCATAAATAAAATGTTGAAGTAAAACCACTTATATTCTAATCTTCTTGTTAGCTGTTATCTGTAACTTATCCAGAGGTGAAAAAACATCCCCTAAATGTTATTTTCCCAATATAAAAGTATATTATACTTATTATTCTGTGCCATGTATCCACGTAAAAACCACTAAATCAGTGGCAACTGGTGAAATTTAGGTTATGTAACAGCTTAGTATTAAAGTGAATTCAGAGTACACGTACCATATGCCGTATGCTATAACCGTATGCCGTATGACTTAAATTATAAAAAATGTATTCATAGTCTGAAAAACGTTAAGCTGGGCGCATGCGCAATACACTGTATAAATTTAGATTATGTTGATGAAATACCAGTGTTCACCATTTCCATACACAGAACAACTATCATTCATAACATAACCAATAATTTTCTGCAATCGAAACTCGCAGAACTTTTATTCTGTATTCTGTATGTGTATCTGTGGTGAAACTGATTTACGAATTTATCCGATTGCGTACGCTTTTAACCGATTCCGCAGCGATAACCGTAAAAAAATGAAAATTAACTATTTCTTACGGCATACGGCATAAGTTACGATGCCTATGAGTGCCCATAGGCGTATTTTTTCGAAGTGATTTAACGGATTAAACTGATTATTCTGATAACAATCACTTTAGCCAGTATTTTTTCGAAGTGATTACGATCAGTTGTAACTGAGTAAACCGATCGACGAAATAGTGTGAGCAGTTTAATCACTTAAGTAGTGGGGAGAAAAAAATATGAAAAATAAAGGTTAGATTAGACGTGTGTTATGTGGTGTTTATTATTTATCTCTGTCTCCGTTAGAATGGAAATTCCGTCGACATCAAATTTTGAACTTTGTTAATTAACACTGATGGATGTTTTACAATTCAATAATTATCATTTATCACTGTCATAATTTGTACGCAGAGCGCATGTGTCGACTATCTACAGGAATGATAGACGAAAAAACAATAAAATTTATTAAATCTAAACAAACCGAGTAAACTGATTGCAATCACTTTTGCCCAAACTAATTAGGAAACGAAAAAATACACCTCATACGAATTCACATATCTTTATTTCTAATACGTCCTACGATTATAGCATAAGGCATATCGTACATGTGCTATGAATTCACCTTTAAAGCATGGGACCCAAACGAAACTTTAAGGCATAACTATTAAAACTGAAGTTTTGCAGAAAAAAAGTTGCAAGATAAATTGTGTGCCTCGCCAGGTTATTTTTTAGACAATTTGTAAAACATTTGCAAAACATTTTTTTTTTCAAAAATCAGGTGGAATATATCGGCAGATTTCAAATTTCATAAAACAGTATTGCTCTTTTATAAGATACGCCTTTTTGAAATTTGCACAGTGAAAAATGAATCTAAAATAAAATTTCAAAACGGTGTAACTATAAAAAAAACTATATATTTTTATGAAATTTGAAATCTGACGACATATTTTTCACCTTGCAAATATTTCACAAATTGTTTAAAAAATAATCTGGTGAGGTGCACAATCGAGATTTTTTTTCTGCAAAACTTCTTCAGTCAGGACAGTCATGCCCTAAAGTATCACTTGGATCCTATGTTCTAATAATAAGATATGACAACCTAAATTTCACCAGTCGCACTAATTACAAAATAGTTCAGTTAACTTTTTATTGCACTAAACCACAAAATAAACCTCAAAACAAATGCTATAAAATAGAAAACACAAGAGCACACCATTACATAAACCACGGAACCAGCCACTCGGGAACCAACTTGAAATGCATATGACTGCCGTTTCCGACTCCGCCAGAAGCAATTTCAATGCAGGAGATTTAAAATATTGTCACGTTGAGGACTTTTACGTATGTCACGAAGGGGTTGGTGTCTCCCCCAAACGTCATGTAACAGATTTAGCCACCCTCCACGAAGCCTCCACCGTACGTTACGCTGGAGTTGACCACCCCATCGCTTTTAACGTTAATTTAGAATGAACTGTTAAAATGTAACTCGCTTTTCAGCAGAGACGTATTTTTAATATTTTTTGTTGAAAAGCCTCCACCATATGTCACGTATGTGAAGGGGAACAAAATAAGAGAGTGGTAAGATATAACAATTTCAATACACAAATTTATTAAAAAATCCAGAAGTCATACTTACAAAAAATTCATAACATAATAGGAATAAAACCTACCAGGCCAACTTGCCTGGGAGGGATATGTGTTTCTTGCTCTGCATTTGAGCAGCCCCAAAAATCAACTAACTGCCACATACCTTTCCATTTACCATTTCTATAGTTTTTCATTAGTCAGCATTTGACAGTAGTTATCCAGGTCATTGCTTGGGTTATTGAATAATTAATGCTGATTTTAAAATCATAATTGTGAACTATATATTTTACATTATTCTCTTTACAAATATATTATGTTTAAATAAAATTCATATACAGGGTGTTTCATCAAGTTTCTAAAATTGCCAATACTGGTATTAAATTAATTAATATTTTGCTACTTGACAATACAACTAGAAAAGATGCTATACCATTACAGTATTTCTGTCGGGATTATTGTAGATCTTTTACAATGCTAGTACACCATTTGATATTTGTTTTTTTTTCTATTGACAACTATTACATTTACGTAATTAAATATAGAGTATTGGTCCATAGTTACATTAAATGTAGCTATGGGCCAATACTCTATATTTAATCCACCAATATAATATAATAATTTTATTATATATTGGTTACCATGTATCCAACCAACAATTATTTAATGCATGGCAAAATGAAGTTCTAATAAACGCTTTTTTACATCACTTAAAAACTTTAGTTTTTCACAAAGAAAAAAGTGCTTATTTTTAATTAATGTACCAGAGTACCAGATGGTAAAATAATTCCAAGTGGCCAATGACAGTAAGAGCTTATTAAACATGGAGGTCTATCAATTCACCAGTACTACACGGAAAGTATTACTGTTATATATGTACGCTGCAGTGGCGGCTTGTCCGGGTAGGCAGGTGAAGAAACAAGAAAATAGGAGGAAATATTTTTTGTATGTGTTGTTTGTATTAACTACATATTAGCCTGACTTGATTTTACAATAATAATTATTTAAATATTTAATATTAATAAAATACATGCAAGGAAAATCCATAGTCATAAATTAAATGCGGAGCTGTTGATTTAAAATACGCTCTCATTTAGAGTATTCTACAAACGACAAGCATCACTGCAATGCTGTCTTGGTATCCAAACAAAACTTAACCAACTAAAACTACATCTAAGTAAATTATAGATTATTATAAAAATCTAAATAGTACATCAGAACGCATTTCTTTTTTTTCAGTTAAAGAAATTATGCCTTTCTTTTTCTCCTCTGTTATTCCTGGTTTACGTACATTTTTTATCTCAATTTTCGCGATGTCAGTATTCATTTCTGGAACTTAAAATTTCCGCCTGGTTAAAATCTGTTTCTTCAAAGGAAGTTTTAAAAAATAAATAATTTGAATACTTTTATCTACTTTGATTGCCTTTAATTAGATATTTTAATATTTTTAGGAACATTGAGAAACAAATCCGATGTTAATTTTTTGAAATCTACAAGGTCTTTAAAACAAAGTTCATTTACTTTATATGGGAATTCATTTTTTTTTTGCTGATCTTATGATGCAAGCATATTGATCAGGATCGTAAATGGGACTCGATTTCTTGTATTTTTTTTAGTGCTTTTTCAATAATGGCATGTACGCTATCCCCTTCGTTTTGGCTGTGGCCAGTGATAAGAAATTTATGGGTTATAGAAGTTATGTCCAATTTAAAAAGTGCATACAGGTTAAGAGCTATTAAAAATTTGTTTTTATTTTGACCTGCACAAAGATCTGGATAAAAAATTATGTTTAAATAACCTTCCTGATTAACAGCTCTAAGGTTCTAGAGATATTTATAAATGCAAGTGCCTATTTCATTCGAGCCTATTTGTGCCTCAGCTTCATGCCACAAGTAACACGTACCTTGTTTACTTTTGATATCATAGAAGGTAAAGTTAAGCACATTTGTGGAGCATTTTTTCAAATGGGAATAAGTCACATTTAGAAGAAAAAGAGTAAAGTTATGAAAACCTATAGCTTGGTTAGCTCCTACAATTATGTAAAACTGATAATTTTATATTTTCACTAATTAGCTAGTGATTAAGGGTATTTATGTCAAAAATGTCCCTAGGTTATAACTATCTCGAATTTTTTCTTTTTTTTCGGATCTATTCTCTTTTGAATGAATAAGTAAAATCTATTTCTTTTTGATTCATTAAGATTTGAACTTATTCCTTTTTGATTTAAAAAAGTTAAAACCTTTTACTTTTGCATTAAGAAAATACAAAACTGCTGTCCTAAAAAAACTTTGGTACAAAATTTAAAAATACAAAACTTAAACTTTTTTGCAATTGTCACTTTGGTAATAAACTAGAAAGAAAATTTTAAGTAAAATTCTGCAAAAACACTAAACCAACATGGCTTCCTCCTCGCTCAAGCATTCACAATCAGAAACTTCCTCATCACTTTCTTCACCGGCTTCTGGATCTTCGGGTTCTACTACGTTATTCTCACCAACTTCTCTTCCATCACATAATATTTCCTTGTACCAGGAGTACTCTTCTAGTTCAGTCCAATTTGCATTATAAGAGTTCAACAAAGGCTTTAATGTTTTAACTTTTTTTGGAGGTATTTTGTGATAAGGCCTGATTTCACTCAGTTGGCAGGAATTCATTTTTTTTCCCTTGTTTGAGGATAGGAAGGTAAGTTTTGGATAAATCGTCATTCCTATAACAGGGCTCCATTTTAAATCGTACAGTCTTTTCATTAGTTTTCCGATTTATGGATTTTTTCTTTTCATTTCGATCCCAACCGTTTTTTTCATATTTTGCAAAAGCGATTTGATGTCATAAAGCTTGTAATCCTCGCCTAGTTGCGTTACCGTACCGTGCTCTTCATATAATTTCACATAATCTGCCTTATGCAGAATAGTACTCTTTTTTACGCAAATTCTGTTCAATACGCCCGAATACTTGGTCCGCTGGTAAATAGGAATGGCCGCGTACAGGAAATACCAACAGTATGGTATCGACAGTTGCTGGTGCATCATAGTAGAGCCAATATGATAGGGTATGAATTACGTGACAATTTTTATTTTGGCCGCCACACCCATCAGAGAATAATCTGATTGTTTTGCAGCCTTCGGGATATTCTGCATTTCTAAGGTAGTGCAGTAGAGCAGAACTTATTTCGGAAGCCCCCCTTTTTGCTTGATTTTCCGACCAGGAGTACAGATATGGCCTATTATTCTGTAAATCCACAAAACATATATTGTAGTATGAAATTTGGTGAGCATAAAATGCCTCTTGTATTGGTAATTTAGGTAAGGGCTGTACCTGTTGCATGTCGAAACAAGTAGAAAAGCTGGATGCGGGTTTTTCCTTCATCATCATATTAAATTGTTTGGCTCTTAATTTATGGACCCTTGATTCCGTGATATATCGTTGTGTCTCTGCTTGAGTTCGGGCCGCTTTAATTGCATTTTTCAAACGGCAACAAAGACTGCAAACGTCAGTGGCAGGTGTACCAAACCCAATATTGAAAGAAGTATTAAACACTTTTGCAAAGAATATATAGTTCACTTTTTTGTCTAGATCGACCTTTTCATTATACATTTTGCACAATTTGGAAATATTTAAACAAGATGGCAAATATAGTCGCCTCGATTTCTTTCTATCGTAGTGGCTTTCGGTAGCTTTTAAGAAGTTGATGAACTTTTTCACCTCTATTCTTTTTCCTTCATATTTATTGATTTTTCGGTCACCTCCTCTGGTTTCTCTGATGCCTGTACCCGCAGTTACTTGTTTTGCAATGCTCCATAGTCGTTTATTTTTAACTGGAAAGACAGCCATAAAAATTTTTTTACAGACCCGCCTCTGTTTTCTATTGCACCATATATTGTAGTTAACTTCAAACTTGTGAGGCCCCTTTCGTTTTTGGTGGTCTAAAAGACGATCCCGCGGGCGACGCCTTTGTGGAGTTTGAAAATTCAACATGTGCGCAATTTTCTCATCTTGTTTGATTTTATTAGGGTATTCAAAAAACTGTTGACGTGCAGTAACGATCTCCTCTATTGTTATTTTATCACAACAGAAAATGCTGTTATCCTTGTGTTTACATGGAATTTCAAATTTCTCCATGCTTGGGAAATGACAAGAATATCTATTAAGAAATAACAAAAAATTAGTCTATTAGAAGAAAATTTCGTACAAAACATTACTACTAACCTCACTTTTTTCGCCTGTTCCCTTCTAGTGTTTTTTTTTTTCGTTTTTTTTGCGTCTGCCCCTATTTTCCCCATGTGCTTCCCCCACTATAATGTCTCCTTCATCATCCATAATGCTTTATTGCAAAAAAACTCACTAAATCAAAGCAATATTACACAAATAAAACAAGCGTAACCACAACACATGAATCAGAATAACTATTATTCCCATTTGACAGAAAACAAAAATTATTCCTTTTTGAAATTGAACACCACTTGGAGTTATTCCGTTTTGAAATAAAAACTATATTTTCGATATGATTTATACACAGTAATAATTCCTTATTGTTCGAAATATTTTGACACTTGATATATTTCAACTAAAGCTACGTAACGCCATCTGTAAGTCAATAGCTCAAGAAATGGAGTTATTCCCTTTTGAAAAAAATGCTCCACATTTAATTTTGAGACATAAAAGAAAGAGGACGCATATCCAACAGGGCAGGGAAGAACAGCCTGAAGGTCAAAAACAATTACGTAAGTAATTTCTCCATTTTTCTTATCATTTTCTTTTTCCTTGCGGCTTAACTCTTTTTCTTTTATATGCCTCTCGTATTTTTCCAAAAAAATTTGTTTCTCCGTTTCAGTTGAATTCTTAAATTGCAGACAAAGATCGCATTGGTCTTTTTTCGGGACATAAAAGGCTATATTAAATTCCTCCTCAAAGATTTTTCTGTACATGTGATAGTTACCAACAGGTAAATTTTTCTCTTCGCAAATTTTTAAATAGTCGCGATGTAGGTCTGCAAGAGTTTTGCATCCTTCAATGTATTCTTTGGAAGTGTGTGATCTACAATAGTGACTATCTATTCGTGGTATTGATTTTATGTGCTCTCTTATTTCATTTTTAATTTGTTGATCTACTTTGTAATGATTATTATGTTTACCCCACTTATCAGCTTCGACAATTTTTCCACTTTGACAAACTTTATGCTTTTTTAAAACGGTTTGTATAACTCGATTGTTAATAGCTAAAGTTGCTATAAAAAATGCTTGCAAACGCGTACATTATTGTCACTTATGATAAAATAATATGCATTGTTAGGATTTCTGGGAGTAGCCGCATTACTGTATTTGTATGTAAGATTAACAGTCTGCATATTTGAAGAAATAAATTGTCTTTGTTTCTCTAAATCTTTCAGACCCCAGTATTCATTGAAAATTTTTAACCGCTCTTCCTCTACAATTTTTAGGGAGCATTTCAGTTTGCACTTTTCACCACATGGAGGCTGTAGTGCTTTTTGTGGTCGTTCTATTTTTATTTTTATCTGGTTGCCGTCTTCGGTTTTTTCAGTACTTAAGCCAATGTAACTCTCGCCGCTATTTCTTAATCTCATTGCCACATTTTTGTACCACATGTCAGGATTTCGACTCCTTTTTTGCTGTTTTTCTCACTTTTATACGGATCCGTTACCTTCCTTTTTTTTGTAACTTTGTTATTTTCTTTTTCCTCGCTTGATGCGTCATCATTTGATAATGAACTGTTATAGGTCGGATCCTTAACGCTGTCATCAGATCCAAAAGGTTCATGTTCAGAATCAGATGAGGTCGTGTCACTTGATGAACAAGACGAAGTGCTTGATGACGAAGACGAATCACTAGTAGTTGAAGATGATGAACTTCTTGGACTTTTTTTGTGATAATTCAAAATTATTTTCAAAATTACCACCTAAAAAATAAACTTATTTAGAGAATTAAAATATAAATTTAAAGTTTAAATTTACCTGTAAATTTCTTTTCTGTAGCACCAGGTTCTCTTTTCTTCGACGAACTTGGAGTAATTTGGCTTAAGTGTTCTTCATTAACATGTAATGTCGTTTGAAGATTCCCAGACGTAGTGTTTGATGGTTTTAAAATACATTCGGGCATGAAATCGCTCACATTATTTTGAGATGGATTTAAGTCCTTGTTAGCTGTAGTTTCGGGTTGTGTTTCAGTTATATTTGCACGAACTTTGGGCTTCCCTCCAATTAAATTAGTTTGTAAGTTTAGATTAGCAAATATTCTTTGTGTTCGGTTTTTGTAAGACATATTTATTAGCAAGTTGGTAGTTTCAGGTTCCGGTATACTGAAAACATACGAAACAATTTTAAAAATAAATAATAAAATGCACAACACGTTTTAAAATTTAAGTTTAAAAATTGCCCATCAGATGGACCTCAAACGGTTTTTTTTCCTACAAGTCAATATAATGTTTATATAATCTTCTGGAGAATAAATTCGTTGATAGTATTTTAGGCATGATGTCCCCAAAATCTGAATCGTTGGGCAAAAATGTATGTCCTGGGACCAGATATTTTAAATATATAGTTTGTAATGTTGGATGATTCGCTAGAACTGATTTCAACTTTAATACTATTTTTATATTTCTGTTCTGTCCGCCACATCAATCAGACCAGAGGATAAGTGTTTCCAAATTCTTTTCAGCGTAATCTTCAATATATTTTTTTATACATGAAGAAACTTCTTGTGCGCCACTGCCAGCATCTCCCTCTTTCCATACAAATGAGTAGGCTTTATTTTTTTTCGCAGAGTGTATTCCTTCATTATAAAAAGAGAGTTGTCGTTTATAATATACTATATTAGTCGGAATACGCGGTAATGGTAATACCTTTTCCATGTCGAAGCTAATCACTTCTAATCCATTGGTTTCTTTGGCTTCTGAGAAATCATTTTTCATGTGGCTCCGGGCAGTCTCAGCTTCCTTTAAATGCTTATCATGTTCGTCAGAATATTTCTTTCTTTCTTCCGCATTTTCTGAACCCTGTATTGAATTTGTCAATCTATCGCAAGTATTGCAAGTGTCTTTACTTAAAACTTTTCTGCGTTAGTTAAAATTCTCATGAAAAATTCTTTTGTATTTACTAAAACTGATTTTTGCACCATTTTCATCTTTATAGAGGTCATACATTTTTGTCTCTGTTAAATCGGGATGTAAAAATAAAGCTTCGGTGGTTTCTCTGCAATAATGTGATTTGTAGCGAGGAAATTTATTTATATGGTCAAGAACACTTTGTAGTACGTCATCGGAAATTTTGTTTTTGCCTCCTGATGCAAACCCTCTCTTGTCTTTCATATTTTCTGTACGAAATTTGACTACTGCTGTATTTATTCTCTTGGAAGTAACTCTTAAAGTATCCATAAAAAATTTTTACATGCCACAATATTGTTTAAAGTATAAACTCTTCTATGGGATTTTGATGGAATGTAATTCACTGCATTTCGATGTTAATAAGAGTTTTATTCTCATGCAGTTTGGAGTTTTAATGAAATTAAGCGCCACTGAAATCACATTAATAAACACAATAACAGAACTATCTGTAACTATAAAAGGTGCTAAGCACCATTCAAATCGTGTTAATGAATTCAGAAAAGGAACTATGCGTTTGGTTCTTTTTTGAGAAATACTCCGTAGCACATTTTGAAGATGGTTGTTAGTTCTACCATCCAATAGAGGGGGTTAGAATAAATTTGACGCTTGGGTATTTTTATGTATTAGTTGAAAACAGTATTATGAGGCGATTGGTACATTTATCGGATTTCTGAAGAAATGTCGCATGGTACCTTTTTGGTAAACGACATCCATATACCGGGTGGCCACGGATCAATTTATGCCCCCAATATTTTGGTTGTTTTTGAATTTAAAAATTTGGTCTTTGGTACACATAAATTAGACAATAATGGGCTACTTTTAGACTAACAGGTATGAAAATATCACTTCCGGTTGAACCGGAAGTGACATCAACTTTTTTTTCTTAAATGGAATGGCTATATTTTTTTGATGGTTTCTCATTAAGCATAAATTTCTAAGTGCAAAAGTTTTTTTCAGATTTTAAAAATTCCAAAAAATAAGTGAGATACGAACAATTTTATAATTTTTTCAAAATGGCCGCGTCAGATGAATGTGATGTAAGAAAATTACTAAGTAGGCTATGGAAATTATTAGTAAGGTTATAGACTTGTCTGTAAAGAAGAAAATAGTTGTTTGAATTACTGATAGGTATCAGTATCTTTAGGGTTTTTTTCAAAAAACAGAATTTAATTTTCATTTTCATTTCCGTAGGGGTCTTATGGAAATTTTTTTAATGGAATTGTGCAATTTTTTTTATTAATCAGAAATAATGATTCATAAACTATAATTTTTTCGCCATTAATCATTTCTTAACGATATCCTTCGTAATAATAAAAGTATTATTAAAAGGTAAACACAAATTAAACAAGAAATAATTTTAATAAAACGTTACAACCATGAATAAATAGAATAACAAAACTATTTAAAACCTAAATTATAATAAACCATTATAAAAATTGTTCAAACTGTTCACCGCTTTGATTAATACACAGAGTAGCGCGCCTTATTGTTGCACGTCTAACATTCTGTAATTGTTGAGGTGTTATTTGTGCAATTTCGTGTCGAACTCTTTCTTCCAGATCTTGCCTTGTGGTTGGAGCAGTCATATAGACTCCATTTTTTCAAATGCGCCCAAATAAAAAAATCAAGTGGGGTTAAGTCAGGCGACCTTGCAGGCCATCTGACTGGACCATGGGTCCCTATCCAACGATCTGGAAACAATTGATTTAAGTAATCCCTAACGATAATAGCATTGTGTGGTCCAGCCCCGTCTTGTTGGAAGTAAACCTCGTCAATATTGGTATTGGGAATTTGATTAATCTGTGGAACTATTATATTTTGGAGAAATTCTAGATATCATGGTCCAGTTAGAGTTCCGTAAAAAATTATTGGACCTATGGTATGGTCGCCCAGGACGCCTAACCAAACATTGAAGGCAAACCGCTTCTGAAACCGCCCCTGTCTCATAATGTGAGGATTTTCAATTGCTCAATATCGAGTGTTGTTTCGATTAAATAACCCAAGGTTTGTAAATCTCGATTCATCAGTGAACAAAATGTTTTTTGAAAAAATTCTCATTTCTTAATTGGCGTAACTGCAACCAATTACAAAAGCTTACTCTTCGTTGATAATCATTCTCATACAAAAATTGATGCAATTGGTATTTATAAGAACGATAGCCGTGTTTCTTTAAAATTTTCCTGGCTGATTCTTTGGAAACTGGTAATTCATGTCCAATTTGTCTTACCGAAATGGTTGGGTCAACATGCACTAAAGCTAATACATTAATTTCCGTTTCTTCATCCACAATAAATCATTCTTCAATTTCTATATCAGGTTCAGTTCTAAATTGATGCTCCAACCGGGCGAAATAGTTTCTCCGAGGTTGTCTTCTTTCTGGATATCTCTCCCCAAACAGAGTTTGTGCTCTAGTTGCATTACGTTGAGTATCTCCATAAATAATCAACATGTCAACTTTTTCATCTCTTGAATATTTTTCAGCCATTTTATATTAATTTTCTTGTTTATAACAAATTAAATACACTTCAGAAAATTAGTGAGTAAGTCAAGAATAATTCAATTGTTGTCATTTTCATGGCTATCTGCATTTTGGATTTAAATGTAGATAGGTACCTTATTAAAATGATTTGTTGGCGCTTACCTTTTAAAAATACTTTTATTATTACAAGGGATATCGTTAAGAAATGATTAATGGCGAAAAAATTATAGTTTATGAATCATTATTTCTGATTAATAAAAAAAAATAGCACAGTTCCATTAAAAAAATTTCCATAGGACCCCTACGGAAATGAAAATGAAAATTAAATTCCGTTTTTTTGACAAAAACCTAAAAATTCTAGTACCTATCAGTAAATCAAACAACTATTTTCTTCTTTACAGACAAGTCTACAACCTTACTAATAATTTGCATAGCCTACTTAGTAATTTTCTTACATGGCATTCATCTGACGCGTCCATTTTGAAAAAATTAAAAAATTGTTCGTATCTCACTTACTTTTGGAATTTTTAAAATCTGAAAAAACTGTTGCACTTAGAAATTTATGTTTAATGAGTAACCATAAAAAAAATATAGTCATTCCATTTACGAAAAAAAAGTTGATGTCACTTCCTTTTCAACCGGAAGTGATATTTTCATTCCTGTTAGTCTAAAAGTCGCCCATTATTGTCTAATTTATGTGTACCAAAAACTAAATTTTTGAATTCAAAAACAACCAAAATATTGGGGGCGTACATTGACTCGTGGCCACCCGGTATATGTGTATATATATATATATATATATATATATATATATAAATTTTTTTTTTTTTTGCTGGCGTACCCGATAATTATTCATTATTTTTTACGTAATTAAACCCGCATCGAACTCATTCTCTGTATATATATATATATATATATATATATATATATATATATATATATATATATATATATATATATATATATATATATATATATATATATATATTTAGTGGGACAAATTCTGATTCCCACAGTTGTTTGGTGGGACAAGGTGTAGTTTAGCGGGACGTCCCGCTAATTTTTATCGTAGTATTGCGGGACATATGCAGCGTTGCCAAGTTTTTTTCGGAATATTTGGAAGTTATTGTACAATATCTGCCCATTAAAAATGTTTGCAAAATTTTATACTTACCAAGAAATTTAAAAATATTTGATATTATTAAAATGGTATGAAATGGTAATGCATGGGCTGGAAATTTTTCCATATGGCATATTTAGGTATACTTTTTGAGAAAAAAAATAACGACATATTATCTCGACCACCTTAGCAGATATCGTTTCCGAAATAGTTCCATTCGCATTTTTAGAACAAATTACGTATAAAACGATATCCGTCGCGAATCGGTAAGTGCTAATTAAAAAGTCAAAATGGAAGTAGGCTTTTAATTTCCAACTAGATACTTTTCCTGATTTCGAAAGCAAACAATTTTCTATCGGAATGAAATTTCGGTTGGGGGATATTTTCACTTATAATATCACAAGTGCTTAAATTATTTCCGGACATTTTTTCGAGGTCACAAATATCTTGAAAATTATCCTGAGTCGAAGACCAGGGATAATTTTCTTAAAATATTCGTGACCAAGAAAAAATTTGAAGGAATAATTAAAGCACGTGAGATATTTGGTAAGAAAATTTCACACTAAATTATGAATGAAATTAAAAATTAAACATGTCATTTTGATATAAAATCACTGGAATCAAAATTGTAAAGAAGGCCATGCCAGCCATGCTGATTTGTCATTTTTATTTAAATAGTTCTGTCACATTTGATGTTAATTGTTTAGTTGACGCGAACAAATTATGTTGAATTTATTGTAGTGTTTTAAAATGTTTCGTTTTGGGAAAGAAGATCAACATTTATCAGAGAATAAGTCCAACATTTAATACCAGATAATACTAAAAAATCAAAAGTAAGTGTATGGAAAAAATTTCTAGAATTTTGTAACGAAAAGTCGTATAAAATAGATGAGAGTATGGCTGTCGTACAACTGTCGAACGTTTTGGAAAACTATGCGTTTACCATGAAAAAGAAATTTTGATAATTACAAAGAAAGTGTAATTAAAGTAATGTGGAACTCCACAGCGATGTAATTGCAACAAATGTTTTATGAAAAATATAAAATTAAATTTAACCCATTTTCTGATGTGGAATTTGCGACCGCCAAAAATTGCTAGGGATGCAAAACGAAGAAAATTACAGAGTGACCCTTCAAAAAGAAAAGTCAGTGCCTCAGTATTAACTGGTGATGAGTATAAAAAAATTATCGAAATTTGGGATGAAGATACTCCAAATCGTTTGCAGCGTAAATTTTTTTATATCGTTTCACATGAGCTGGCATGGAGAGGAGGGGGAGGGATTTGCTGCATGCATTCAATTTTTCAGAGAAGGAACTGAGAACCTGGGAAACATCAGATTGCATGGAATATAACCCAATATTATCTAAAACTACACAAGGTGGTTCCAAAAAATTGACAGATAGTAAATGGTTGAGTAGAAATTCGGACAATCCCCAAATGTGTTCTGTCCGTTTGTTCAAGAAGCTGATCGAAAAAGGAGGAAGTTCCATTGAGACCGAAAGACTGTTTTTAATGCCAAATCCAAGTTGGAACCAACCAAATTCAAAAGGACAGTATAAGAACTGCTCAGTTGGTAAGAATAGTTTATCTTCCTGGTTTAAATCGGCAGTTTCTGATGTAGGAATTGACACTAAAAAAGTTAAAGTAACCAATCATTCCGCAAGAACGACGGTTGTCTCAAATTTGGCCAAAAAAAAGGTTGAGAAACAACAGCTCATTAAAATTACAGGGCATAGTAACAGTCAGTCGATCAAGCCATATTTGCAATTGGATGTGGAGCATCATCAAGAGATGATTGAAACATGAGAACTATACCTACTACCAGCAAGTTTCATCATGACCAAAACACAACAGAAGAGACAACACCAATACAGAAAATACTGAGGTCCAAACCACTAACTAAAAACAGTCCGCAATCGTTTATAATAATTGTGTTTTTAATGTTAATAATAATTAGATCTGTATTATGAGTTCCGCGGGATACTTTCTTACGCGAAATTAACTAATTTTGAGAAGCAATAAACTTGTACAATTTATAACAATGTAAGTTTTTTTTGCAATATTCTTTGTAGCCATCAACGATTTTTTCTCAGTATTTCAGGTAAGTCTATTTGGTACCCAACAAAACTTATATTGAAATCTGTAATAGTTCATCCAGCATCTCAGGATTTGATTCATGCTTAGACAAATACTGCTCGAAATGTAGTGCAGCGAAAGTCAATGGATGGAGTCTCTTGCAGCGATTAAAATGCTTGCTGTCTAGAAAGCTATTCGTTGAGCCTCCTGCTAAGACCTGGGCTTGAACCAAAACGTCCACTAATCCACTGCCGTCTATATATTTACCAATGGCTTTAAAGAATGCCATCTCAGTGTGAAATGCCCCCAAATTAATGAATATATTGTCATATTTCGGCTTTTCATTTTGCTGTATTTGCATGGCCATTTTAGCTATGGCTAAGTCGTACGTGACAATTATTAATTCTTCATTACACTTCTCAGCAATTTCATTTGCCATAATGAGCGTTTCATTTACTATAGTATATGACGTTGGCGAAGAAGTAATTGGAGGTAAATAATGTACAGTTTGAATTCGGCTATTATCGGTCGTAACCATGCAATTGTAGCCTAACCACATAGGTACTGAATCAAGCCGTGCTAAAGTCATCATCCACAGTAAATCTATTTCAATGGCTATATTTGTAGCACCTTGACATGCAACCATCCCCTCCGCAATGGAATCAACGGTAACTAATTCCATGGCTGCAGTAGGCTTTTGATAATATGGCCATACCTCTCTTGAAATTTCATTGAAACGTCGTCTTTTTCGTAATGGTGGTCTTAATTCATCATTATCGTCATGATCTTGAAGGGTTGATGACGTTGGAGTTTCTATATTATTCAAATCTTCATTGTCAGCGGTAGAAAATTGATAAATTATTCCAACGGTGTCATGCATGGTGTCTTTTCCGGACGTAGTATCGACGAAGTGATCAAAATTATCAAACGCTACGTGAGTGCTTCGTCCAGGAACCGCATTGATACCAGATGGTATGACTTTATTTTGTTCGATAGCTGTGTAAGTCATTTCAGTTTCTAACACTTCAGCCAAGTTATACCCAATTGTGTGACCATATCTGTTGAGTATCGTGAGAACTTGTCGTGAATTAGTCAGAGACTTCAAAGCCAATCCAAGATTTAGATTTTTATCAGGCTTAACTTGACCCTTTGTATCATGTAAATTATGTCACTACATAGTGACTTAATTTTAACATCTGGTTTGAATCATCAGACGAAATATCTGGTCGTCCGATTAAATGGTACATAAACTCATACAGTTGCTCTGGAATTTCACATTCTCCGTTTATCACATCATCTACTGTTAAACAACTTGGCAGTTTTCGACTGGGCATACTTTTAACACAATATCTTAAATCATACGCCACTTCTTGAAACCTAGTGTTCTCTTTTTCTTCTAGTTTTACAGCTTCACTTGCCAGTGTTGATATGTCCATATCATTGAGATATACAATTTTTTTTATGAGGTCCACTAGATGTTTCAATTGTGAGACGGTCACCAAAAACTTTTAATTTTTTTTTTCAAGATATTCACTCCGATAAAGTGAAAAATCTTCTGGGTGATTCTTGTCCTCTGCAAACTCCAACAACAAAGCTTTATACCGGAAAAATAGTTGCGTGACGTACATTATTTTATGGTTGTTGATGATCTCTTACTCTATAAATATTGCAAGAGAGTTGAACGCCAATTTGTGTATCTCTCGGTCTTCATGCCAATTGGAGTCAGCGTGTTCTTCAGTTTGGCATTTCATTCGTACTTGATATGATGAAAAACAAGTTGGATGATACGCGACAATTTGATTCTCAAGTTTATTAAGTATCTCAGAATCATCCAATGTTGACGCAATTTTTTTCAGCTGGGTAACAGTTGCTTCAGACTTCGGAAATATTACGTTAACCCTTCGCTGACTAATTTTCTTTCGTGTACAATGGCAAAATAAGCAAGCCACTTCTGTATTTGTTGTGGTGAGCGATGGTCGTGGTGAGGAAGCTTCAGCAAATGCGGCATCAACACCGAGCTCCAAGCGTGATGATGAGGCCCCACCTAATACTAATGAATCACTTGGTGCTGTTTGGTCTGATGTCATTGATGGGGAATCTAAGTCTACCTCGCTTGACCATACATCACACGGTACCTAGAACAAATATTTTGTTGCACAAATTTAAACAATTAGTTTAACACTCAAGTAGAATTTATTACATAGAAATACAGTCAACTCCAATTATTATTATTTGATGTGTGATATACAAATAGACGGACATGACAAATTTTTAAAGGTTCCGATTCTAGCAAAAATGACTACAAAAAATGGATAACAATTTATTAAAATGGTTTCAATACCTTTGGTCAATCCGCAGTACGATCTGAAATGTTCATTCCGGTGAGATGAGCGTCAATTGTAGACATACTTGAGTCCCCCTTAAAAAGAGATACATTCGATTAAAAAAAAATAAATACAAGAAAAAAATACGGAGTGTTTCAATGAATTAACATTCCTTAATACGTACAGGGTGTTGAGACGAGCTAGACGACATTTGTTGCTCCGGATTGATTGAGACTGTCGGTAACAGTAAATTACGAATATTCGACAAGTGGTTTCGTAAAGTGATCGGCGAGAGAATGAGCACTTTGCTAATTTAAATAAAAAACTAAATATTATATACTCACATCATGCTTCTTGCAAAATTGTGTGTATTCATCATTATATTTCTTGCTTAGAACAGTTACTTTTTTGTAGCAAGAGGAATGATAAACCAATATTATTAATCGAATCCCAGCATAACCTAACTTTGCCATGCACGAATTTTTTTTATTCCGAAACAATAACTTCAAAAAACAATTCTTAAAGGATTCATTATTAAAATCAATAATAGAATCCTCTAAACCACATAAAAAAACACTTCTTCATTTTCAACTACACGTAATTTATCATCAAGACCGATATATTTTAAGACCGTATACGGAAGAGCACGTTTGTTTACAACTGAATGCGAGATTTACTTTAAACCAGCGCGCAGCGTCTCAAACGCTTTTCAGCCAGTCAAGTCATCTTCGTCTCTTACACAGAATAAGGAGCATTTCCCACGCTCTTTTACAAAGCAACTGCCGGGCGCACATCTGTCTCGCTTCATCATTGTCTGTCACATGGAGTTGCGCGCGCAACGCTTCTCTGTCACTCTCAATGCTCGCGTTGAAAATTTTACATCTAAAATCTAGGCAACCATGGATTCAATCAACATTTTGGTAAGGCAACCTAATACGGTTCGATTGGGAATAAAAAAAGCTTTCATTTGATATAATAATTCGATTAAATAACTGATGAGGGTATATTAATAACGCTTACGCACCTGTTTATACCTGGCAACTCGACAGTTGCGCAGAGGGGAAGGTAGGCAACCTTTATTTTCTCAATTCTTTGGGGTATATTCTTTCAACTAATGCACGATTATTATAAATAACCATTCGGGGAAGTTAATCGAATAAATTTAATTAAAAATTTTATTATTTAATTTTATCGGTACGCGATTTAGCTATGCAACCTATGTGCGATGTATCAATATATATATATTATCTACCATATATTTGTTATTAATAAATAACAGATGAGGGTATATATTTCTTATACCAGATCTCGCACTACTGCTAATACCTGAGTTGCTAAACGCACGTTCATAATTTTATTCTTATAAAAAATGTGACGTGATGTTAAATTATTACAGAATTTTATATCTTCTTTCTCATGAAGGTCATATAGTTTAAGCACATAGATTCATTTAATATTGCCACTGTCGGAACTAATATTCGTTTCTGCAACCGTATTTCGAGCCAGTTTCATCATGTGGCAGTTATCCAGCATGCAATGCACCTTACTTGAAGTATTAGAGTGATTAAAATTCGCAATGATATTATCGCCAATAATTTTACATCCCAATTTATTTAGAGTTTGTACATTAGTTGAAGTTCCGTCACAAGTAATAGAACGGACAGTAATACCAATTTCAAATAAATTTTTTATGCAGCATGATAGAAGCTGTGCTTGAACTGTAGCATCAGTTTTGTTAGTTAAAAAATATCCTACAGGGCACTTAAAATTCATTTTGTAACTAACAATTAGAAACACTAATGCTTCGGATGCAGCAACTTGCGTGTCCATATCAATAATGCCACCAAAATCGCAATATCCTACGTACCTCCCATTAGTTTCACTCCACATGATTTGTTTTCTACTTGACATTGCATCTAAAATAAGTGCACAATCCTTAATGAAGGGTTTTTATACATTCCTCTTTTAAAAACAAAAATACTTCTTTCAATAGTCCAGGATTGCAATCATATTTGAACAGCCAGTTTCTAATTGACCTGGGGCTTGGCAAAATTAAATTTTTTTCTTACAAAATTGTAAGCTTTCGGGGAATAAAAGTAAAGCGTTTGAGAAAATTGTTTCATTGTTTCAGTGTATTTTCTTTGCTGTGGGATGGTACTTTCATTACTTTTCTGATTCATAACCAGTTCTAAGGGAATTCCAGAAAAATTATTTTCCAAAACCGAACGTAAATTTTCTGTACAGATCCCCGCCTCATTAATCTTTTCTAACAAGTGTGACATTGAGGTAATTTTAGCATTCCTTCTCATTACTTTCTGTCGTAATGATTTTACTTTCTTTTTCAATTTCTGATTTACTTCTAAGCCCAGGGACGTTTTCGTCTGAGCATTCACGCATTTAGGAGTACTAGTTGGTTCTTCCGCATAGTCTGCAGTTTTGATTACTTTCTAAAAATAGAAAATGTAATTAGCAATTATCTGTCATACCTAAAAACAAAAACCACTTTCTTACCAATGGAGGCTCTTCACTTTTATCCGTATTGTTTTCCAAGCAACGCAACGTTTTAAAATCTTGCGGCATAGCTTTGTGTTCATTAAATGTTGTGGAAAATTAAAAATACTAGGCACAGCATCAAGTTTTAACAATTTAACATTTGCTCCAGGTCGATGCTGATAATCAGATTCTAAAAAGTGTGAACTGCACAATTTGCAACTCTTTGTTTGTTCCCAATTGTCTCTTCTTATAGTTTTTACCCATAGCTTCAAAATATCTGGCCTTTTGAAAGGGAAACTACAAGGAAAAATGTAATTTAGTTCCAATATTTACGAAGCAAGTAAGGTTAAGCTGACGAAAATTTTAAATCTTACCCATGAAACTAAATGCTTATACGTTTATCGTGTAGATTATTGCACTTATATGCAACACAATGCATCACCATGATTGAAATTTCAAAATTCACAATTATTTTAATAACAAAGTAATATAATTAAATGCACACAAATAAACCACCATAAGAACGCACGTAACAGATAAAGATGACGCGTCCTACCATAGTCTGTCTCTTTCACACAAAATAGCGGTACTGCGCCTACAACACAACTTAAATGAGCGTTGCCGTTCCAGTTCGTAGATATAGTTCAATGCCTTGTGGAGACAGCATACACTCTTAATTACACATCTTTGTGTCTGCTGTTTAATGTCTTATAAGGACAATAATGTTTCACTGATTTATGACTAATCTTGTGAGGGCACTTCCTTTAACGGGTTTTCCACTTTATTTCTGTATTCGATCAATGATTTGGCGTTGACTGTATTTCAGAGGACGATACAAATATGACCACATCCGTGCAGTTTGTTCTTCATACTACACCAATTATACAATGTTGTTGTGCCCTTACTAAACGCTGCTTTACTAAATATGCATTTAATTCTAATTCTTTTAATTAAATCAAGGACTGATATTTTTGTTAAATAAATATTGTTTTTTATAACTAATTTTGCAGTTTTTTCAAAACTTCTGTTTCACGATGTTATTTATTTATTTATTTATTTTACAAACCCAACATTTTGAGAAGTGCTTTTTCGGTGATTGGAAAATCTAAAAAAAGTAAAGAAGGCGTTCCGACTAGCGGAAAGAGAAAGATTGAGCAAGCTAGATGAGGAAGAAAAATGTCAAAAACAAGTTGAAATAGAAGACAGTGCGGAAAAGAGGTCCCAAGAAAAATAGAAACGTATTTCCTTAAGCGATCATTGAAGTCCATCCACCATGGAAACTAAGCAAGATTTTTTTTCTGACGACGGTATACAAGACTTTTCTGATCATTTAACTTTTTTAAAAATTATTATCGATGAAATAAAAAAGAAATAAGTTGAAAATATTTATAGCATAAAAATATTTACATAAAAAGCACTACAAATAAGCTTAAAATACAAGGTAATCTTAAAATTAATTAAAAGTCTTGTCTCATATTTTCTATAAATTTGGGCACTTAATTCCCAAATGAAATTATTTGGTTCACCTGTTTAAGTGCAATTTGCACATTCTTTGCTTTTTTTTGATATTTTTTGAGTTTTTCCAGCAACTCCGCTTTTTTTATGGATTTTGCTGCAACCATTTGCTACGTTTGTATAACAAATCCCGCTACTTGTTGCATGTACCGGCTGCTGGCTTCATTTTCCTCCAAAATGTCGTCCTGATAGTTAAAAGCAGTGAACTCTATACTATCTGGAATGGACCCGCCTTGGGCCACAAGTGAGGCAAAATGATTGAATAGGCAACCCGCGTTGGTTACGCATATCTATCTCTTTCTATCTCATGTTAGTTAATGGAACGCTCGCGCATTTTTTTTAAATATTTGTTAATTTTTCATGTTTATTTAATAGTAAACGTGACTTTTTTCTGAATAGTTCATCAAGAAAAAAGTAATAATGCAAACAGTACAACGTTCAAGTAAAATTTCAACTGTTCTCCTATGGGTTTGGTAAATAAAATGAAAACAAAATTAGAAATACAATTTTTATTTAAATATTACAATACATTATACATAAGCTACTACTTCTTACATACCTATTAATTTAACAATTGCTAAATAAAATAAGTTTAGTCATTTTCTGTCTTATTGTGGTACCTTTTCCATGCAATTCTAAATTTAAGAGTTTACTATGGTGATACATTCGGCACTTTAAATATATGGCAGTTGTTTTCCGAATGATCTGAATTTCGTGACATTCCTCACCAACAAATTCTTGAATTACATGGTGCTTAGGTTTAAAAAAATCTATATTTACAGCGAAATGATTTATAACAAAAATTTTCAGTTAATATTATTTTTCATTCCACTCTATATTTTAACTTTTATCAAGAAGAGGAACTTAATTTGTTTTTAAATTATTTCATTGACCCTAATAAAGGGTATTTCCACTATATAATTTCAATTGTTCTGTTCTCTGAAGCCATTAATGTTTATTACATTGGGGTTTACAAGTTTCCTTACTTTGGATGCTTTAAATGCGCTGGCTACCCTGATGAGCTAAGGCAAGCAGAAACACGTGTCGGTAGATATTTTAAAGTTTTTTAAGGTGAGTGTCAACTGGTGAGTACCTTGTGTTTTATTTATTTTTGGTTTTATTAGACAGAATAGTTGAAATTAAAAATAACAATTATTGAGTCAGTAGTACTGAACATAATGTGCATATTATCTTTTTTGTAATCCAAGTTTCAGCGTTTTGGCAAATAGCCGGGAAAATAATTGTTTAAAAAGATATATGTTATACTTATCTGTGATAAAATTTGTAAAAGTTAGTAAATAATAATTAACAAAAATTTTCAGTTAATATTATTTTTCATTCCACTTTATAACTGTATTTATAATGTTTTGTTTCAAATTTATTTTGCTTCTCAAAAGGTTTTCACTTTGTAATAGAAGGCGAATGTGCTTTTCTGTAAAATGTAAAATTTTATACACCACATCTGAAGCATGAAGAAGACCTCCTCGAGTGACAAAATTGGTGAATGATTTATAATCTTCTGGAGGGGCGGTATAAGAGTGGTCAGTAGATATACTATCTCTATATAGTAATATTTCAATACAATGATTACATGTAGTGGCATTAATGAGGTTACGAACTATATATCCAGAAATATAAAACACTACATTTTCTTGAAATTCACTCAAATTTTTTTCGTCTAAGCATCTAATTAAATTAGCAATTTCATCGGTATTTGTAGCCTCGTCCATATCTTGTTTTTGCTTACCTTCTGAACGAAATTCAAACGCAGGAGTGCAGTAACTTTCAAGATCAGAGCAATTTGCACTGACACTTGCAGTTACTGAATTCCTGTAGAGCAACTGCCTTAACGCCCATTTTAGTTGCTGGGTGTTTGGATTATTATTCCAACCACCTCTGGATCTAATGCAAGAAAAAAAAATTCCAAGTGATCTTGTGAGTACTTATATGTTAAAAAGTAAGTCAGTGGATTTTCATTTAAAGTTAAAAGGTCACTGGCTAAACCTAATGTACTCTCCATTGTTAATATAAAACCTACAGCAAATGTTTTACGCATATGTTGTAACAACGGAATGCCATCAATTTTCAAAACTTCCTAAATAATCCTTTGTATTTGATAAAATATCTTTAAAATAATCCAACGTATTTGTCCTAATAGGTGCCTTATACCCTTTCCCAAATAGATTTCTACAATTTAAAACATCAAAGATTCTGTCTACAGTACGTAGAAATTCCACAGTGGCATAACTCTGTTCAAAACCCGTGACACTGATTTTTTGCAGATATTCAATGGCATCTGCCACACCACTACTTACTGTTTGTGCAGCTAGGCGTACATTCATAATCTTATTTTTGTAGTAGACATGATTAGAAGTAAGTGAATTTGCCAATTTTAATTTTTCGGTAGTTTGAATATCGTCCAGAGCTTTGATATAATCCCAAGAAATTTTGCCTGAACTGGAAGTTAGACTTTTTCAGCAAAACAATTTCTGGCCAATTTCAACATATGGCAAACATCTAGTATACAATATACTCGAACTGAAGGATCACTAGGATGAGCAAAATAAGGTTTTAGTTCGTCATACTCAATATTGCAACCCAAATTGTTGTATGTTGTAATATTAACATTGCTCCCATCTGAAGTTATGGACCTCACAGTAATACCAACTTCATATAAACTTCTTAAACAGGTCATTATTATCTGGGTTTGCAAATATGCATCTGTTTTATTTGTTAAAAAGTAGGCCACTAGGTATTTGAAATTATTTGTATAGCTTACAATTTGCAAAAATAGTGCCTCTGTTGCTGGCATTTCAAAATCAGTGTCAATTAGACCACCGTAATCGACATTACCAAAATATCTGCCCTCATTGTTGTCCCACAAAACTTGCTTTCTTATAGACATAGCATCCATTATTAAAGCACAATTTTTGAAATATGGTTTATCATGCACTTCTTTCTTCAAAAATTCCAAAACTTCACCCAAAATCCCTGGATGACAGTTTAGGCTACTCAACCACTTTCTTATAGTTCTTCCATTAGGCAGCACAAATTGTTTACGTAAAAAATTATATGCTTTAGGTGAATAAAAGTACAATGTGTGGGCAAATTGTTTCATCAAAGGTGAATATCTGCGTTGCCCAGAATGTACACCTTCTTCTTTCCCTTTTTGGAGAAGTACAAGTTCCAAAGGCAAACCTGAAAAGAAAATATGCTGTAGCTCTTGATTTTAAAAATGTAATTTTGTTGTTTTTTACCTTGAAAATGCTTTTTTAGGACTTCGTCCAGATTTTCATTGCTATATCCGCTCTTTGAAATTGAATGTTGGAAATTTTCACATCTATTCTCTCCTCTTTACCTTCTGTTTTAGTGTTTTGACTTCTCTTCGTAACAATATATCTTTGTTATGTGAAACAGTTTGGGTTTCGCGTTCAATCAAGGTTCGAACTTGTGTGCCCGTTGAAGTAGATGGTAAATCTATATCTATAGGAGATATGGTATGGTTAATAACATCCTCATTATGAACATCCACAGATAGTTCCTGAAAAAAAAATCATTTTCATCGAAGACAGGTGCAAATATACTTTTCTCTCATGTACATCATACTAGGTACCTACCCGTTTGTTTATTTTCCTGCGGGGTTCAGCAATTTTTGGTGACAAATGCTTGGGATATGAAAATACAGTAGGTACAGCATTTGGTTTTAATAATTTAGCGGTACATCCTGGTTTGACTATGTAATCAGTTGGAAGAAAATGCTCCCCACAAAGTTTGCTGCTTTTAGAGGGAGCCCAATTCTCCCTACGAACTGCCTTTATCCATAACTTTAGGATATCTGGTCGTTTGAATGGAAAATTAACAAATAAATTCACTTTCAATCTATTTATATTCTTGTTAATTATTTATTTCATATCCAAATCTAAATATTATCAACTTACCCATGAAATGATATTCGTCGATAATCTTGCTCGTTCTTGCATCCAAACGCTACATAATAAATAACCATTGTTTATTTAATGTTAACTAAACTATCGCCAATTACAAATTGCACCAACAGAATTCTGTACTTTTTAAACCACACACGACAAAGGACACGAGACTAATGACATACTAGAACACAATAAATGCTTATCTTCACTAATATTGTACTTTTTGAACAAAAATAATCCTGAAATTACCTGAATTTCTACTTAAAATTAAGCAAATAAACATAACTCATTTGTCTGAGTATGACAAAGACAGGTTATCGTAAATAAGGCTATCTTTGTTTCTCTTGCCCCTGACACACTACAGGCTATTACAGAAAACGCCCGGGTCCGTTCCAGGTACGTATAGTATAGAGTTCACTGATTAAAAGTTACGTTTAGGGCTTCCTCCTCATCTTCTTCCGGATTTTCATCTACTTCAATTTCGCTAACGTCTTCGTAAGGAGTGGATATTTCAGTTGGGTTGAAGTGATTACTGCTTGATTTAGCCGCACTTCTAGATCCTATCGGCTTTAGTGCACAAACGTTAACATCTTCGTAATGAGTGGATATTTCAGTTGGGTTGAAGTGGTTACTGCTTGATTTAGCCGCACTTCTGGATCCTGTCGGTTTTGGTACACTAAGGCTAACGTCTTCGTCAGGAGTGGATATTTCAGTTGGGTTGAAGTGATTACTGCTTGATTTAGCCGCACTTCTAGATCCTATCGGCATTAGTGTACTAAAGGAGCCATTAAGAATTTTAATGCCGGAACTCGTACTATCGAAACTTCTATTAAATTCACGTTGAATACTCTCGAAGTCATCCACATTGACATCTTTTTTTAGATGAGACAGTACTTTGATAGACTTTCTTGGTCTATCAACCACTTTCGAAGTACCATTAGAAATTTTAAGTTTCATCGTGATATGTATATTAAAATAATGTTTTAATAAACAGAGCTTAAATTATTTTCTGTAGAGATATATAGTGTTAATCCCACTATATTTGAATTTTTATTGCAACCAGTGATATTGCTTTAAAAGAATTACAAGTAATGCTTAAAGTTCTAGAGCCAATGAAAAGCAAACACTTATTTTTTTGGTAGGCGTGACTAAATCTATTGTAAATA
Source organism: Rhamnusium bicolor (assembly GCA_029963845.1). NCBI lineage: Eukaryota > Metazoa > Arthropoda > Insecta > Coleoptera > Cerambycidae > Rhamnusium > Rhamnusium bicolor. Next base: position 300,010 of record JANEYF010003330.1, on the reverse strand, counting down.
TTTACACGAAAGTTACAAACCCCTCCAGAATTTAATTGTGAAAATAAAAGAGATCGTTTTCTTAAGCTTCATGCATTAATTTATTAAGTTCATTTAAATAAAAAAATATAGGTCTCTGTCAACTATGGGGGTTGTCATCACTCAGTAATATATAACAATCTCTTAGTTGGCACAGTATACACATTAGTCTAATGGATTCCTTATAATAAAATGTTCCAATATAAGTCCTTTTCTTATTATAATAAAACGAGGAAGATTATAATGTCTAGTTTGTTTTTTTGTGAAAATTTATTTAAGCTTGTCTATTTAATGTCTTATAGGGCAACCCTAGTGATGGGTCACATATCATCGATACCCCTATAGCTACACCTCTGCCAGTTGCTGAATAAATGTATTAATTAGATAAATAACTGGAATGTAATTTAAGCCTCAAAAATAAAACTGTAATGCGAATTTCTCATGTTATCATGTCTCTAATTAGGGATAAATACCATATGGCCATTTAAGCCGGCAAATTTTTTCTCAAAGATCGATGACACACATAACACCAGTATAATAAACCAGATAAATAAAATTTAATAATTGTTAAATTGATGTCTAGTTGTCTGTCTCTGGGAAAGAAACAAATTTAGGATGTGCATTTCTATAATAAAGTACATTGCATAGATTATTCTTTATTAAGTGAATAAAAATATTAACCAAGAACTATATACAGGGCGTTTTTACGTCATCCTGTCCTAAATATACTTATTCTCTACTTGTTATATATAGGGTATTTTTATTGAAGTAAATATAGTTTATTTTTCTAATCATATTAATATTTGTAATCTGTCATGCCAAAAGTATTTGTTTATACCACCATATGTTTATATGAGTCACCAATTAACGGATATGGGCTAGACAAATTACATCCTGTCACAGGTCATTTATGAGTCATTCACCTATGGCGGATGTAGTCTAGACAGTATCCTGCTCCCACACATGCCTTTATGCACATGCTTATTAAAATCTGATCACTGATCACTGCTCCCTGCTCATACGGTTTCTCATTAGGTAACATTGCCCCCTGACCTTGAACACAACCTTGAACACAAATGTGCACATTTCGCTCATTCATTAGGTAACTACTAACTCTTTAACGGGCAAAACCCTGAGGTACATTTTATGGACATTTCAATCAGATACAGATATTGTCTATGTCCCTAGTGTACCAAAAAAACTTATGGAGATTTTGGAAAATTTCATACTTTTTTTGAAAATGGGTGGTATATATTTGTACCAGAGACTATTCCCGCAAAAAAATATATCACCATGTTCAAAGGTACAAATATGTACTACTTAATATTTATTGCATTTTTTTAAATAATACCTATTACATAATTGATTAAAATCATATGACAACTAAACAATAATTTATTGTCGCATTTATAAAAGAGAAAAAACATTACTGCATATATATTTAAATATACAATAAAAATAAAATATATAAACAAAACAAAAGTACCTTCACTTTTAGATTTATAAATAAAGCAATGCAAACATTAAAATCAAAAATTTTTATAAAAATTAACCTAAAAACACAAATGAAACACACCTTATTACATTTTTTGTAGAACAAAGCTAAAATAACTAAAAAATAATTGATATTGACAACATATTCAGTAAAAATCTCAGTCATTTTTATGGAACGGTATAAAACCGTCCAAGCACAATGCTACCTTGCATTCTGCACATATTATCTTTGATCTCTGCTGTTTTTTGGAAGTACTGCAGTAGCAACGTCTCCTTCTATTGCCACTAATAGGCATATGTTTCTCAACATTATTCAGTCTCAGTGCATTATAAACTGTTGATCTGCCTCCAGGCTGACTATGTTTTCTGCCCCGTCCAAATTGGGCAATCATTCCAGATCTACTTCGGCCTGAATATGATCCAATAAGTTCCGATGCCAAAATAGTTCTGAAATCCAGATGGCTTAGAGGCTTCCGTTTATCACTTGATTGATTCAAGGTTGTCTTGTAACATATATAACTATTGACAACACATGCATCCAAACAGTAATAGAAAACTCGTATTCACCAACGGCGACTCTTCCACGAAATACTATATGAAGAAAGAAGTTGGTCAAAATGGTCGACCCCTCCCATGTACTTATTATAATCTGAAACTGCCTCCGGACACTGCACTTGTTCTCTGTGGCCAGTTTTTTATGTTCTTAGCACGTGTACAGTTTTCAAAGGATTGTGCATTGTGCTTATCATGCAAACTGACTTTTTTACTCTATCTTTCCATTTCGATATTGAGATCTCTTCATCGATAACCCCATCATGTTCTCCCACATTCATGGTCGTGTCTGATTTTAGTATGTTTTTTGGGAAAAACTTCCGTGTTTGACGTACAGTGGCATAGGAGAAAAAAATTTTCTTTAACAATTTTTTTGCCAGAGGAATAGATGAAAAAAAATTATCGAAAGAAAGGCAGTATCCAAATCCTTCAAATGATTCGGATAATTTATTAACTACTCTTTCACCCAAAGACAAACTCTTGTCAGAATCCTTGTCAGCGCCTTCATAAAGAGACATTCCTAAGCAGTACCCCATAACAGCACATGCTATCACCCAAACCTTAAACCACGTTTAATTGGTTGCATCGGCATATACTGTTTCAGGGTAGTGCGGCCTTTATATTTTACCATCGAATCATCAATGGAGAGATACCGAGACGGAGAGAATAATATTTTAAATCTTTTCATAACATAATCTAGAAACGGGCGAATTTTATTTAACGTCGTATTCGGTTTGTCCTTTTCTTGGCATACAGGAATTGTCATTTTAAGTGCAAAAAGCAAGTCATTTTTAAAAATCTCTTCAAAGGCATAACCTGTTGAATGCGAGGTACCCCCAAATTGCAGTCGGTACTCCAGTATAACCTTAGGCTGGGTAAGTTGTGGAATCCCATGATAATTAGCATACCAAAACATGCTTTTAACTCTTCCAGGGTTAGATCCAAATTTTGGTTCATCTTCTTGTTCAGCTGATTAAGATTCATACACTAAATCCATTTCTTCAACAATATCATCTTCAATTGTAGTTTGAAATGAAGTTTGTGGTGAAGATCGAGAGGATCTGCTGCTAGGTATAACTGAACCTATGGAAACATTATCATTGGCATCCGAATCACCATCGGCTTCACTATTCACAGCCATGTCATCATCTATATTGTTGAGAAGATACTCTACATCGTTAGGGTCGTCCAAGTTGAAAATACGCTTATTATCCATCTGGAATAGAATAGATGACTTTCTATATCACGTTAAGCGCCATGTGTGTCCTCAAGGATGCATAGCAAGTTTGATAGTTGGGCCGCGTGTATCCCTCAATATACTCACGCAGAGCTTTACTTACTGACCCATAGCATCTATAAGGATGCTAAATATATTTATAACAGCACGGTTCATAAATCTACGTGGCCCGGTGGGATAGACAGTTCGATGGTCCATGATTTTTTTTTTCTATCATAATCCTACAGATGAAGTACATTTTATACAGTAATAGAAATTGTATTTTTAAAGCTTTTATTTGAAAACAAATGATAATTAAACATAAGATTCTTCAAATAAACAACTGCAAACGAAGTAAAAATATTCTAAATAATTTCTGAATTATTTTCAATTAGCAAACAATTTTTTTTATGAACTGTGTATAATAAAAAAACATTCTACACAAATATACATATTACATACCAAACATTTATAATGCGTTTGTTTTGTTCTTTTTTTGGGCAATTACTCGCCCTTTTTCTTTTTTCAACTTTGCATAGCACGTAGTGCACCGACTTTTTTTTCGGTCATTTTCAGGATGTGATTTTGTTCAGAATTTTGGGGTACATTTTGCGGTGCCTGAATCAACTGTAACAATGTTTCAGCAATTCCTTCCTTGAACCTCGCAATGGTAATTTTACTTTTTGTTATGTCTTGAAATAATATGTATGCATTTACTACAACCATTCCAGTAAGCAATTCAACCGCTAATTTTCTATACCACTTTACCCCCCTTCGAAGACTTGGTGCATAAGCTTTCAATTGATCGGATAAGTCAATGAATCCTTTTAGCTTATTGTAGTAAACAACTACTTCTGGTTTTTCAACATCTACACCATGTCTTCTTACAGTCACTGTTGTGTTCCCATGTTTAGTACTTAGCATAAGGACGTCTCTTTTGTCCTTCCACTTGGTGACAACACAGCCAGTATTGCTTTGTCTGGTTATGCGCTCACCCTTTTTCAATTTCGCCACTATCACGTCTCTTGGATTATTCTTCCTTTTTCTTCTCAATGTACCTACTAAATGGGTTTTGTTTTCCAGCAGCTCACGCGCCAATGCAACACTGGTATAATAGTTGTTATACTTGTTTCTTTATTTCTTTCTACTTTTCCGCAGTATACTTTTAGATCATAGGTATATCCCCGTTGAAGGCACAATTTGAATAATTTAATTCCAAATTTATGACGTTTATTGGCAATATATTGACGGAAAATTAGTCTACCACGAAAGGGTACTAATGTCTCATCAATGCATACTTCTTCTGCAGGTGTCGCCAATAGTTGAAAGCGTTCCTTTAGTTGATGTATAAGAGGATCAATTTTATGCAGACGTCCAATAGAAGGAGCTTCATTATTATTCAGATGCCACATTGATAACAGAAGTTCAAAACGATTTCTTGAAATAATTTTAGATATTTCATTTTTGTATAAAGGTCTTCGAGTCCAGTAATCTCTAATTTGAGGATATCTACTCAAACCCATCCAAAAAATCATTCCTATAAATTTCTCCATTTCTGAAGGTGTTGTGTTTTTCCATTTATGAATTCGAGCAGATGGTTTATGCGTCTTTGATAGCTTACATTGCTCGGCGTAAATATTGGTCTGTTCAACCATTTTTACAATAATTTTGTCCGTAACAAATAATTTATAGAAGTCATATGATGTTACAGGATTGTAAGCATTTATTACATTCATATTTATTCCGTAATTGTTAGCTGTAAACGGAAATTTTTTCAGTTTGTGGACGTCAACGTGACCCCATGTCACATTGTCTTCTGTTCATTCCTCCTCATTTTCTGAATTACTATCTGCTATAATATTGGCAATGGCGTCTCAATGGCTTCATTGACATTAATTTTGGTTGAACTTCTTCGTCCGACTCATAACTGATTATCAGGGCTCAGAGATCTTGAGGTACACGGTAACGGTGAGACAGATTGGATATCATCACGTTTACTTCGTAAAACTGCATAAATAAAATATCCAATGTAAGATAAAAATAAGTAAAGATATGTAAGTTCTTTACCTTTTTGACGCTTACATTTCTGAGTAACAGGTGCATCTTCCTCACTGGATTCACAGCTATCTTGCTTATCTGATGACTCATACTCATCTGAAGTGGCTTGACTTTCGAAAGGATCTTCTTCCTCGTCCTAAAGAAATTCTTGAAATAATTTTTCCAGCCGTTCTTGTTCCTCTTCGTACGAACCTGCCATGTTGCTAAAATTTCATTTATAACACTTCCTCACTATTTGGAATACAACTAACCACTAAACTAGTAATGTGCAAATCGCCGAAGAAGCATAAAAGACTGCATCTAAGCAGGTTTACGCATGCGTACTTCTGGATGTTCATGGCCAAAAGAGGGTATCTAATCTCCGGGGCCAATGCATCTACACAGATGCACACAAGTAATTAGTAATTTGTTGAAAAATAATTAACAAAAAAAATCAAAAACATGCTGGTTATTCATTATTCAACAGATCATTAGTGTTTCAGGCAATATTACATTATGGCCCCGAGGAAATTTTTTTTTTTTAGGTATATATGGCGCTTAACGTGATATGGTTGTAGGGATTCATTTTACTCGAAAATATACAATTATCGAAATATTGACAAAAAATAAAATAAAAATTTCATGTTAATTCACTGCATCTAAGAAGGTTTAGTGGTACAACTGCGTACCACATATTTTTAGAGCAAAATAATAACTTGACAGAAACAAAAACCACTGAAAACTATTTTACGATGTCATCCTTAAAAATATGCATGAAATGGAAATATTCAGGAAAAAATAAAAATTTCGTATATTAATTTATCCCATCTAAGAATGTTTAGTGGTACGTCTGTGTACCACATATTTTAGGGCAAAATGACGTCTTGACGGAAACAAAAATTACTGGAAAAATAAGTTACAATATTTTGTCATGTATAAATGAACATGTATGTAAATTTTCAGATGTGTAGCAGTGATATTATAACAATTGTTAACACTTTTATAAAACTGCTATTCTAACCTTCAATTACAAAAATATGGTAATAATAAAAAATCCTTAAAGTCTTTTTAAATTTTTTCTATTGTGAATCAATCAGATATACTAATATATAAACATCATTTTACTTACCTTTTCTGATATTTTTCAGCACAAAATTCATTAAAAATAAGAAAATAACTAATAACTTTTCCCACTCGTTATTACGCCGCCCAGGGGTACATCAGTGTACCAGATTTAAGCGAATAATCACACTTTATTTAACTAGATGGTGTTGACGCCGAATACGGTGCACAAATATACCAATATGCGTTTCTAGGACTCGAATGTATAATAAGGTTGATATTTAAAGGTAATACAAGGCAGGGTTTTAATATAAACATACAAAATTTGAAAAAAATACATTTTTCGATAAAAGCCCCTATAGGCTAAGCCACCAGTATATAAAAACCATTTAAAAATGTTGTTTTTTTATTATGAACCAACCTGATTTTTCGGTTAACGGTACTCCAGCATTTCTAGGATACGGGTTTGCCTCTGTAAATATTAAGGAATTGTCTTTTATTATTGGCTCATCTGGCTGACTGGCTGGAGAGTTAATGTATGATGAGATGCCGGGTGATGTATTATTATTATTAAGTCTATGACTGGAGCTGGGAGTTGCACCTATATGCATTAAATAAAAATTATTAAATTATAATTAGAAATAAACAGAAGCCCTACATTCAATTAGAGGCCACTAAATATGATATTACTAAATAAATTAAGATCAGTAATGACTTGTAGCCCTGAGCTTTTCAACATACTTTTCAAATAATGATAAACAAAATATTCAATCTTCAGTAATTTACACCTCACCTAGCAGCACTTGTCAAAATTTTGCTTTCATTGCGCAGAAAATTAAAAAATATATATATATAATGAATCTTTTGTCTATATTTCGACCAATCATAACTGTTTATTTATTTCATTTTTACGCATTTTCCACCCATGGAGACCAGTCCTGATAGCTCTTCAGAGAACATACTTTATAATATGGTTGGGAAATTACCTACCTTTAAATAAAGTTCTTTTAATTTTAGGAGGCGCAGGCATTTGACGGTTATCATCACTGTCACTACTGGAGTCTATATATCTGCCAGGCTTATTAGCTCTTTTCCTCTTATTAACACAAACACTGTTGTTTTCAAATTCAGTTTGTAGATCGGAGGTGTCTTCGGCTTTTTTCAGCTTTGCAACAGCCTGATCGTAATCATCTGAAAAAGTATTTTTGATTTATTTCATTCAGTAGATTAAAACGCACAGATTATTTAATTTCATCAATTATTTGAATTATATGTATACTGGTTGGATAATTATTTTTCTTGCCACTTGCCTGTCTCATAGAAAATTCTCTTAACATTATATAGCCTCCACGTTTCAGTATTAATTTCTTCGGATTTTTTTAATGATCTCCTGAACTGACTCTGCTCCTTATATGGGGGCCAAAAGACTTATTTTTTTCGTGGTGTCAACTAATTTTTTTTTAACAAGGCTCAATCCTCCTCCCTGTTCGGGGGAAAACTCTATTACAGCAAACATTTTTACGTAAAGCTCGTAATGCTACAAGGAGAAAATAATACCTGTCAGGTAGTTATAACTATAGGTATTACGATAAAATAAATGCAAAGAATATATTTTAACGAATATTGTGGCGGATTACTGAACATCTAGCACTAAATTGGATTCCGAATTTTCATTGTGTCGATAAAAATTACTTGAATTTTTTACACATATAAATGGTATTTGATCGTTGGTGGCTTTTTCTTTAGCTACGACTGTTCCCTATTAAACATTGTGAAAAAATGCAAAATGATCAAATAACGTCATAAACTGAAAAACATAAAACTTGTCCCTTGCACCATTTTATATAACCTAATAATAAAAATGCTATTCATTATAACCCACACATGCAACATTGCAGTTTTTTTAATACCGAAAATTTTCCCATACAATATGTACTTATTACGTATTAATCCCTCGTGGCTTAACCGAGAAAATTACTATAATTTCGTCACGTGGCCATGTTGTATATTAAACATTTAATGCTCCTATTTCTTGCGTTCATTTTATACTAAATTAGGCGAGAAATGAGGATTTGACTTACCTGTTCAGATAAAATAATACACAACATAGAGTACACAATAAATTTCATCGGCTTGATGCACTGAACTGCACTAGTGTTGTGTCGTGATTTTGATCACGTAATTTTGGTACTACGTTATTTTTCAATCACGTTCCGGTACGTTCCGAATCTGCCGGAGACGTTATGTGTTATGTGCGTGGCGCAACCTGACAACTGCACTGGCACGAGGCACGAAACGGGCAACGATTCAACGAAGAACGGGCACGACTCGGACTCGGATTTTTGATGACTCAGTCAGCTGTGTTGGGTAATCTACTCAACACAGCTGGCGAGTCCCGCTGTACAGGGTCCGAACTTGAAATATTCAATCATTTCAATGTGTAGAATGCGAAGAAAACTTTTTTTAATAAGTAAACATTTTTAAATAAATAAACATCTGTGTATTTCAACAAAAATAAAAACAAAAAATTTGTTTCTCATTTGAATAATAAAATAGAAATAAAAACTTAACAAAGATAAATAAATTAAATAATATAGGTTACTAGGTAGATATTGTTACACGTTAATATAATATTTTGTGTCAGTCTAGTTTGCTGTTACATTGCACAAATAACAACTGTTTTACTTTCGTAGAATTCAGTCTCTTTCTTCGATCTGTCAATAGTTGTCCGGATTTCGAAAACAATCTTTCACAAGGCACTGATGTAGCGATAGGTATAAATTTTTCTATTACTAATGAACTCAGTAGTGGAAAGTTATATAACTATTGCGTTTTCACCAGTTAATAGGATCCTGGTTCCTAGAAATAGGTGGTTCTTCAAGATAGCGCTGCACCTCAATAATAGCGCGTGATTGGCTTGTTACATATGGTACTATTTCACTTATTTTTGTATCAAAACTTCCCCATATGGAATTTTCTTCAGATTGAACTTGGCCAGTAGAACAATGTGCAGAATCTGTACTTGCCGCGGATTTATTTTTTAACTCGGAGTTTATAAAGGAAGTTATCGTTTTTTTTAGCCTTTTCTGCAATTTGCTGATTAGAAAAGCCTACATTTTTAAATCTTGGGTCTAAAAATGTAGTAATAATTAGAGAATTGCTGTTTTCCAAGTCTCCTAGTCTGTTTTTAATACCTTCAAAAATAGATCGAGATAAATTAGTAAAATCTTCTCGAATCTGAAATTTTTGGTAAATATTGATTAGTCCATCTGTTAATATTATTACAGATGAGGCAGTCATGTATTTCTCGCCACTCATAATTCGTGTTAGGTTTTCCATAGGTTTTAAAATCTCTTGTACTTCTTTTAGAAATGCCCACTCTTCTATAGATATGATAGGAAGATCTTTATTAATTATTGCTATAGTTGTTCGAATAGGTTCTTCTAGTTCGACAAATCTTTCAATGGGGTAGAATGTTGAATTCCACCTTGTGGCTACATTAGAAATGAGTTTCTTGGGTTCTCTATTCATCTGAATTTGTTGCTCTCTAAATTTAGCCGTGCAAGTGTACTTCTTTTAAAAAAATTCACTATATTGTTTACTTTTTCAAGAATAGGCGTAATAAGTTTAAGAGAATACTGAGCAATTAAATTTAAGTTATGAGCATAACATCCAAAATGCTTAAGTTTCAATTCGTCCCTTATAGCTTTTTTAATATTAACGGCGTTATCTGACACCACAATTAAAATTTTGTCATCTATGTTCCACTCATTACTAATTTTTTTTAGCCCTGTAGCCAAATTTAAACTAGTATGACTTTCTGGAAATGATATGCACTCTAACAAACACGTTTTGAACTCAAAATTGTTATTTAAAAAATGGGCCGTAACAGCTAGAAAACTTTCAGAATTTTGAGATGTCCAACTATCTGTCGTTAAGGAAATGGATTTTACATCATGTAATATATTTTTTGTGCGATTATAAACCTCTTCATAAGCTGCTGGTAATAGGCTATTCGATATAGTTTTTCGTGACGGGAGCACGTAAGAGGAATTTAAAGATGCAACAAAACTTTTAAAACCGTAATCATCTACTACGGAAAAAGGTTGGTAATCATGAGTAAAAAGCAAAAGCAATTTTTGATCAATAATTTTCCTGTGAGTTACTCCCATTTTCCTTTTAACAAATGTGGTAACTGAACTCTGTGTCATTTTCAGTTTTTCTTTACTATGAGTAACCTGATTATCTGGAGCCGAGTCTGGAGCAGAAAATGACGTAGATGGTTCAGGCATATTATGTCCGTGTTCATTTGAATTGGAATTCGATGCTTCCAACTCTTCATTATTCTCAACTCCTACCCTATCGTTCCTATCATCACCCAATTTAACCAGGGGATGTTTTCTTTCCATATGCCTTTTTAAGTTTGCAGATGTTGTTCTAAAACTTAGTTCTTATTTGCATATATTACAAACTGCAATACCATTTGCCTTCTCGTTTTCCTTAAAATAATTCGATATTTGCGATATTTTTACATGTTTTTTCGGAGGCATGCTAATTTCAAATTACCTAAAATTTAAAACAAAATATAGAAATCTATACCGGTATAACATGTTTCATTTATTCTCTTTGAAACGCAGGATGATATTATTATTGTTCATATTTAGGTACCTTTTTTAAATTAAACTTGTATAAAGTATAGAAATTAAAAGATATAAACAGCAAATTTAATTTTTCGATAGCAACGTGAATACGTGAATGGCTCGTCTGTGTTTAACCGTCCACGTGTGCCATGGGCCTTGCGCCGACTGACAACTGACCATTTTTCTTTCTCTTGTCGTTCTCCTCCGCCTTCCGTCATCTTTCGTAATCATGTCGTAGCGGGGTAGCAGCAGGAACATCGGAACGTTATATAAAATTGAAAACAAGACGCGGATTGGACTGAGATGAAAGCGGGTGACCTCGTACCGAAATCACGTGATTTCGGAACGTGATTTGTAAGGAACGATAACGTGCGGTACGTTCCGGATAAGGAGCTGTTTTCCCCATCACTACACACAACACAACACAAAAAAATGGTCAGCCCTGAAACGGTTAACGGCGTTGATGTTTACAGGGTTGTCTGATGTTTATGAACGATGAACATGATCTTTTTAACCTTCCACGGGTAAGGTGCGAAATTTCATTATTTGGGCAAGGTCGTTTATCACTAAAATTCTAATATCTGTGTAATTTTTGTATAAATGTTAAGCTCTGGGGATAAAATTTACGTTATTAAATGTATTTTGTGTGCAAAATATTGACATTTGAAAATAAGTAAATTTTTTTTGGTAACATCATTTTATTAACTATTATATTATATAAACTGCAAACAAAAATTAGCTTTTCATATATCAAACAGAGAGAACATATTCTAGTAAAAAAGAAAAGAAAATATTGATTATGTGGTACCTATCTGGAAGCGAAACTATTCATCCACATTTTGACCAATGGACGCACGCTCTTCGCACACCCCTTTCAGATGTTCAAGGCAAAGGAAACATTTGCAAGAGTGACATTTGTACCTCGTTTTTCTATTTTTCTTAGAGCTACAGTAACCACATCTTCCGTGAGTTTCAGTTGGATTTGGGTTTCTTTCTAAGTCGTTTTTGCCCAAAATTTCATTGATCCTTATGCGTATCTGTCGCGGTAAATGTTGATTTTCTGAGCGCCGGGTAATATGTTCTTCTAGTAGCTCGTGGCCTGACTTTTCCAAAAATTTTCGCCGAACGAGTTTTGTATTGTTATTTATTTTATAAATTATGTATGAGTTAACACCTGCAATATTTAGCAGCTCATAGAAAATAACCATCGGCCATCTGCTAGTGCCACGAACACAATTATAAGCTCACACATTTTATCCAGTGTATCAACGCCTCCTTTTATTTTATTATAATCGGTAATTATTTCTGGTTTTCCAGTTTCTGCATCTGTGTTATCGTTGAAATGCATTGAGGATAAAAGAAAAACATTTCTATTTGTTTTTGGTATGTATGACACCATTGCCTTCGTACGCAAAGTTCTGTTGGGATCTGCGGTTTGTGTTTTCGCAGTGTACCAATTACTGTTAGTTGGTACTCATTTTGCAGCTTATTTAGAGCTTGAACACTGGTAAAAAAATTATCCATAGTGACATTTCTATGAAAATCACGTAGTGGCTCACACAATCGGCAAACTAGAGATAATGTTGAATTATCAACAGCAAAAGGTCCTGTTGTCTGTGTACCTATGTACACCTCCAATTTTATAGTATAAAAAAATTTTGCATCTACAATCGCGTATATTTTAATGCCATATTTATTAGGTTTGCTTGGCATATAGATTCTGAACTTACAGTTTCCACGAAATGCGGCCAAAATTTTGTCTATGGTTGTATACGCTGAAGGATGAAAGTGTTTTGGTAAATTTTCAACAAACATTTCAAATATCTATCTACACGCTGCCAATTTATCTTCGGTCTGTCTTTGGATTCTAGTTTGTTTATCATCAAAACGTAAATGAGCCATTAGAAACTTAAATCTTTTATGCGACATTGTTAATCGAAATATTTCTATAGACACCATCTGTACGAAAAAGATCTTCAGAGTGCTTTTACTTTAATGATGTCTATAGTCCTGTACGTGGAATATTGTTTTGTATCATAAGATTTGCCTCGAATAAATACATTAGTGTAATTTACGATCTTTTCTAACATGACATCCGTAAAAAGATATTGCCATATTTCCAAACATTTTCGTGCATGCCTTATTTCTCCTTTAGGACCAGGCAAATGAGACACAATATTAATGGAACGTGTTTTAACATGATCTTGTTTGAGGCTATGTTTATACCATTTTGTGCCGTATTTTCCTTCAAATATTGCTACGCGGTGGGTCCGTTGTTGTATTTCAGCTTCTTGAGCTATTTCATCCAGTTCATTATTAGAAAATTCTTGTTCACTGTCTGTATTTTCTTCAATAGTTTCAACATTGTCTTCAGTGAAACTCACATTATCATCTTCAACGTCTGGTTTGCATTCAGAATCTGTTGGCTCATCCACAAGACGTTGTAACCGTTCTTGCTCTTCTTCCCAACTCGCCATCTATAATTTGTTGTAAAATTTCAAAAATTTTCAATTAAATATACAAAAATTTTACCTTTCATTAAAAACTCGCGAAAATTAAAATATCACAAAAGGTAAGCTCGGCCTGTAAGACCGTTCTAATCATTATTTCACAAAGTAGTACATACCATTCAACCTCTGCAACAGTACTGGTGTAGGGTAGTCAGTGCTGCCAAGTTTATTTTAGGAATTACTCATAACTTTTTTGAAATTACCCGCTTTTACCCACCATCACAGGACAAATTACTCACTGTTTTACCCTCCCATCTTTCATAAAATACCGAATAAAACAACAAAAAAAAGTTAAAACTCTATATTTAATTCATGTAGGTAGTAGGTAGTACATATTTTATTGCTATGTAACTTATTGTCTAAACGTAACTATGTAACTTGTATCTCAAATAAATATTTTATAAATCTCTAATCAGATACATATATGTGCTAGGTAGAGGGAGGTAACTAAATTAATTAAATTGTGTATAATGTTACATTATATGTAACTTTTTTTTAATTTTGTATAATGTATAGTTTAACCAAAATTAGGAGAAAAGAGAACTAATTTAAAATTGGTTCTCCTTTCTCCAAATGTTACTGTCCAGCATTTTTTACTTGGTTCAAAAACTAACAGTCCTCCAGCATCTTTCACGCCCTGCTTTGTATGCAGTAAGGCCGAGAGAGTATCTGCTTAAACAGTTTCTTAAATCAGTTTTTGTGTTGTTCATTTTACTAAAAATACGCTCCACCGACGCATTCGAAAATGGCAATACTAGGATAACATGGATGACAATTTTTAAATTTGCAAAAAGTTCAATGCCAGCAGCATTTTTTAGTTTAAAGACATTGTGCCAATAATCAGTGGCATTATCTTTATTATTTAAACCTAATTCTTCATGATCAAGAGTAGCGTGTTTACGCCATTCATTATCTACGGCTTGCGGATCAACCCTTTCCTTTAAAAAGGGAAATCTTTCGAAAACTTTAGAAAGAGATTTAATCTGAAAAGATTGAATCTACGATTTCAATAAAATTAAACCGTTTATCTGTGAATTGGAACCTTTTTTTTAATATCAGTCACCAGCTCTATATAGAAAGCCAAACAGTTTTTAAGAAAAGCCTGTGAATCAGTGTTTTTGCACTCATTTTTAAATTCAGCAAAGAATTCCGTCGCCTGCACCCCCAAATAAATATCTTCGAGAGGCAGAAAATGTGCGGGATTACTGTGGTTTAAAGTTAATGGGTCAATATTTTTTATTTTCTCAAATTTCAAAAAATTCCAATAAATAGTTTTCAAAATATTTTCAACTTCGGGCTTTAGCTTATACAGAAGCGGCGATTCGCTTTGGAAAAGTTTATTAAACTCGTTAAGTATCTCTAAAACGTAGCTTAAAAAGTATAAGTACATTTTCGTGAATTTATTGGACAAGGTTGAAAGCATGTCCTCAGTGGTCTTGGACGAGTCCGAAAATAAACATTCTGTTAAATAGGCCTTAAGGGGTTCATATTATTCCAAAACACGATCGCAACACGCTTGAAGAGAAAGCCATCGTGTGTTAAATGGAAGCAAAATTTTGTTGATATCTACTTTGAAAAATATTTAAAATTCTTTGAAAGCTTCAATTCGGCTAAAGTGAGATCCCAAATTTCTGAGTAGATCCTCAACAGATCTGGGAAGCAAAAGGCATGCCTTGGCAGATGATAAGTGTATCATGTGACAAGAATATTTTATGCACACTATAAAAGGTAAGTCTTGTTTCAAATGTGTATATACAGAATGATTATCGCCTAACATAACATTAGTTGTGTCCGACGAGAAACCCACTAAGTTACTTAGTGGGATATTCTTTGATGAAATGCTATTCTTTAAGCATTTGTATAGTTCATCTGCTGTTGTCACACTAGTTTCTGTGATATCAAAAAATTTTGTCACAACTTTGTCTGATTGGGGGAAAATATAAATGACTGTGAAAGCGCATTGCTTTCGAGTTCCTTTGTCAGTGCTTTCATCCATTATAATTGAAAAGTAATGTCCAGGACTAGATAATATGGAATATAAATCTTCACTTAACTTATCCTCTAAAGCCACCTTCATAACAGCCGTAGCTTTAGTTCTTCTTATGGACATATTTTTTGCGATTTTGGAATCTGGGCAAGTGTTAAAAATAAGTGGACCTAGAGTATCCATCAACGTAAATGGCAAATTATTACTTGCCAGCAAAGCACATAGTTTCAACTCAGCCCGCTTAACGGTACTGTCACTGCCCATGAACTGTATATTTAAAATAGTTTTGTTTGATGCCACTACCTGAAATTGTTTCGCATGCCTTGCTGACTGTACGTGTCTTCGAATTACATTCCTGTGGGCATAAATGTCTACATTACAAGTTTTGCAAAAGGCAAATTCATTTCCATTTCTTATATTTTTTGGATTTAACTAGCCACCCCTCATACTTGGGGACTTTTAATCACAAATTGGAAAATTTTCCTCGGCGTGAACGTCTTTGTCGTTTTCGGGTAACTTCTCTGGTAATGTGTTCATCTGAATCCTAAAAGCAAAAAATATAGGTAAATACAATTATTTAAAAAAATAACAACAATAGTCAAGACAAGAATTTTCTTTATAATATAATAATATAAAGCTGTTTTATTACTTTACTGACAGAGATTAATTATTTACATACCAATAATGTACTATCAACTCGTTCATTCTCATCGTAACCCTCATTTTCTTCATCTGTCCATTCTTCATCAACCTATACATTTAATTTTGAATTAACAAAGACCTTACAACATACTTAACAACATTAAATTATTACCATTGAACAAGACTGATTTTCAGAATCTCTGTTCCCGTTACATAAGTTTAGATTGTTACTACTACCAGGATTAACGAGAATAACTGAAACAGGGGCTTCCACCACAATATTTGCATTGCCATCAGTTTTAGCTTTTACAACAGCACCACCACAAGGTAACTTTATTAGCCATTTATCCATAATATGTCACTAAATCAAACCACTAGTGAGTACTAATTATTTAGGAAGAGTCTTATGTTAATGGTTAATGCAGCTGTAGTACTTAACCTATAATCTTTTACCGTTTTAAGGAGCCAGCGCACTGATTCGACTCAGACCGGTCAACTCGGACCGGTACGATCGGCACGTTTTGCTATGCATGAAATTAAATGAATCGCCACGGACTAAGTCGGTTCGAGTCTGATCTACTCGAACCGACTTAGTGCGTGGCGATGCATTTAATTTCATGCATAGCAAAACGTGCCGAGCGTACCCGGTCCGAGTCGATTCAGTGCGCTGGCTCCTTTTACGAACATCAAACCAAACAAAAACAATCAACTGTCTGTCATCACATCACATTACGTGATCTCACTGATCACATACGTCATGTGGTTTTGTGCAGTTCCGATCCGAGGTCACCGAGATCCAGGGACCGTAAACAAGAGACCGAGATCAGATCAGTGTCGGTAGGGTAGATTCATGACTCAACCGCCAGCGCGCCTCTGTAGTAGTATGGTAATCTGAATTCTAAAATTCAAACAAGATGGCACTACTAGCTATAATTTAAAAAAATATTCGAGATTGAATTACGAAATTTGAAGGGACGCCGAAATTATGAATTATTACCTTGTTAGTCATATTACCCACATTTACCCGCACCAATATTTCTACCCGCTTCAGTAGTCCAATTATCCACAAGGTGAGTAATTACCCACCCATTGGCAGCACTGAGGGTAGTGTTCTGTAGGAATACATGAGCGCTCGATTCGTTGTGACGGATAATTTGTGTACTACTATACAAAATGTATTGCCTCGGTCTGGGAGACCGTACCTTACCCTACGAAGGTTAATGCGCAGAACGATGAGACGCACATGCGTATTTGTAAGTTCGCTTGAATTGAAAAGAAGTGCGAAATTCGAAATAATAAATCAAACCATTTGAGTATTATATTTAATTAAATAATAGTTATTTATGTTATAGTTTATGCAGCATTCCAGCATTATAAGTATTCAGTATCAATTATTTATATAAATTTCTTATAGTTTCCGACCTATAGCTAAAACTTTTTAAATTTTTAAGTATATATAATACAAATGACATAATTATTATGGCCGTTTGCACCGTAGCGTTAAACTGCTTATATTTAAGTCCAACTTGGATTGTTACGTATATAACGATATTTAAATGGTGATAGTCCCTATCTAAACGCTTTTATCATTCTAAAAATATATAGCCATGTATGCATGTAAAAAATATATTAAGGAAGCAAGTTACTGACAATATATATACACACACACAGACAGACAGACATACACACACAGACAGACAGACAGACACACACACACACACACACACACACACACACGCACACACACGCACGCACGCACAATACATAGTAACGATATTGCTTACGCCATAACTAAAGGTTTGTTGTTAATTGCGGTGTTTTTAAATAGTGAACTGTATGGTGGTTGAATAAAATAAAGATGACAAAAGGCACTCACCTCTATCCTATTATTAGTTTACCTGCTGGAATCCTGTTAGGGATAGGGGTGCAAGGAATCAGGTTACAGATATTTCACACCACTCACTCTAGTTAAATTGTAAGGGATTTCGGTACTTAATTGATTTATTTATTAGATGCTTTATTCAAATCAAGGTAGGTAGATTGGTTACTAAAGAAATTCTTTTTATCATTCGAACGCGAATCCGCTTGCTTCAAGAGTACACTAGAAGTCTCGCCCGATGTCACCTATGGGCAGTAATTACAATTAAATTAAAGTCGAACCAGGGCGCCAAAACAGATAGTAAGTGGAAAAGAATTTCCATCCAATGGAATGACAAAAGGAAATTATACACTTGTATGTACTCAGAATATTTGTTTAACTGTTCAGGAACTTAATATATCACCATCTAACCAAAAACAGTTTGTGTTAAAAAAAAGTCTAAAATTGCTTAGTCTTACAGGCATTATTTTTGTGTTCGATTAATAAAATCAGTGCCATATAAAATTTTCGTATTACCTCTCTAATTACAGCAACCATGTTTTTAAACAACCTATTTACTTGCTCACTAGGGAATGTAACCTTTGAGGTTAGATCATTTTCTTCGTTAAATATTAAATTAAGTCAATTTTTAAGGAAATAAATAATATGTTTAAACCATAAAAGCGATAGGTATAGCGTAATACTTATTTTTTAATTGAGTTTAATTTTATAACATAAAGAAAGACTTGAAAAACACTTAAAATTGTACTATTTAGTAATTTTGGCCTTGCATTTTTACTATCGTTTCAAAATAATAGACATTTTTGTAAAACGGTGACTATACAATTCGCACCCATTCTACGACAGAAAGAGGTGATATTCGGAAGCGATCGCAAAAATACAAGTTGAAATGATCAAGATGGCTACAACCTTTTTCAACGCCAAAGATTTGTAATCAACTGTACGCATAGAAACTAACTACACTATCATTATAATTAATAACATTAAAATATTTACCTTTTACGTTTTTACTTCCACTATTACCATAAAATGCTCATATTCACAACTACACATTACAAAACAGGATTTTATTTCGTTCGTTTCACGTTTCACGTTTGTTTCGTTGTTGACAATGACGACAGGGCTCGTAGGAGATGTAAAGTACGCATGTGCAATTAGAAATGCTGCTATAACACAACCAATAGAATGACGTTGCAACAAAGTTGTACGAATAAACTAATAATTAATTGTACATATTTATTATGAAAGAAATTGAATTCTAGGAATAATTTGTATTTAATTATTTATTTAATTTTTTTAACCTAATTCTAAAACCCACACTTAGAAAAAATAACTACGTCCATAAAATATACCGTATATTGAATGTACGTGACGGACCAAAAACCAATATTTGTACAATATTCTGTGCTATATGGGTTTTAACTCACCTTCTTCATGAAGGTGACCGATGAATTTCCTGTTTATGTTTAGCAGCCATCATTGATACTTTATCTAAACAGAAAATTTGTTCTCTGTGACATGCTATTGATTTGGAACTTTTTTATCACAATCATGCTTAAGTAACCAAGAAAAAAGCTATAAAATGTAATATGAAGCTTGATTGTGGAATTTTTAAAAAAAAGGATTCCTACGCTTTTTGTAACACAGCGGCTTCTGAAATTTTGTCAAGATGGCTCATTTATAAAAATTATCACGTTGTTTTTGTGATCATAACTAAATTTAAATATGAAAATATCAAGATCAAGTATTGTCTAAATAATTGTGTAATGAAATTATTTTTATAAATTAAAACTAGTGGTAAATCTATTTATCTTAAATTTGTTGTCATTTTAAATAATTTTTTAATGCTTTAACAATTTTTTTTAATCTGACTAATTGTTTTTATACAAAAAGTTCTTGAAACAAACACAATAAGTAATGCATTTTTTATATTCTACTCAAGAGCATACTACGGATTATTTAGATGAGCAACTTTGTACAAATGTAACTAAACTACGGACTTTGAAATGTATGTAGTGATGATTTTATTTGAAATTAATTATAGAAATTAAATATTTCTTTAGAAAATTCAATCAACATGATAAATACATATTTTCAAAATGTAAAACTGTAACTTAATGGAGAGCAAAAAGTGCGAATTTAAATAAACCAAAATATGAGGCTAAAAAAATAGTTTATATAATTTGAAATCTGCTATTGGTAGATTATTTAGACTTACTACCGGTGCGCGTGCACTATAGCTTGATACCATTTTCCATCAGATGCGCACTTAACATAACATTCTCCTACTGGATTAGTGCACGGCCACGTCGGAGCACCGCCCCTCGCACTGACCATTGCACGGCTCATTGCACCGATCCATGCACCGCCACCGAAGTGGCCACGTTGACGCACCGCCCAAACTCCTCGTAATTTATTGTGTAGTGTTTCAGTTGTATTTCAGCAGTCGTTACGTGATGTTGTCTTCATCATCCTCAGATGAAGATCTCGTTTTAGAATCAAATTATACAAAATGGTACATTATTCGCCCGAAGAGAAAATTTGCTGTTCATCCTATTAATAAGAAACGCGGTCGATATGGCGAATTTCATCATCTCTATAACGACTCGAGACAAGATACGGATAAATTTTTTGAATATATGAGAATGAGAAGTACTACATTTGATTATATCATTAAGAAAATAAGACATAAAATAGATAAGAATTGGAAAAACTGCCATTGTCAACCCATATCAACAGAGGAACGATTAATGCTAACATTAAGGTAAGTACATTTTAATGTTTTATGTATTTTATTGCCACAAATATAAACTGAAAAATTATCAAAAAGGAAAACTTAAAAACCTAAACATGATTGAACACTTTACACTTTCAATAATATGAAGTATTTTGATTTGCACTATTTGGTGATGAAAACGATAGTTTAATTGTATAATTTATGGGTGTTAACTCCTGTGACATTATTGTTGTTGAAGATTGCTGGGCATTATGATAAGGTTGCTGATTTGTTGAAAAAGTATACTGTTGTGCATTTTCAGCCTCAGGAATATCTGCTAAAAGTTGTAAAACTGCGATGCGAAATTTTAATTTTTCCTTATTACTTAAAGATCGAACATGTGGTAAAATACTGTTAAAAAATGCAACATCTTCATCTTGGTTATTTTGTTTCCGTTCTTTTTTTTTAAATAATCGAGTTTTTCCTGTTCGGTCTTTATTAAGGCCTCTCCAACGACGTCTCTATTTGGCACCACTCGCTTCCTTTTGTGAAGGCTTGAAGCTGTCGACGATGAAGGAGATGGCGACACAGATACATCTCTTGAGGTACCCGGCGTGATATTTCTCACATTATCAATGCCTACATGAGTCATTGATGGGTTCTTCATCTGGTTGAGTCGATTCGTCAGTAGACTCTTCCACTTCCTGTATTGAAAAATTTCCAGATGCGTGTCTGGGCTTAAATTGGTCCTTAAGGAATAAAAGCGATTCAAATAGTGGCCACTCTGGCTTAACATCGTCTCCGGGATCGCCCAACTTTTTTTCCGGTATAGCAGCCAGCTTCTTAGAAAAGTCTCTCTAAGCCTTTTCCACTGCGATTTAACAGTGTTAACTGCAAAAAAGTATATGTATTTAGAAAATATTACTTATGGAAACGTTTATATGTATTATGTTTATAGTAATCTAGTCTTTCGGGACTTTATTTCTATTCTATTATTATTATTATTATTATTAAATGATATGTACATTTCAATAAATAAGTATTTTCATTTCAGATATTTGTCAACAGGACCGTCTTTTAGAAGTTTGGCTTCCTCTTTTCGTATGGGAAAGACCACAGTAACAAACATAATTTCTGAAGTAGTTGCTGCGCTGTGGAGCAGCTTATGTGACGACCATATGCCAGTACCTACTGCAGAGGACTTTAAGAGAATTGCCAAAGATTATCATGAGATTTGGAATTTTCCCCATTGTATAGGCAGCTTAGATGGAAAACATATAAGAATTCGCAGCCCACGTCATTCAGGATCCATGTTCTATAATTATAAAAATTTCTTTTCCATAGTGCTACAAGCTTTAGTGGATGCCAATTATAAATTTACAAATATTGATGTTGGGGGATTTGGAAAGCAAAGTGACGGAGGAACGTTTAGAGCATCTCAACTATATAATCGACTTAAACATGGAACTTTAAATTTACCAGAACCTGAACCTCTCCCGGAGACTACAACAGTTATGCCTTATGTTATAATGGCTGACGAAGCTTACCCCCTAATGAAAAATTTGCTTAAACCTTATAGCAGGCAACATCTAGATTCAAATAAAGAACATTTTAATAAACGTTTATCTCGGGCAAGAAGAAGTGTGGAATGTGCTTTTGGCATCATTACTTCAAAATGGCAACTTCTTTAGAAGCCTATTGCAACAGACGTAAAACTTGCCGATAATATTGTCAAAGCTATATGTGTTCTTCATAACACTATTATTGACATGAAAGGTATGGAGCATAATTTAACACATCTTGAACTTCATTGTAAAAATAAACAGAGAAATGTTTCAAGAGGACGTCCTACTACAATAGCAAAGCAAAATCGAGAATTATTAAAAGAGTATTTTTTGTAGAAACCCAATTTCTGTTTAATGTAGCAAAATATTAAATATAAATTTGAAAATAAATCTAGATAGTTTATTTCTTTATATAAAAACACAACTGTTGCGCAATATTGCGATAATAATTATATCCAAAACAAAACTTACCTGGTAATCCACATTCTACAGCGACTTCCTTCCACAATTTAGTAAGTATCATGCTATTGTGGTGATTTTTATTTATTTTCTCCCACAAAGCGGTTCTCACAAATACCTCACTTATAAGTTTCTCTTTGTCCATTGTCGCAGCGTGCTTGGTGCGAAGGTAGAAAAATACTAAGCTCAATTTAGTAGTGCCATGCTCGAGTCAAGGCGCAACTCGTAACGAAGGTCGGTGCGCTAGTCGGTGCGCCGTTATGGCCAACATTATTTGATAACAGGTTATTTTCAATTTTAGTGCGGTGCGTAGGTCGGTGCAATGATCAGTGCGGGGGGGCGGTGCTCCGACGTGGCCGTGCACTTAGACCTAACTCATGAGGCAGGACACACGTACGATACTCCATCCTCAATAAATTTTACAAGACGCCAGACATCTACAAAACATAGGAGTAAAAATATTAATAGAAAAAGATACTTAAAAAAGAAATAATATTAATAGAATAAAAAACAGAATATTATAAAATTTCAGCTTTGAGAAAACTGCATTTTGTAATTAGGGACGATTTATTCTCTACCTCTTTATTCAACAATTTAGAATAATTTCAAAATGTAAACACTTACCCATATTAACGTTATTCCTTAATATTTTCAAAATCAAACACTATACCACTACGGCCTCACAACGACTGAAAGAATATACGTTTTACGTTTAAATTAAATATTAAAAGTCCACACAAAATCAGTCCAATTCGGATGGTGTTACAAACAAAAAAGAGGGAGATATTACTTTACTACACTTTTACATATTTCTATGGATTTAAATAAGTAAATTATTTTAGCACATGTACAAATACTAGAGCTTATAGAAAAAGCTATAAAGAATAATTCTTTAATTATAAAAATTAATTGTTTGCATATAAATTAATTATAGAGCGTTTTGCAAAAGTCAAGAGTCCTCATTAGAAACCTTCCGCACACGAATTCTATCATGAGCATTTTTAAAGGCTCTTATGAGAACCAGTTGGTTGTTTCAAGCAATAAATTTTAATAATAAACAACACAATCCATTTTTCAAATAAATATAGCATGTTGTCGGCTAAACTCGAGGTTAGACAATTTGTAATTATTTACTTTGACATTGCTAGGAATTAACACGTTCAGCGCCAGTGTATCTTTTTCGATACACTTTGTTAAAACATTGTGTATCTAAAAAGATACACCGACTAATATTCTGTTTTTGCCATGTGTATCGCTAACGCACACACTTTACGTATATTTTATATGGGGAATTATAAGCTCTGGCCTACTAGAATTTCCTCTCAAATTTGGGGTGTAGGTTTGATGAAAGTTTTGACATAAATTCCGTAAAAGTTCAAATTAAAACAACACGTAATAATTGTATAAAAAGTTATTTCGAAAAAAACAAGTGATATCAAATGGAACTAACCGATAGAACATAGGTCATACTAGTGGATAGCATTGAAACATTTATGATAAATAAAAATATTGCAAACGAAACATTTGGTTATAACCTGCGAAGCTTTCACTATTTTACCGCCGACATCCGTTCCTTCCTTTTCATTTTTTATCAAGTAATGTTTACGTTCTGGAGGCACATTTCGTCTTCTTGATGGTCCAGCTTCAGTTTGGTCTTCAGCACGATTTCGTTCAAGCATTGCAGTTATTACCTCCTCCCGAAACTCCGTGATGGTCATTTTCTTTTTTTGTTGTATACTCATTGTACAAGAAATGTGCATTTCCTAAGCTTGTCACCCAAATAATTTCGAATGAAAGTTTGCGGTACCATTTTGTACAACGCCGCAAGGCAGATCCATATGTTCCCATCTGATCGCTTAGATCAATTGATGATTTGCCATTGTTGTACTTGGAAATGCATTCCGGTTTTACTATGGGTGCATTTCTTCTGCTATTATTGGGTGTCGTTTTTAGTCCAGATGTTTTAGTCGAAAACATTCTGACATCCCGCTTATCACGCCATTTGGTGATAACAATTCCATCATTTGTTTGCATAATGGACAATTCACCCCTCTTCAATTTGGCGTTTATGATACTTCCGATTTGCTCTAAGCGTACCCACTAAATGAGTGTTTCTGCGCCTCAAACGATAGGCGAGTGGTACACTAGTATAATAATTATCTGTATATATGGTTCTTCCTGCATCTAATAGAACCTCTGCCAATGACATGACAGTTTTTTCAGGAACCCGAGTTACAGGATCTCTTGATTTACCACAATAAACCATCATATTCCAGATATATCCTTTGTCTGTACAGAGTTTGTAGACCTTGATGCCATATTTGGCTGCTTTGTTTGGTATATACTGCCGGAATATCAATCTTCCGCGCCAAGGTACCAAAGACTCATCCACTCAGATCTTTTCGCCGGGAATGTATGTCTTCTGATAATTGTCAACAAATTTGTCCATCAATAATCTTACTTTACAAAGTCTATCACTAGGATCAGCAGTAGAATTATCGGAAAAGTGTATATATTTCAATATAAGTTCGAAAAGGTTTCTGGGCATTATTGTTCGAGTTAAGGGAATGCTTTACTTTTACTGCCGGTAACTTTACTAAGCCCATTCAACCAACAAGAGCCAGAAATTTCTCAATTTCACCAGCTGTTACTGGATACCAAGCATGTGTTCTCGACTGGGCAGGAGCATCATTGGAAAGTAAGTTTTGGATCGCATATAAGTTCGTTTGCTCGACAATAAGGCTCAAAATATCGTGTGTCAAGAACAAATCAAAATAATCTATTGGATTTGCCTGCGCAAGTATTCCCGCATAAATATCCTTCATGCCCGAGTATGGAACAGTATATTCGATTGTCGGTGGGTCATCGTGAGTAGGCATTTCCTATTTTATGTTTGTTAGCTTTTCATTGAGCCATTCAGATTCGATAGAGGTATTACGTGAAATACTTGGGACATTAGTATCTTTAGACCGTACAGGCATGGGCCTACGATTGCGGTGATCAGCCGTATCCTCTTCAGAGCCACTTTCATCTGCTGTGTCCTCATTGCTATATTGCTCATCTGTGGGGTCAAAGTTGGGATCATCAATGGAATCATCACTATCGAAGTCCATTTTTTCTCCACTATAGGGTTATTTATCAAACACTAAATATTTAGCACAAACTATTACACGATCAGTTTTTCATATAAGAATTTTAGGCCTATTCACTCTGTAAAGGGAATTTAGGAAAAATAATGAATTTACAATTATTATTTAGGAAACACAATACCTATGCATTATTACATAAGTATTTCTTTTCCCCCGTTTCTCCTATATTCCCTTCACGCTTTCGTTCTTCTTTCTTCTTTTCCGCCAACCTAAAAAAAAACACATAAAGGTAGATAAAAAAAGAAAAAGTAGCGTGTATCTTTAATGATACACCTGGCCTAGGAAATGGTTTACTACCTAAAACTTTTTCCCAGGCCAGTGTATCTAAAGAGAAACGCACGCACGCACGCACGCACTCACGCACACACTCACTCACGCACTCACACACGCACACGCACGCACGCACACACACACACACACACACATATACAGGTCTGGGAACATTAATGGTATCGCCAGTATAAACCTGAATTATGGCATTTTTATATTTTCATATACATCGGGTAGCGACATCTCTCAGCATCTTGTGAATTTACAAATTATTCGTTTACACTCACTATCTACTGAGTTATGGTGCAAACTTATTTCCGGCATCCGAAAACATAATCATTGGTATATGTGAAAAGAGTAAATAAGTTGCCAAAATTCCTAAGGAAATGGTAAAGGTGTTTATTTAAGTTACCATAATTATGTCTTGTACTTATATGTGTATGTTACAGTGTTGTCACATATACTTGAAATAATGATTACACAGCCCCACACAAAAAAAAAGTTTTCTGACCTAGCAATGAGACGAGTATATTCGTATGTATTTTTGATCGCTGATTCCGAATCTGGGGTCAAAAAAGTTGTACACCCCCCAAAAAAAATTTTAGAGCCAATAAACACCCCCTGAATCGTTTTGTTTAATATTCTCGGGAAAAATTGAATGTATTACGATAAAAATAAAGGTGAATTGAAGCGTTCACCCTATTGGTATGAAACGCACCCCCATAGAGGGTGAGAATCACCCTCATCTGCCATCAAACCAATTGATAACGACAATGACTGAAAAACATCTAAAAATGTTTAAGTTTCGTTAGGTTTGCTATAAAGTGACGTAGAATTCACGTAATAACCCAAAACTACCCCTATAGCGTTATGAAAAACAACCCTTAACTTTAATTACAAAAAATAGAAAGGAAAAAACAAAATTTGATAACGATTTCATTATATGGATGTTCTTATTTGCAGAGATCCTTATGGATAAGATATTAGCAGTCATTTGTCACCAATCTTAACATCATTTGGGTATAAGACGCATCCCTGAAGGGGGTGAGAAGTACTCTTACGTTAGTAGCTTTTAATTCTTCTTTTTTAATCTTTTTTTTTTATGGTATCTTTTAACTTTATTTTCAAACGATCTTCTTACTGACTGTCGTTTGTGTTGTTCTTTCGTGTCTCTTTTCAGAGATCAACAGTAGTCTGCTATCATGTGAAGTTAAGGGTTGCTTTTCATAACGATATAGGGGTAGTTTAGGGGTATTACGTGAATTCTACGTCAGTTTATTGCAAACCTAACGAAACTTAAACATTTTTAAATGTTTTTCAGTCATTGTCGTTATCAATTGGTTTGGTGGCAGATGAGGGTGGTTCTCACCCTCTATGGGGGTGCATTTCATACCGATAGGGTGAACGCTATAATTTACCTTTATTTTTATCGTAATACATTCAATTTTTCCCGAAAATATTAAACAAAACGATTGATTAAAATGATAACATCATTTTCAGAGCGTTAACCCATATCCCTATTCAGGGAGTGTTTTTTGGCTCTAAAATTTTTTTTTGGGGGTGTATGACTTTGTTTGATCCCGGATTCGGAATCAGCGTACAAAAATACATAAGGATATACTCGTCTCGTTGCTAGGTCAGAATTTTTTTTTTGTGGGGCTATTATTTAAGAAAATTCAAATAGGCACAATACATATACAGAAATTGATCCAATTCTTTCTAAGATAAGGGAGAGACGTACATATTGAGCCACACTTTTTAATATATTAAGCTGTCCATTTTTTAGTAAGTAAAACATGATAAAATTAACAATCACAATTACGGATTTTCGGCAGTGAACGGTATTACTTTTTATGGCTGATTACTTAATCAAATTAAAATAAAATTCTTATTAGTGAAAAATAGATATTTGATTTCCTTGAGAGTTAAATATTTATCTCTAGAATTCTGCATAATTCATCACTAATAAACTGCCTTTATTTTCAAAATATAAAACAATTCCACTGAGAAAAGTTTCTGAGAATACAATTTCATGCCTCCTTACCGAATTTACTGAAAAGGGCAGTTCCAACAAAGTAAATTTATATTCCTGAAATTTAATAAGGAGGCATAAAATTGCATTCTAAATATTTTTTCTTAGTGGAATTTTCTCATGTTTTGAAAAATAACGATAGTTTATTAGTGGACTGATTCCCTTAGCGCCATTAATAAATTCGAAAATTTACACCCATTTATTTGCACCTGTTGTTACATCTACCCTGGAACACTCTGTATATTATATATTTATATACGTGGTTTTAAATTTTCAATGTATTAGTATTACCTAGTAAAAGTAATAAAAAATTAAATGTGTCAATTTATACCGGGTGTCAACAAGATCAGTTTGTGGCCGCAATTTATTTATTTTTTTTAACAGGTTGAGGTTAAACTTGGCATGTATCACAGGTTACCGAAAGAAAATCTTTTGATCTTTCTTCCAAGTTTCTACGACTTCCGGTTTCACCGGAAGTGACACCTACTTTTGCTTTTTAAATGTGACACTTAACAGTAATTGCAAAGGAGACCGTAGATGAATATTGTGTTGTGATACATCGTTAGATTAATATTGAAAAATTACATTTAAGTGTAGTATGAAAGTGATACTATTAGAAAATTTTGAGTGATTTAAAAAAAGCGATTATATCAACTGTAGCACTAATAAACAACAACAAAATTCAATATATATTTTTCTTCAATTAGAACATTAGAATAATTCTAATTCATAGCACACTAGAATAAATATTAAATTTTACTATAAAAATAGTGTAACAAATATAAAATTAAAATCTTCGATATAATGAAACAAAAAGATAAAAACTCACTCTCTGATCTAACATAGTTTAAATAAAATATGCAATTATTTTTTCAATTTGTTTCTTTTTGATATTTCGTTTTTGACGCAAAATTTTATTTTTGTCCAGTCTCTATCGGAGAGTATTGAAGAGTACTGTGCGATACATTGAAGACAATCATTCTTTCCGGGAGTGGTTCCTTGTTTTATTTGCCAATGAAAGTACTTTATTACACATTCCTTTTCTTCTCTACTCCAGGGAACTGGCACGTGAATGCTTCTGTAGTGGGTTTATTTTATTTTTATCGCTGGACTTATTTATTAAATACCATATAGGTAGAATACCACTACATTTGGCGAAATAATGACAAGAAACACCCGTCTAAAATTTCATTTACAAAAGGCTTTATTTGTTGAAAATACAACTCAATATATTATTATATGAATGCAATATTAAAATAAATAACGATGACTTGGTGGCTCTTCCTATTTGTTCCCGTCCCCTGGGTGGTTCGCTATAGGGAAGAAATTGTTATAGAGTTGATGGAGAGATTGAAAAGGATAACTTACAGTTTGTCGAAGGTTTAATGTGAAGCCAGTTGTGTTGTGTTGGACACTCTTTATTCTGGAACTCGGGGCCCCTTTGTCGATGGTGTCATGCTCGTGGAAGATATGTAAAATGGTGGTCACTAGCTCTGCAATTGTGTGGTTGAACATATGTTAAAATGAATCCATAAGTCAAGTGTGAAATAACAGAATGAGTACGGCACAGCATTAAAAATAATATGCACACTTGAAAACGTAACTCCTGCGAGTTTTCACCTGCTGCCTACTGCTCTTCTCAGTTGCATTGCTCTAAGTCGTCTGTCTGTTAGGTTCGGGAACGGAGTGCGGAGGAATGAATTTGAGAGGGGAGTAAGGAACTGTACAGAGGCGTCCGGGGAGGACGAAACAGCTTCTTTGTTTGGACTCTAAAACAATTGTGCTGTTTAAAATTGGTTTATGACAAATAACAATAATTTTTTATATAATTAGCTTGGCTAACTTGAATAGTACGATTTCTGAAATATTTATTGACTTTTACGAAATTACATTTAGTTTGTGAATATAAAAAAGAAAACTAGAATTAAAAAGAATTATAATTATTAAATCAACAATTCAAATAACAGCCGACAGTGAATAATAATTTTCTAAACTGTAGTTCCTCGCCTCTCTGTACCTAACACAAGACACACCACAACATTTTTTAAAGCATAATGGGTAAAATCTAAGTTTTATCTATGAATTCTTGGTTTAGGAATTATAATATTTGCTATAGTTTTATTTTTATATTCATAGAATGAATATAATTATTGTGTAAAAGTGGATAAATGCTTCAGAAACTTGTATATTAAAATATAATAATAAGAGTACATGAAATTATTATATAATATTATTTAGTACATGTAGTAGATGTCAAGATCTGAAAATTATTGTTGGCATTAGGAACCTCCACTACCACCCTCATGTTCACTCCCGCTCCATTATTAAAGAACATTGTGGTAAGATAAGTGATAAGAACCAAAGCTATGGATCACATTAAAAAATATAATTCCTATAATTGACAGATAAAATCTGTCAATTTTATTTATAGAAATAATCTGTCAGTAGACAGATTAATTCTGTAAATTGACAGATTAAATCATAATTAGATTACGATAAGATTAATTCATAAAGGGGTTCAAAAAAAATTATGATTTAGTGTGCGCAACAAGTCAAGGTCTTAAAAATAATGTTGACATCAGTCACTCCCCCCCTACTACTCCCTCCCTATCATTGCTAGGTAGAAAATTTGGACGTGGAAGTAGTGATTCATTAGTCACCGGATTTTTTTAAATATATGCAGAACTATTTAGCGTACACATTTTTAAAAAAAAATTGTCTGACAATAATAAACCCCCCTTGATTTTCCGAATAATACATAATAATTATGATAAAAAAATACCTTTTCCAAGTTCTTTTCTTCTTGATACATTTTCAGAATTCTTTATTAAGTTTACATTATTTATTTCTAGTTTATCTACTTCTTCATTATTTATTTCTGGCTCTTCCTCCTCGGGTTCTTCGTCATCTAAATTAGGTAAATCTAGAAATTTAAAAGTAATATGTATCTTAATATACTTAATAAATATATAAATTATCGGAACTCACCATCTATACCAATGTCTTCAACATTCTTTCCTGCAAACTTTGCCACCTCCCCCTTATCAACAGCCAACAATAGTCTGCTAATTTTTGTTAATTCTATAGTGCTCTCGTGTAAGCGATAAAATTCTCGGTGCACTTTTATGTCGTGCCCCAAGTGCCGAGCTAACCAGTCGTATTCATTTTCAGTCATGTTAAATAGCTGACATACTGTCGCCACGTATTTCCTTAGTTTGGTTCCAGTTATGAGTGCCGGACTTTCTAAAGAAATCTCCCCACAAATTTTACTAAGACAGTCGTGGCCTCTCAAACAACTCAACGATCCATTGGATCTAGCAAAAACATGTTTATTGTGCATGGAGATGTTAGCTGCATCTCTGTGTCTAATTAGTAAATCAATTGAGTCTTTGACATCAGGTGTTAGAATCATTGGCACCTTTTTGCCTCTTTTGCCTTCTATTTCCACCAAAACTAAACTTTCTGCCAGTTTCTTTTTCTATAGGTGTTAACGATTCTATAATTTCCTGTGTGTTCTGTTCTTTC
Organism: Rhamnusium bicolor; assembly: GCA_029963845.1. Classification (NCBI taxonomy): domain Eukaryota; kingdom Metazoa; phylum Arthropoda; class Insecta; order Coleoptera; family Cerambycidae; genus Rhamnusium; species Rhamnusium bicolor. The sequence continues at coordinate 268,257 of JANEYF010003330.1, read as the reverse complement.
CAAGAAGGCCTAGATATATAGTCACTCATTTTTAGTCGCGATGCTTCACCGGACCTTCTTTTATTAAAAAGAATAATTCTAGCTAATGTAAGAGTAGCCAGATGTGTCCAGTTACTATTATTTCGATTTTTTAATAACATAGCTTTTGTTTGTGATATACAATTGTCGATATATGAAGTAAGTTTCACCAAATCGTTAGTAATTGGCAAGAGATGTGTAGAATTGATTTTTCGTTTATATAATGAAGATAATGCGTTAGAAGAAATGCGGATACTCCATTCCATATCCATTAGATGCAAAAATGATAGAAGTGACTCATTTATTTTAATATTTCCAGGTCTGAGAGCAGTTCCTCTTTCAATTGAAACACATTTTCTTAATGCATAACCAATTTTGAGGGCTAAGCTGGAAATTCCGAATTCTGGTCTTTTCGTATTATCTGATTTAATACTCTCACAAAGTTGTTTGGTAGCTTGCACAACTATATCATACTTTTCAGGTATCAAATATGCAGACAATGACTTATGACCGACTTTATCAATTTCTCCTAACATTGTGCCTGGCAAGTTATCGCATTGTTTGTCGAATTAAATCATTTTGTGTATTTCCATACTTCTCAAACTGCATTGCCCCAAATTTATTTATCGATATGTCATCTCTACATACATTACCAATTTTATCATTTACAAAACTTGAAAGTATGGCATTATGAAAATCTCTTGGAAATCCCATTACAAATATGTTAGCTATTAACGCATTACTCTCTGCTAAAATGTGCATAGATGTGGCGTCAGTTTCTAGTTTTTTCTTCTCTTTACAACCACCCTTCACATGATGCCAAATATGTTTCTTAAGTAGAAACCCTAAACAGTTGGGACATGGTCCATAATCGGAAGGTTTCACAAATTTCGCCTCGTTTTATGTTGGTCGACGTATTAAAATCAGTTCACCTTTTTTTGTTGATAGGACATTGCAATTGTGAAAAAAATCGCCCACTCTTATAATTTCTAAGAGTCCCTTACGTCGCTCTTCGGATCCCTTAGGGAAAATTAAATATTTCGCGACATCAGTTTCATTGCCGTGAACAACCTCAAAATGTCGAGCTATGTTAATTAACCTTCTGTCACAAAAATGACAAATGTGGCCTTTATCTCTTACTCTCTTCCCATTTTTGTTAGAAGCTGCCAATATTTCTATATTGTCATGATCAACTTGCTTAAGACAATTTTTCTCTTCCAAAGAATCATCAGTTTCATTATTTTCAAGATCAATGTCCGTTGTTTTGAGTGTTTAGCCGTTTTTATCATCAATTGGTATATTTTCTTTTTCATTGTCGTATATTTCTATATTGTCGTGGCCAACTTCCTTTAGAAAATCTTTCTCCTCCAAAAAAATCATCAGCTTCCTTGTTTTCTAAAAAGTCAATGTCGGCTGCTTTGAGTTCTTTAGCTGTATTGATGTATAATAATTGGCCGGCAGAATACAGAAGGCTGTCGTATATATAAACTTTATTAGGAGTTGGTTCTGTATGTCCACAGTTTGACACATGGCATGTGATCACCAGTTTGACGAGAATGTAAAAAATGGTTGACGATGGTGCCGAAAAAATGGGTCAAATTGACAAGATATCGAAAAAAAATGTTATGAAAAAAGAGCTTAGAATCCAACGAGGGGTCCTCGTTGGATTCTAAGCTATATATCAATTTTGAATCAGCTCTGACAAAAAATAAAAAAAGCAAACTTTTATGAAAAATCATAAATTATTTTTTACTTGAAAATAGCTTTATTCAGCTAAATTACATAAGTTTGTCAAACCTGATCAAATATTTGTGAAATAGATACTTTGCTGGAAATAAATTTTAAAAAAAACCGGTCTGGTCGTGTCGCTATCTGTAGTTATGCCCCGTATATTGATGCACATAAGCTTATTCAACATTTCGAGACGTCCAATACAATTTAGACGAACTAACAATTACAATTCTTAGTAATTAGTTTGAAAATGTTGGATAAGATCATGTGCATCAATATATCAATATACAGGGCATGACATGTGATCAAACAAAAAGTTATTAACAATTAATCATCCACGAACGCAATTGATATGCTTGCCATACAATCCATTAAATAAGACTAAAAAAATGTATTGTGCCATGAATACTGTTCTTTCAAACTTTGCAACTCAGTTAACAGTCGCTTTTTGCGTCCATAAAATTATTAACAATTCTTTTTTTATAATCAAAAATCCAGACTAATTTTACATCATTATTGTGCACCAGACTGGTTGTGGGTGCAACTTACTCGGACTAATTGGAAACAAACGTCTGACATGATTGGGCTATAGATGATAAAATGAAAAACAACTCAAAACAACCGAGAGCGACTTTTTAGAAAACGAGGAAACTGCTGATTCTCTGAAAGAGCCATAATTTTTCTTAAGCAAGTCGACATCGACAAAATAGGAATCTTGGCGGCTTCCAAAAAAATTGAAATATTTTAACAAATTTTGTATTTTTTTATAAAATAATCATTGTTATGGAAAATTGTGAAAATTAAACTGATATTGCAAAATATTTAACTTTTTCTTATGGATCCAAAGAACGACGAAAAGAATTCTTAGGAATTCGAGTGATTTTTTCAAAGGTGTACCGTTTCTATCTACCAAAAGAGTTATTTTTATTTAACCATATGGATTTTAGTCAGCGATGTCTGGTTTTAGGATGGAAAAAACGTATATTAGAGATTTTTAGAACAATTTTAGTCAGATATTCTTAATCAGCATCTTTAGAAAGTTCAAAGATGTTTTAGGTAGATAACATCAAAAACAATTTTTCAACAAAAAATATTTTTTATCTGCAAAACGGTTCCTCAAATGAAAAAATGTGATCTTCATTTTTTGTTCAGAATAATGTATTTATACTAATTTGATTTGGCTTTACAACAGAACACTTATTCATTTAACAATGCAAACATTCTAATACAATTGAATGCTAGGTATGTCAGTTCATTTTCTGATGCCTCTTTCTAGACTCTATTGATGCCTATATTATTATTGACTATCAATCAACCACTTGGCTGTAATGAATTTTTTTGTTGAAATAATGCCATTCGCAGATCCATATTGAAGAAATCTTCAACGTCACAATTATGGATTTTAAGACAAACTTATTTGAATACTAGTTACGAGACATCTAATCAATGTTTTTGAATTTTTACTTCCTAAAAATGTACAGGGTGGCCAAAAATTATTTAAGAATTAAGAACTTTTTAAATTGAATTTTCTCAATTTTTTTCAAATAGAACACCCTGCATATTTTCGACGGTGTGATGGAAATATGAAAAACGAACATTTTTTGTAAGTACTTCCCTATAACTAATTGCAGCCATTTTCGTTTTATTGAGCAATAAGTACAAAACTCAAGAATAAATTAAGAAAATAGGGGTTTCTTCAAATAATTCATTAGAAAAAAATTATAACTAGCCATAGAGAAGTACTGACAAAAAATGATCGTTTTGCATTTCTACATCACATCGTCGAAAAATATACAGGGTGTTCCAATTGAAAAAAATGAGAAAATTCAATTTAAAAAGTTCTTAATTCTCAAATCATTTTTGGCCACCCTGTACATTTTTAGGAAGTAAAAATGATTCAAAAACATTGATTAGATGTCTCGTAACTAATATTCAGATGTTTTCCTTACAACCCATAATTGTGACTTTGGTAATTTTTTCAATATGCATCTGCGGATGGCATTATTTCAACAAAAAAAATTCATTATAGCCAGGTGGTTGAGAGATACTCAATAATAAATATAGGAATGAATAGAGTCTATAAAGAGGCTTCAGAAAAGTACCCATTACATTCCATTTAAAAAAAAGGCACTGGATCCTGTACTATCGTCTTTTCTCGCCCTGTATATTCGAAAATAATTTCTGGTTGTAGACTTTTCTATATAGTCTACTTGTATTTTTTTTTAATTTCCAGCGATCGTAGAACTCGAGATATCGAACTCCGACACACTATTGCCCTACCCTGTATACTATACCGGATGGCCACAAGAACCAGGCCAGGCTTATAACTCCTTTGTTTATGAACCACCTGTTTTGAAATTTGGAACATGTATATAAGACTTATTTTCAAATTTAGTGACGTGTATTCAAAATGTCCGACTTCCGGTTTCGAAATCAAATTTTATTATTATTTTTTTTTTTTAATATATGAAAGAAATTTGCTTTTTAATGTTTCAAAAATAATTTTATTATAAACTCTACACGTGTTTCGGCTTTTTAGGCCTTTGTCAAGAGTACAGGGAATACTGAACAGTAAAATTTGTGTTCATTGCTTATATATAACCACATCTGGTACCTACTATAAAACTATTGTAAAGTATGTTTTAAAAGTTGAATATTACTTTATTTTTTAAAATCCAAATTATTTTATTTAAAATATGGTGGCCGGTAAAAATTTGTTGTTCATTCGTTACATTTTTCTTATTCTTAACAGCCTTACTTATTTCTAATTGTTCTAATAGATCAAGTCTCTTTCCTTTCTTTTCCGAATGGAGTAATTTGACATTATTTATATCTATAAAATGACTGTTTTCTATACAATGTGTTGACATGCCCGTACTATATACATTGTTTACAATAGATTTCCTGTGTTCCTCGAATCGCTTTTTTTACATTTCGTCCAGTTTGTCCAATGTATACAGCATCACAGTCACTACATTTTAACTCATATACTCCTGTTTTTTGTAGCTTTTCAGTTTTGTCTTTATTATTAATTAACATTTTACCTAAATTATTTTTATTTACTGAAATTGTTCTACATCCCAGTTTATGCAGTTTATTACTAACTCTATTGCTGATCTTAGGCCTATAATTAATACATTTATATCTCTTATTGCATTCCTGAGAAGAAGCGGCATAAAACTCTTTATGTAAATTTTTCTTTTGTTTGTTTTTTATTAGTTTATCAATTAGGTTTTCTTTATAGCCATTGTTTCTCGCAATTTCTTTGATTACGTTAACTTCTTTTTTAAAATTATCTTCGCTTAATAGAAATGTTAATAGACGGTGTATGTAGCTGTGGAATGGCGCCATTTTTATTTGCAATGATTGTTTAGATTTACTATGAATTATTGTATCTGTGCAAGTAGGTTTACGATAAATGTCAAACTCTAAGCAATTATTGATATTTTTTATATTAATGTCTAAAAAGTTTAAACCCTCGTCATTTTCCATTTCTAATGTGAATTGAATTTTTTGATTAAGAGAATTTAGCAGACCTAAGAATTTATTTAACTGCCTTTCCGTACCTTTCCAAATGCAAAACACATCATCTACGTAACGGGTCCAGAAAAATATATTTTCAACTAAAACATTTTTTGCATTAAAGAGTACATTTTCAAAATCGGACATAAAAATTTCAGCTAGTAAGGGAGATATGGGTGAACCCATTGGTAATCCGTCTAATAATTTATAAATTTCCCCGTTAAATTTAAAATAATTTTGGTTAATACAATTTTTAATCAATAAATTTAGTTGGGTTTTGATGTCACTATCAATATTGGAGTTATTTATAAGTTTGTCTATTATTTTAAATAATGTCTGCAACGGGATTGACGTAAAAAGACTTTTTGCGTCGAACGAAACTAATTTTGCGTTACTAGGAACTGTGAGATTTTTTACTTTTTCTATAAATTGAAAAGAATTTTTAATAGAATACTTAGATTCGAAGCTTGTGAGGGAAGGCAATAAGATATTTAATTCCTTGCAAAGTTTAAATGATGGGGCGTTTACGTAGGATACGACTGGTCTAATGGGTATATTTTCTTTATGAATTTTAGGAAGTCCATAAAACAATGGTGATGAAGGATTCATTATTTTGAATTTATATATTTGATCTGGTGGGATAATTGATGCACATTGTTTTATGGTTTCTAACGTGTTTGCTTGATACTTATTAGTTGGGTCATGATTTAATTTTATTATTTCATTTGTGTTTAAAATTGAAAATATTTTTGTGTTATACTCATTTTCCGTTAAAATTGTTACTGTGTTACCTTTGTCAGCTTTGCAAAGAATTAAATTGTTATCTTGAATTTTCTTTTTTATACTTTTTACACTTGCTATTTCTGTTTTATTATTTTTACATGATTCTATGTTATTGAATAAATTTACAATGCTAAGCTTGTCCTCAATCTGAATATTACTTAAAGAGTTTAAGGCCAATTCTGTATTTACTGCAAGTAATTCTACTTCTTGTTTATTATACACATTAGGCGAATATTTTAAGCCTTTCTCTAATAAATTAATTTCATTACAATTAAATTCAATTTCAGTAAGGTTGACTAATCTAGGATAAAATTTAAAAGTGGAAATACAAGAACTATTTACAGGGATATTAGAACTATTAGCATGATTTGTCTTACTTTTTATTAAATTTTGAAGTTTCTTGTAGTGATTTCTGTATTGTGAGTGAACTATATCCTGAATCTCTTCTCTAATTTGACGGTCCAAATGTTGAAAGATGAAAAAGTTTTCTTTAAAAAGTAATTCAACATGTATTAACTTTAAATGGAGTCCTAGGTTGTTTCTTCGAATGTACCAATTTTTACGTTCTAAATCTTGCCATATTTTGTAGGTCATTTCTGTAGCCTGTTTCGCTTCTATTGAATTATGATTACACTGGATTTTCATATGCTTCGGTGTAATTTTATGTTTTAAACATTCGCCGATGAACCAAATGTGATTTGAACACTTTTTTAGCTTTAATAAGCATCTTCTAAATAAAACCGCTAATTTTGCTGCGCTAGCACTTTTAATACACTGAACTGATTCTGCGGTTGGCTTCTTGTGAAACATCATTAAATATTTTAAATATATGAAAGAAATTTGCTTTTTAATGTTTCAAAAATAATTTTATTATAAACTCTACACGTGTTTCGGCTTTTTAGGCCTTTGTCAAGAGTTATTTTTTAAATGGAACACCCTGTATATTTTTTGAATTACACACTTAATTCATTTCGTATTCTGTTAAGGTTAAAATGATCCGTTTCCGAAATAAGAGTTATTTTTAGAAGAAAACTGAGGTTTGCAGTCAAGTTTTTGAGTACCTCTGGTTTAATACACAAAATATTTTTGAAAATTCTAAATGCATTATTGTATTTACCATATTGAGGGCTAGCAGAGTGGATAACATTATTAATATTAATCTTATACAGCTTTATTTGATGCTCCCTGTAGTTGGAAAATAGAATAAGATTGATTTATTGAACGCGTGGATAGCACAAAAAACATCAGATTTCTTTCTTTTTTTTTGACAAAATAACTTCTATTATGAACCCTTAATCAAAATCGTTTTCCGTACTTGCATTCTTTTTACTGAATACATGTAAAGGTAATATTTGTTTACAAATAACTTCCATTAATAGTTCATAATGGAAGTTATTTTGTCACAAAAACGAAATCTGATGTTTTTGTGCTATTCACGGACAGGTCTGGCAACAGGAGGGTCTACGGGGTCACCTGTATCAGGCCCTGCTCTAAAGAGGATCTCCATAACGTAAAATAAACAAATTCATCATTACCTATACTTGTTTGAGAAAAACAGATGGGCTCTAAAATCATCAGTGTGTCGGGAATTTTTGTAACGTATCCTGTCCAGTGTCCACATCTATTTTATTTGTCAACTACAGGGTGGGGCAAATAAAGCGCTGCTGTGAATTTCAGTTTAAGGCACTTGATGTCAATCTCTGTGTAATCCCTGCAGATAAATACCTACTGTGATAGATCAATGGAAAGGTAATTTAATGTTTCAACAGAAAATAGGGCGTTCCGATTGAAAAAATTGAATTACGGAGCTTTTTATTAAAGATAAATTAAACTCAATTTCCTCACCACCCTGTATAAAATTAATGCTGCTAATATTATCCACCCTATTAGCCCTGAATATAGTCAATTCAATAATACATTTAGAATTTTCTCGGAATTTTCATCTCTTTTGTGTATGAAACCAAAGATACTAAAAAACTTGCTTGTACACCTCATTTTTCGTCTAAAAACTGCTCTTACCTTGGAAACAAATCGCTTTAAGCAGTTATGACCCTCATAGAATGTGAAAAGGATTAAATGTTTAATACAAAAAAAGTGAAAAAATATTGGATGTTCCATTTAAAATAGCCCCACAGAAATGGGACACCTTGTAGGTATATTTCTAAATATTTTCAGATCATGTAAAATTTAAAACCAAGAACATAACCTAGAGACAAACTTTTTCTCCCACTTCAAATACAGCTGTAATAGACCAAATTCAGAAATTTGGCACACCCTGTATTTTTCAAGAGAAATATAGGATTTCTCTCTTGATAGCTTAAGAGCTGATGAAAATTTTCTGTCCAATTTTATCATAAGAGAGACTTTGAAAACGCATATTTAAGTTCTACAACATAGTTTTCAAAACCACTTTAGTTCCTATTACCATTTAATTATAAGAAAATTAAAAATTTTAATTTTTGATGGTCTGTTATTTCAGTTTCAAATGCAAAGTATATCGGATATATCCTTATTAATGATAGTATTAAATAGCACGCTGGTAACAATATTGTTTAATTTGGAGAAAAATTAGTATTTTCCAAAAAATGATTTTGAGATTTTTATTTAATCATAATTCACACAATTTAGTATTTCGATGTGATTTCCATTTTTATAGCATTGAATTAAAAAAAGTTGAACTTAAAATGACTACTTATGTGGTATCATTATATTCAGAAAATCATGTAGAATCCAAAAATGTAATAATATGCATGGTGTTCCATTTGAAAATCAAAAGTTTATACCACTTTCGCTGAAACAAGTAGTAGAAAATATTTGTTTTATGTGTTAAAAAGTGACATTTATCAAGTACAAAGGATGTGCGAATTTTCAATAATTTATCTGTAAAAATCATGAATAAATTGGGGGTATACCATGTTCGTGTTACACCTGGTATGTTACAGACCGACAGATAAACAGACCGACGCAAATGTTAACTTTAATTTTTATTCTCTACATCCAAAACGTGATATCTCGGAGAAATATCGAAGTTCATTTTTATTTTCGATTACAGTAATCTTTTAGAAACTATATAAAAATTGTGTGGTTTAACTAAGGATATGAGTAGGTATATTAAAAAATCTGTTTTTGTGTTAGTTCCTTATTGCTCCCTTCTTCACAACGTTTTGCATTCAAGTATTAGGTATTCTAGCTCCATATCTCTATTATTATTATTTTTTTTTTCTCGGTTGCCCGACGCTGGACAGTCCTCCCGTGGCCTCCGACGCCTCACGGGAGTCGCGCCAGCATATTAACCTCAGCCACTCCCCACATCCCGCAGGGTTAGTGACTGTAGGCTCCGGAATCGTGTGCCCTAAGCAGACAGAGAGAACCAAGAATGACCACCTTCTGCATTTGGCCTGCCAGCCACTCAGCTGATTTTTGGCAGGCCGGTATGATCTTCAGTTCCGAGAGCAGCGTAGGCTTTATCCCTCCGAGTACACCGATAATAAGGACGACCATTTTGACCGAGTAGCCTGGGTACAGCACTTGGAGCTCGTACCGGAGATCGCGATATTTGGTCCGTTTCTCCTCCTCCTTCAAGGCGCTGTTTTTCTCCGCAGTTGCCGAGAACTCGATGACATACATCACCTTGAGTTGATGGTCGAGGAGGACTATGTCAGGCTTGTTGGCTTGGATTAGCCTGACAGTCGGGAACGAGTAGTTCCAGTAAATCCGGCATTTCTCGTTCTCGACAACGGACTGAATATCTCCGGGGACGTAAGGCAGCACTGGTGTCTGGTCTACCCTGTACGAGTGCCTTAGATGGTAGTATAGCACTCGTAAAGCCGCGTTATGTCGGTGGATATATGCCGAAATCGCATATATAGGGCATGCAGAAAGTAAGTGCATGAGCGATTCCGGCGCCTGATGGCAGGTCCTGCAGTTGATATCAGGAACCTCTACACGCCACACGCGGCTACGGTAGACCAAGGTATTGATAACACCATCTTGGCAGGCCATAATGAATCCCTCGGTCTCCGACTTAAGCCCTGCTGACCTTAGAAAGGCGAAGGTCAGCCTGGTCGATAAACCCAGTGTTTCTATGTTCTTATAGAAGACACCATGCTGGGGTTTATCGACATGCTGCCGAAACAGATTTTCCTGTTCGGCAGCTCTAATTCGGGCTTTCAGACGATTTGGCTGAAGTTCGGTGACTGACTCAACATCAGCACCTCGCCGGCCTCCTCGCCTGATGTCAAATGCGAGACCGAGTTCATCTGCGGCTCTTTTTGCTGCCTTGAACAATCCTGCTCCCACTCCTACAGTTTCATGATGTTTTACGAACCGCAAGAGGGGATCTGAGCTCCTGAGTATGTTACATGCCATACTCAGTACTACTCTGCCATGCGTACACTCCAGGCTCAAGAGTCCTCGGCCCCCCCGTTGACGTGGGAGGTACACACGAGGAACGGACGATCTAGGATGAATACTTCTGTGAATATTCATCATCTTGCGGGTATCTCTGTCTAATTGGCGCAGCTCATCTACCCTCGACTTTACTACTCCGAAGGAGTAGAGCAGAATCGGAACGGCAAGCATATTAGTTGCAGACACCTTGTTCTTCCCCGAAAGTTCGGAAGACCAAATCTTTCGGAGGCGGTGTCTGTACTTGCCGCGGAGAGAATCCTTTATTTGTGCTACATCTTGGATGTGCCTTTGTTGCACACCCAGGTATGTATAGGTCTCTCCGGCATCCAGATGTCTTAGGATGCTTCCGTCTGCGAGCTGCGCATCTTCAGGGAATTCTCCGCATCGTCCTCTCTTGAGGTGGACGACTGCACATTTGTCCAACCCGAACTCCATACCAATTGCCCGCGTATATTCTTCGACCACCCTAAGAGCGTTTTGTAGTTCACGCTCTCCGGAGGTATAAAGTTTAAGGTCATCCATATAAAATAGATGGGTGACCTTATGCCTCCGGTCGCTGGGTGGTCCACATTGATATCCGCGAGTTTGGCGGTTATTATTATTATTATTATTATTTTAATTGTTATTATAATTATTGGCATTTGTTGTTTACTTAATGATTGTCCATCGTTAAGTGACCCGATATCGACATTTTTTTAATATTATGCATAAATATAAATACTATGTAAGTTAGAATATTTCTAAAAATTAGCAAACTAGTAATGAAAAGATAGGGAGATATTTTTAATACAATATTTTTTGAGGCATTGTGCAAGATAACCGTTTTTTATCAAATTGGCGGGAAATGAAACTATAGTTGGAATGTAAGTAGTTAATGTATAACTTACCGTTTAGAATATCTTTCTTCAAAACACTATTGTTTAACGCCAACTCCAGTAGTTTTCTTCCCCTTGTAATCATTTTTAACTTTAACGGATAAGGATAAAATTTCAACTAATGCACACATAGGATAACACACATTACGCATGAAAACCATAGACTATTACGACACGACCGACGTCTAAATACATGTAAATATTTTGGACATGGTGACCAACCGCACCGCCCCCAGCATCTGCTAGAAGCTATCAGGATGGCGGGTAATTTTGAAAAACCTTTGTTGAGAGTTGGCTTCTTGTTATTCGTTATTAAATGGGTAAATATAACGTCGATCCGTTTACTTTCTATATCTGTATGGAAAGTGAACTGCAATCGCGTAAATGGCCTAATGAAAATCTTACATCAATTTGAGATACTGATAATAAAGCAAAAAAAATAACGATTCAAGTTATTTATTTTATTAGATAAAAATAACAAAACAAATAGATACAAGAAATTTAAAAAATATATATTTTGTCTTGTAGACCTGCATTAATGGCATCTATCCAATTTCTCCTTTTTTTCAGACAAAGTTGGCTATGTAAAAAAATATGTATTCGATTTTGCTCCACTAAAATATTTACTGTCGCGATATGGTACCTTTATTTATATTTTATAGCAGCCGTTTTCAAATTCAATTCACAGCATACTTTTACCTAATAATTACATCATGTACTTAATTCTTAATTTGCAATTTGATTCTTGTTGATATCAGTTTTTCTGAAATTGCAGATGCTTAACTAGCAATAAATAACGGATCACACTTCTGCCGTGCCAAGCAAAAAGCCAGTAAGTCAAAAATATAAGGTTTTCAGTACAAAGATAATTGCTAATTTCTTAAAAATTAATTTTTAACTTTGTACAAAATTAATGTTATATGTGTATTTTAATTTATTTAGAACCAGCATATGATTATGAAATTGAAAATTGGAATTAATAATAAACATCAACTAAAAATTTAGGTTAATAAAAATACTAATCTTCATAAATAGAGAATTTTTCAATTTTCTACAAAGCAAAAATTAAGTAACTGTATATCTGAAGAACCTAGTAACTTAAGTTGAAGTAATGATTAAGGTGGAAAATATGTAAGTAAGTTCATAAACAACAGATTAGCTATGATTTTATTCTTATTTTATAAGAGTATATTTCCAGAAATTAAAATATGTGTTGAAAAACATAAGAACGCATCAAAACTTAAATGTTATACATCTGTAGATTCCAAAGAAAATTTTCCCAAATCTTCACCTTCTGATCTATGCAAGAACTTCCAAAATAATTGTTTCTTGGCGGGCATATGAGGTACCAGTTCATTGAGAATTATTTTCTTCTTCTCAGTATTGACGCCTCTACAAGAAAGACGTTTAGAAGGCAGCTCCAATTTAAACTTGGGTTTTAGAAATTTTGACTCAATGAATACTTCATCTTCGATCTCCTTTTTGAAAAACATAGATTTACTTCCTTTTCTAAACTGAGCTACTTTCACTTCATGCAGAAGAGGAATATGGTTAGTACCTTTCCTCCTTGGTTGGCAGCCACTTTCGAAATTTAAAAAATCATCAGCGTGCAGGCTTACTATTGAATTATTTTTCGAAGATGACTCAATTAACTTCTCTAGACTTTCAAAATCTAAAATGTCCTTGGCTTTGCTCCACTGTCTTCCAATCAAACCATGAACTGTGTCAGCCTTCATAAATGAATGTCCCGGCTCGAAGTATTTAAAAGTTATAGTTCCTGGTCCCCAATCTTCATTTACAAATATCACAACGGCAGTAAAAAGCGCCAAATTTTTGTTTTGAGCAGTACAGTTGTCTGCCCAAAAAATTATATGTTTGTAGTCATGTTCCAAATTTTTGAGAAAATTATAATAAGAGGAGACAACATCAGGACCTGTTCTACCCATTATTGCTTCATGCCACAAAACGCAATAGTTTTTGGCACCCCTCCTTAAAGCTCGCAAACGTCTCGTTGAATACTAAAAGTCTGCTGACGAAAAAAGAATTTTTTAAATGGCATTTTTGGAATAATTAAGACCTTTTGCATGTCAACCGAATATTTATCAACATCATCTGGCCACTCTCCTTCACTATCTTTCTTATATTCTTTCCTTGCCTCAGTATATCTTTTTTTATGTACTTCATAGTTTTTACAAATCGAACAGTCTGATATAACATTTCCTTCATTGTCGTCTTCTTTATGCTCATGTTTTTTATAAAGAGAACAAGTTGGACATTCATCTTGTGATGGTTTTACAAAACCAATGTTTTCACTTTGAAAAACCTTCCTAAAAGTTTCATATGATACTTTGTGTTGTACTTTGTAATCATCCCACATTTTATAAATGGAAAGATCTGGCGGTAGATATCTTCTATTAGGAGCATGTGATATATTATGAGATACAACAGGTTGGTAAGAGTCAATATATTTCTTGATCCTTCTGTAATTTCCTTCAGAAATTTGTTTACCTCGTTTCGTTCCCCTTTTGTCAGTTGTAATCGGATAATCAAAATTGGTGTTCTTCAAAAATTCGGTTATTATCCCATCTGATGTACAACCCAACGTGTTAAGAAACATAGTTTTGCAAACCTGTACCACAATAGAGCCCTGCATAAACATTTTACCCCCATCTTCTAGATTATCCGTTTCATTGTCTTTTTTGTCATTTCCATACATTATTTTACTGTTTTTGTCTAATGCCCTTATTTTAGAGTTCTCCTTTTGCGCGTTATATTCTTCTTCCTGACATTGTAATTCATTTGAGCGACTTGGTGGCAGATTTTCAGATGCGTTGATTGTCGTTGGTAACATGTATCGAATAGAACATTCTTTATGATTTTCAGAATTTCTTTGATATTGTTTGATAGGAATTTTTTTGTAAATATTTGCTGAGAAAAATACATCTATCGCCAAATTTAAGATTATCGAAATATCTGAACAATTCCACTCTAACTTCTTCTGGGACCTTATTAGAACATTTTCTTCTGCATTTTTGGCTGCAGGGTGAAAGAAGTGATTTATTTTTTTTTAGTTTCAATCTCTTCATCCTTTTCTTTTTCTGAGAAGATACACCCGGTCCATCCACTTCTTGGGTAGTAGAAATAGTAACGACACTCTGATCAGTAGTCATGTTCATTTCTTGGATTTCTAATTCATTATGATCAGAATCGTTGGTAACAATAATGTCTCTATCGGATGAACCTGGATGAAAAACATAATTCTCAGGACTTTGATTTTCATCTATGTTTACTAGTTTATTTATATTATTATTAGAATTTTCTTCCCTGTTCTCAAATATCTTTGTTCTTATATCTACTAAGTCAATATTTTCTTTATCTATTAGTAGCCATTCAAAATCCTCCGGACTTGGATAAATATCCCCTAACTCGTGTTCGCATATTTTCCTTTTTTTTTGTTTCTTTTGCAGAAGTATTTTTATCAGAAAAATTAAAGAAAGCTTTTAATGAGGGATTTTCCTTTTCGGGTGTGTAATCTGGATCCTCATCTGAATCATCCATCGGCGAGGGAGTACTCTCCGGATTTTTTTCTGAAGTAAGAAAATATTATATTTCTTTCAAATTTAAATTATTCGGTAAAAACACGGTTAAACTCAAAATGTTAATTCCATTATATGAAGTGTTTCACTTCTAAAATTTGATATGACGTCAGGTCCATAATACATTTATGTATTATGGACATGTAAAGTAACTAATTTTTACCCATTTTGTAAAACCTAGCCTTTTGACTAAACTTTATTCAATTATAAAACTTCCACTAATTAAACCATCAAACTAAAACATCAATCAAAATGTGCTACAAACATGACATATACTTATACTTATATGTACCCGAAATTACGTGTTTATTAAATACCAAAGGTACAATAAGTACTAGTCCCTGTTTTTTTTACTACAACTTACCCAAATTTAGCAAGCTGCAGCATCTTCAATCCTCTACTAGGTTTAATTTCACAATTCACTGTTTTCCTGAATCATTTCATTTTATATACGACAAAAGACCACTACTACTTACGTCCTTCACCTAAGAAGCTTAGAAGAAAACTAAAAAACTGAGGCATATAATAGGTTAGCATGAATACATGTGACAAAATCTATGTATTTCATTGGTCTAATTTGAATTACTTGGTTTTTATTTTGTAAATTGTAAGGCATTCAGTAGTATCTCGAGTTACTTAGTTTTTGTTTTGTATATTAATGGTCTGATGAAAAGTAACATTATGTCATATATTATTTTGTTGTAATAGTATACATCATTAGTGTTTATATTGACAAATAGAGGGAAATTCAATTCTATGTGGACTTACTAAAATACATATGTTTATAACTTTAAATGTATTCTACCAATTTAAAATTCGTAAATACTGAATGATAGAACTCACATGTCTTAGTTTAAAAATACTGAAATCGCATTTTCTCAGTAACTCGAGTTACTAGGTTGTTGTATTGTACGGCAGACTTGTTGACATATGTCAAAATGTCTTGTAGTTACAGCAGACGCGAGGGAGGCGATTACTACAGTGTTCCACTTTGTAAATACTATTTGGACGTCTCACTGTGTTTATTTGTCTATGATGAAAACTAAGCAAATATCAGCAACAGCGCATTTAGTATTATAGAGGACGCCAATGTAGGGCCCCGCCCACGATGCCAAAAATGTTAATGTGTGTACCGTCAACTTTATGGTAAATACAGGCAACTCACACACTTTAAGGTGAAACGTTAAATTTTGCGACATCTGTGATTGCGAGGAAGACAAAAATATATCAATAGTGTGCAGTGAACTGTAACCAATGAACAGTACAGACAAATAAGGA
Organism: Rhamnusium bicolor; assembly: GCA_029963845.1. Lineage (NCBI taxonomy): Eukaryota > Metazoa > Arthropoda > Insecta > Coleoptera > Cerambycidae > Rhamnusium > Rhamnusium bicolor. The sequence goes on along the minus strand of JANEYF010003330.1, from coordinate 252,044 downwards.
AATCGTTCAAAAATTAACATGAAATATGCAAAAAGAAATTATGGCAATCCGTGTAAGATGCCGGAATTTTTGAACTTGCCAGAGTACAGGAATATTCACACACAAGTTGCCATTAATATGAAGAGGCCTCTACACCACCCACACACACCACACACACACACACACACACACACACCACACACATACACACTTACCTGTCCACGTATGTATGTGGCACCCAATCTACACACCAAATTGTGGCACTTTTGTTGCCGACCACTGTGTGCATGGTACTTAAAATTACGAATTTAATGCGCTAGGCGGCGCTCTTTTACTCACCGTATTTTCGGAGATAAAATTACAAGTTTTAAGCAAGCATCTGACATCCGTCGCCACATCAAATGCATTTATCCAAAAATGTGTTTCAGGTGTCACAAGAATTGTATTTGCTGTGTACTGTGTTAAGGATGCCACATCAAATGCATTTATCCAAAAATGTGTTTAGGGTGTCACGAAAAATTTATTTGCTGAGTAATGTGTTTAGGGTGCCACGAGAAATGTATTTGCTGTCTACTGTGTTAAGAATGCCACATGTTCAGGGTGTGTGTTGAAAGTTCCGTAGAGCTTAAATAGTCATGAACCATTATTTTAAAAATTATTAATTAATTTGACAGTGTGCCATATTAATATACTTTGAACAATAACGTCTCGTAAAATCTCATTTTGTATCTAACTAGTGAATTTATTGGATCATTTTTTAAATCTGACAAACTATCAAATTAATTAATAAATAAATTAATAAATAAATAAAAATAATAAATAAAATTAAATAAATCGTAAAAAATGCATCTAATTATTGATGCAACGTCTTAATTAGTAGTGTTTGTAGAATAAGTACCTAATGTATGAAATGTGGGTTAAAAGTGATTTTAACTCATAAGTATCATAAATAGCTATCATTAGAAGTAGTTTCTGCTTTTATTCATTGTAACTCTTTTCACAAAGAAATTTTTATAAATTCGAATATCAAGAAAACGTAGATAAGTATTCAGGACAACTGTACATCATTTGCTGAATTTACCATTATCTTCCATTATCGAAATAGGTAAGTATACATTTTTAGATCTACAAAGTTTTTTAAAGAACTTTTTCCATGTTGATTTTTTAAAATTCCTAACTACATCAGCGAAAAATGCCATGCGTGATTCTTGAACCGATTAGACGCTTTCAAGTAGAAGTTAGAAAAATTTAATAATAACAATTATATCATTAATTGTACTTTTATTATGTATTATTATTATTATAAACAAAAGTTAAGCTGTTTGGTTAAATTTTTTTTAACTTTCACTCTAATTAATGCGGCTATTAGTGAGTTTTAGCGTTTCGTAAACTCAGATACGGTATACGCTAAACGATAAATTATTACCGTTCAAGAGTTGTTTTTACCACTTTTCACCAAATATACTACCGTAATGATATCGTATTTGCGGGGAGGTTTGTCTCAATACGGTATCATTATGGTAGTGTAGTTGACGAAAAGTGGTAAAAACAGATGTTGAACGGTAATCATTTATCGTTTATCTGAGTTTACGCTAAAACTCATTAACATACTGTTCAAAAAAATAACACAATACTTATTAAGCATCTTTTGATACAGATGTAATTAGGTACCCGTGTTATGTATGCCTCTATTGGATCTAAAATAGTTTCGTCGATATTAGAAACTGGTCTATATATACAGTGCTTCCCAAAATTAATGGATAAATTCGATAAAATTGTTTTGAAAAATATTTAGATGAATGCTCGTATACGTCGATTTTCATTTTTAAATCTTCATTAGCCGATGTAATTTTTAACCCCCCACCCCCAAACCTTAAGCGCTAGTAACCCTTACATTTAAAAAAAATAAATTGCATTGGGGTTGCTAGCGCTCATGATTCGAGAGATGGGGGAGGGGGTTGAAAATCCCATTTTTAAATGTTGAATTAGAAATAAAAATCGGCGTAACCGAGCTTTTCTTCGAAATATTTTTCATAACAATGTTGTCGAAGTTATCCGTTATTTTTGGGAAGCACTGTATAATCTCACATACACAATTTCCAAATAGATTTTCACTAAATATTTTAAAGATTAAGGCATTTGTTTTTTGTTTTTTAATTTAAGGTTAATTTACCAAAAACAAAACAAAAAGTTTTGAATTTTTCAGTTACATCATGCCACCATTAAAAATTGAGAAGTTCCACTGATAATAGCAATAGTAGTAATAAATATTACAGTTTTCACTACCTACTTTTTATTTGCCTTATTTCTAGTTATAACATTTTTAACGAAAAATTTAATATCGGTCCATGATCTGCGGCTAAGTATATCGTTATGCTCCTCTTTAATTTTCGTACACTTATCCTTTCCTGGTACGATTTCATTTTTTATTTCTACTTTAAATTTCTTCAATAATACTTCCTTTTCTGAATCATTCCACAGAACTCTACCTAAAGCCGCTTCTCTCTTCGTCCTTTTAGATTTATTGTGTTCTAAGAAAGAAAGAAGATATAATACCTTAAGCTATGACCTTGCAATTGTATAGCACCCCGTATAGATCATATCATGGAGAAGCGGGCATTTTTATTTTTGGCCAAGCTATTAGTCGGTTTACAAATTATAGTATAGTTTACAGTATTTTTAGTAAACTACTTCGTAAAGACAATTATTTAATCCAGCCTATTAGTTTGGTCAGAAATCAGGTTTTGTTGCCCACCCTTGTAAAAGAATATTAAATTTACGTACTAGATTTTTGTTTCTTTTTTCCAATGAATGGTTCAGATGTTAATTCTTCCTCTTCGTTCGTACTACTGCGACCTGAAACCTCAGCACTGTCCCTTGTAATTTCTCCATCTTCTCCATCATCAGCTTCGTCATCATTTTGATCAGGAGGATCCTCTTCTATGGGTGGTAAATCTAGGAAAATATTATATTTGGATAGTTTATCAATAAGTCTACTGATTTTTCATTCAGAATGCCCTGCCCTAATTTAAAAGCACTCTGCACTGTATGTGTTAATTAATATGTTTTCTTAATTATATGCATAATATCCAAACCTTTTTAACTTTAATCAACCTTCTTACAAAATTGAAGCTAAAAATAATTATAATTTGCCTCACCTTTTACTTCAATATCCTCCAAAGATTTTCCAGCAAATGTATCTGCTTTCCCTTGGTCTACTGCCAGAAGCAACCTGCTAACTTTGGTTAGCTCAACTGTATTTTCATGGACGTGAAAAAAATTCACGATGGACCCTTATATCGTGGCCCAGATGCCGCGCGAGCCAATTACACTCGTTTTCTTTAAGATTGAAGACTTGGCAAACGGTAGCTACGTACTTTCGTAACTTTGTACTTGTTATTGATTCTGGCGACTCCAAGTTTGCTTCAGAACACCATTTTTTAATGCAATCGTGACCTCTCATATAGGAATTTAAATCCCTTAGCCGTGCAAACACAAAAGGATTCCCCTCGGGCATTCCCACTGCTGTGCAAGTTGCCAGTAGAAAATCGACAGATTCTTTCATTTCTTTAGTAAGCAAGACTGCTACTTTCCTTCCTCGGTTTCCTATTATTTCTACTACTGTTGAGCATTTGCTAACTTAGTTTCAAATTCCGTTAAAGATTCTTTTATTTCTGCTACACCTTGACTTTGCCATGATGGTCTCCTCGTGTAGTATTCAATTTTCATCCTTGCAGCTTCTCCAGAACGTCTTTTATTGAAAAGAATTATACGACTTAAGGTAAGTGATGCTAGTTTACTCCAATTTTGAAAAGTATTTTCTCTTTCCATGTCATTCTTTGTTTCTTGGATCAGGAATTCTAAAAATTTGCTTAATTTGATTAAATCGCCAGTAATTGGAAGTAAATCAACGGCATTGAGTTTTCTAGATTGCAAAGTATCTAATGCATTGGACGAAATTCTAACGCTCCACTCCAAATCCAAAATTGACAGGAAACCCAACAATATTTCATTTCTTTTTAGGTCGCCCTTTGGCAAACATAAACCTCTTTCAATCCGAATGCACTTTCTAATAGAATACCCAATTTTCAACGCTAAAGATGGAATTCCAAATTCAGTCCTTTTCGCTATTTCGTTGGATGTTACACAAAGGGACTTTGTCGCTAGGACAACAGCATCGAATTTTTTCAGGGGTAAGAGCGTCAATTAACTTGTGCACATCGGTATTTTTCTTAGCGAGCTCTATTGTTAACCTCCCAAGTTGCCGCATTGATTGCCTGATTAGTTCTGCTTGAGTGCTGCTATATTTTTCATAGAGAAATGCTCCAAATCGTAAAATAAGATCATCTTTGCGACATATTTCAGATATCTCATCATTTCGCAATTTGTTTAAAATATTAGAACGAAAATCTTCGGTCAGGTTGTGCCCATAAATTCCATTTAGTAAAGAGGTACTCTCAGCAACTGGTAGTCGTGATGATTTTTCAGAACTTAAAATATTTTTGTCTTTCATGCAGATGCATGAGTATTTAAGATGGTGCCATAGATGCCTTTTAATCATAAAACCTAAACATTCAGGACAAGGACCATAATCAGAATATTTTAGGAACTTTCTTTCTTGTTCGGTTGGTCTGCGAGTTAAGATGAGTTCTCATTTTTTTAATAAGAGTACGTCACAATTGTGATAAAAATCACCATTACACGTCAGAGCATTAAAGGCTTCTCGTCGTCTTTTGGAATTTTTCGGCATACTCAATATTCTGGCAACTTCCGTTTCATTAGAATGGGCCCGTTCAAAATGTCTGGCTAAATTACGAAGCAACTTGTGACAGAAATAACAACTGTGGTCTTTATTCCGAATTCTCTTACCACCAGATGTTTTTTTGGCACAGTTTATTTTAGTTAGTTCTTTTGTTTCACTTTTGTTAATGGAACTAGTTACACCAGAGGAAATGTTGTCGGTTTCCATTGACAAAAAGTTTTCAGAATGATCAACGGGTAGACTTCGTGAAACTTGATCACATTCAGTATCACTTAATAGCATATTTTCAGGAATATCCGGTACTATCAAACTGCTGCCAGATTCACCACTAGGTAAGTATTCAGATTCGGAGCCGCCAGAACCAAAAGGTTCGGGTTCTGATAATAATTCTTCTTCGTCCTCAAAATTTATGGCTCTTGCATTTTGTAACTTCGCGACTTGCTCTGAATCAATTTGTATTGGTGGTATGGTTCGAATTTCTGGACTAATAGTTGCCGGGGGTTCATCAGTAGATGAAGATATCGATGCATCTTGGAAATCTGAATAAGAAAATACACAATTCAGTAATCATAAAATGTGGTCCAGTTTACACTGGGTGGTTTAATTGGATATTGTTTCCAAAACAATCAATAGGTAAATTTTTTTATTTAGTTCATCAAGATGCTTCTCTGCATTGATTTTTTTTTATTTGTTAGACATGAGCGACTAGAAAATATTCCGTAACTTTTTTATTTTTTATCGTACGGGAAAAATAAAAAAATTGGTAGTCATTTACCCAGAACTTCCCTCGCTAAAACAACTCCTATTTGCTAATAGTATTAAAGATAATACCTTTCACAAATCATAAATAATTTATTTTTAATCTTGCGCTAATTTAAGTTCTTAGAACCATCCATAGATTAATATTTTCAATTTTACCCCTACTGCCGCCCTTTAAGTTGCTTTTATTTGAATTATCATTGATCATTCCAAAATCGTTTTCATTTTTTTCTGATGTGATTTGAAAAGATATTTTAAAATAAATAACATTTTTTCATTGCCACTTTTCCCCTCTACAAGATGGCATTGTCAAATTTAAAATCCGACGTTTCGTCTTATAGCAACCATCATCAACTTAATTTTTTAAATACAGCCCTGGATAATTTTTTGTTTTTCGTTGCCTTTTAGCCTTCCTAAGGCAATGACATACCGCAAACATAAAAAAAATCATAATTTTATGAAAAATTCGCCGTAAAATGTATGAATAGCTAATAAAATAATTTTATGGAAAATGGGTATTTTGCAAAATGTTGTGCCACATCCAAAAATACCATTACAGTTTGACTTATTCAACTGATTTAATTGAAGATTGTAGCCAAGACATGTTAAAGAATGTCTTGTTTAAGAAGATTCAAGAAAGTTGGTACAGATGTCGGTTAAATATGTTAATATACCTAGAAGAAAACTGAATAAAATTGTTTCAAAATATTATATATATTTATATATAAATATATGATTCCATATCGTAGTATAGTAGGACAAATTTTGATTCCCACAGTAGTTTAGCAGGACGAGGGCTAGTTTAGCGGGACGTCCCGCTAATTTTTATACCTCTATCGTAGTTTACGTAGTAAAACATAGACATCTAATAAACTTTAATCCTTCACCTTGCTTTTCACCATTAAGAAGAGAGGATGTGCTAGAAGCATTTCAGAAATACTTAAATTTTGTTACGCATGTTTATAAGAAGGTAGCTAAATAAATTATGCAATTTGTATTTAGTATTTTATTTTGTAGTAAGTGAAACTTTGTAGCATAATAAATAATAATATATAAAATGGCAGTTTTTAAATCACACTGATGTCATAATATCATGCTTCTTAAATGTCAAAAAATTTCCAGTGTAATTTCATCTAGGGTACCCTACCAGGCGAAAAATTTTCAGAAATTTTTATGGTTGCCATGGTAATAATGCAAAATTAAAGCATCTGATTGGTTGTAAAATATAGGTGTGAAATTTTCTATATAAGAAACGCGAATCTCAACTTAGATTCCAAGAAAACCGAATCCGAACGCCAGAAAGAGCCATTTTATAGCCAAAATTACGCGTTGTCCCCTATCCTCTTCGCAGTATGATATACAAGTTCGATTTGGTAACGATTCCTCACGTAACTGACCGATTAGAAATTTTCATGAAGAACAAAAGTTTCTGAGAAATAAATGCATAATTAGACATGAATAGTTAATTAATATTTTATAGGAAAAAGCGGATTATCTCGATCACCTTAGCAGATATCGTTTCGGGAATAGTTCCATTCGTTTTTTTTATATCAAATTACGTGTAAAACAATATCCAGATAATGTTTAGGTATATATATTTATTTGTGGCATGTATTGGTTTATACCTCCTTTCTTTGGGTATTAAGCTACTGTTCTAAAAAATTTTATAAAAATGTTAAAGAAACCTCTGCGCCAAAGGATCAGTCAGAGGTTAGTTTTGAAAAAAATATTTTGCCTATCCAAAAAATGTCTCGCACCTAAAAAGTATATAAACCTAAAAGAGAAAATAATAAGAAAAAGCTTGAAATTAATAAATCAGTTGACGTTTCGAAAAATAAATCTATTTCCGTTATCAAAACTTGAAAAATTGGGAAGCTCTTTTTTGCAAAAAAGTCAATATGACAGTTCTATTATGTTTATATATTTCCATATTACATTAATATTGTTTTTACTTACCTCGTCTCTAAGAACGGGTATCCAACTGTTACAAAAATCTGTAGAGTAATTTGACACATATTTATCCCCGTTTAACAAAATAATAGCGGAATTTTCTTTTTGTGTTGTTGCTTTCTTTTTCCAAAATTTTTGGAAAACCCCATTTAATAATATGGTTATTATTCCACGCGTATTCGACGATTTTCGATTTATCAAATTCTCCTCTCCTGAACACAGGTATTCAGCGATACGCACATTAAAAGGTTGAGATGACTCACCGATGTACTGTTTGCCACACTCACATGGAATAGAGTAAATACAATTTTTTGAGTTTTGTATATCATTTACGGATTTAGTACGTGACAGAATAGATCTCAAAGTATTAGTGGTCCGAAACCGAAACACCGTCCGCACGGAGAAGATATTTCCGATTCTACGAAATTTTTCCGACAGAAAAAAAAATTATATACAAAACTCAAAAAAATCGTATTTACGCTTATTCCATCTGAGTGTGGCAAACAGTACATTGGTGAGTCATCTAGACCTTTTAATGTGCGTCTCACAGGAACTATGTCAGGAAAGAAGAATTTGAAAAATCTAAAATCGTCGATCACCTGTGGAATAATAACCATTATTATTAAATGGGATTTTTCAAAAATTTTGGAAAAAAAAAGCAACAACACAAAAAGAAAATTAAAGGAATCCGCTATTATTTTGTTAAACGGGGATAAATGTATGTCAAATTACTCTTTCAATTTTTGTAACCATCCTTAGAGACGAGGTAAGTAGAAACAGTATTAATGTAATATAATGTCTCTTATGTCTATGGAAATATATAAACAGAATAGAACTGTCATATTGACTTTTTTGCAAAAAGAGCTTCCCAATTTTTCAAGTTTTGATAACGGAAATAGATTTATTTTCCGAAACGTCAATTGATATATTCATTTTAAACTTGTTCTTTTTATTTTCTTTTTAGGTTTATATATTTTTTAGGTGTGAGACATTTTTTGGATAGGCAAAACATTTTTTTCAAAAACCTCTGACTGATCCTTTGGCGCAGAGGTTTATTTAACATTCTTATGACATTTTTTGGAATAGTGGCTTAATACCCTAAGAAAGGAGGAATAAATAATTATCCGTCGCGAATCGGTAAGTGCTATTTAAAAAAAGCAAAATGGAAGTAGGCTTTGGATTTCCAACTCGAAACTTTTCCTGATTTCGAGACCAAAAAATTTTCGATTGGATTGAAATTTTGGTTGGGAGGAATCTATATGAAAAACGCGAATTTGGACTTAGATTCCGAGAAAACATAATCCGAAAGCCAGAAATAGCCAATTTGTAGCGAAAATTACACGTTCTCCTCTATCCTTTTTGTAGTATGATATGCGAGTCACTGGCGTAGCTAGCTTATTAAAAGGAAGGGGGTACGAGCATATAAAGGAGCGAGCTGACAAAGTTTGTACAATGGATAGCCGGGGAGAGGAACGAGCATAAAAAGGGGAAGTTTGTGCACTGGAAAGCGGGGGGAAGCATATAGAGGAACCCCTCTCGCCCCCCTTGGCTACGATACTGATACAAGTTTGATTTGGTGCCGATTTCTCACGTAACTGACCGATTAGAAACTTTCACAAAGAATAAAAATTTCTAAGAAATGAATGCTTAACTAGATATTAACAGTTTATTAAATTTTTATAGGAAAAAACATATTATCTCAACCACCTTAGCAGATATGGTTTCCAGAATAGTTGCATTCCCTTTTGTGTGTCTCGAAAATTTTTTCTCAATAGATGTCGCCCACTCCGTGATTTTCGTCAATATACACGTTTGGCCACTTATTTAGTTTCGGATACAGTTAAGTAAGTTGCACACATCTCGCCTATCAATTTCGAATGGAACGGTGTCGACGCTCCGCCTCGGACTACCGTGATTGGTTGAATAGGATCACGATTTGAGAGCATACGTGTTTCGTTCGTTTTGTGTGAACGGAAATACCTCAGGCGCATTGCTGTTTTATTATTTATTGGGAGATTGGAGCAATATTTGTGTAATTTACTGAATCCCTATCAGAAAGTTTTAGATGGCCAGACGTGTATGTCAGTGCATAGATACTCCTGTAGTCTCCATATATCAGTGTACGTTGCACAAGTCTTTTAGAGTCCCTAGATAGAGCCCCGAAGAGTAGACTCTGGTCAACTGCGGATTTCACGTGATTGGTACACGTGACTTTGAAAATTGCTGTTCCAATAGGACACTACTAAATCAGCGCGCACGGACGAATTTCTAACAATAGGTTTGTTCATTTGAGGGCCCAGAACTATCAGAAAGCTAAACTACTGTCAGAAACACGCTCATTTATTGGCTGTCTCTGACATAGTGTAGCTTTGGGAATTCTGGGCCATCAAATGATCAAACCTGTTGTAAACCGACCTCTCCGATTGCATGCGCAGACTTAATTGTCAATTATCAAAAAAATCATCTATTGTTTAGTCACAGTATAAAAGTACTCTGGTTTAGTTAACCTTTAATTATTCGAGTTTTTTATTTTCAACTTGAGAGTATAAAATTAACAAAATTAGATGTTCTCTTAAAATATTCAGTTGGCAGAGATCTCTTCTATCAGATTTGGCACGGTACTCTCACTATTGAGGTTATTTTTGCTGTTATTAAAGCTCAAGGTACCTGGGTCTCAAAAAATTAACAATGGAAGCGCCACTTTAGGGCCTTTGATTTAGACAAGAAGGACTAATAACCTCGTGCAAAAAGTGATGCCAATATTGCCAATTCAGGTACCACACGTTCTGCTTTTTTAAAAAAATGTATTTGAAACTGACCTAAAGTGACACATAAATCTAAGTAAAAAGGTTCCTCAACCTCAACGTTTAACTATTTAAAATAATGTTAAATAATATGGATGTTATATGAAACAATATTTTATGTCTATTTTGTTTGGCGCCAAAGAAAAGAATAGCCAGGCGAGTTCGGCAATCGCACTCTTTTAACTCATATCGCTTCGCATGGGTGATATTAGACTTTACAAACAAGGATATTAGAAACACTTGGAGTAAAAAGAGTTAACGGAGTTAAAAGGGTGCGATTGCCGAACTTGACCGCCGTCAACTAATTTCTGGGTTCACTTCTGAACATGCGCTATTGGAAGACTACATTAAATGTCGCTGGGGATGTAGTCTGTTATAGGAAAATAGAGCTAACTTGACGCCCTCTAGCGGCGACTGATGAAGTTATTAACTCTGTAGTGTTGGTGAGTTGTGTTGTTGTGCTTATTTATTAATTTGTCGTTTTGTGCCTAATTAAAAGGTTTTTTTACGTTGATATATGAGGAGCAAACTTTCAAAAGCAGACATGTGACTTCACTAATTATTTAGGAATTAAAAAAAATGATTACTGCTATAAGGTTACAAATTTTATTTTGCAACTTTACACTAAAAGTTTCATCCAATCTCTTAGACTCAAGATCCGTATGACCAGTTTTAGTAAAATATAACACAAAGAGGATACCGCCATTTTTAATTTGGACGTGTCTGGTTATGGTTGGATTACTGAAACATGTCTGGTTTTAATTGATCAATAATATGGACATGTCTGTGTTCGAATACTTTATTTAAAACCAAGAGAATAGTTAATATAAAATAAAAATGAATTTCAGACATGTACAGCACAATCTTCCTCCATACAGTCACATTCTGTTTCTTCTTCATCGTTGACGGAAATCTGATCCTCGCCATTTCCATCTTCCTCAATTATTATGTCCTTGTAAAATTTTAATTCTGTCAAATTCTCCCATTTAACTTCTGGATCTTCCGTATTAAATTGCATTTCAAGTAAACTCTTGAGGTTGTTCTTTCTTTCATTTGAGATTGACCTTTTTAGTGGTAAACGTTTAAGTTTAAAATTTTTGTCGGCTTTTTTCCCTTTATAATAAAGAATTCCAAGGGTTACCCTCATCGTATCGATAAAATTTGCTTCCTCTATATTTCACTGTTTTTTTTTACAAGAAATTTTCGAATTTCTAATATTTTAAAATTTTTTTGTTCCTGGTAGTTTTGTATAAATTTTGAGCATATCCTTAAAATATCATAGATATGCCAATCTTTTCCGAGTTCTTTGACTGTGTCAACATTTGAATATATCTCCGTGTATTCTTCTTTTTTTATATTAGTGTCTTTCTTTTTTATTAGTAGCTCAGCTTTCCCAAAAACACGGTCGGCTGGGAGGTAACTATGGCCTCTGATAGGAAAAATCAATTTTATGTTGTTGACATTATCAGGAGATTCATTGAGTAACCAAAACATTAACTTGTGAACAATCTGTGCGTTTTTATTCTGGCCACCACAGCCATCACAAAAAAGCCGCACTGTTTCGATATCCTCATAATTCAATGATCTCAAATGCGTCAGAATTGCAGATTCAATTTCAGGTGCTCCCCGTCCTGCCTGATTTTCAGTCCACGTGTAAAACGTAGGATATTTCGAGTCCATTGGCACACAACAAAAATTATAATAACTTAGCTGCCTTAGATAAAAAGCATCTTAAATGGGTGTTTTTGGCAAAGAGTGCACTTGCTGAAGATCGAAACAAAAACGTATACAATTTTTAGGCTTCTCTTTAGCCAATTGATAAAACGCATTGGACCTAAGTTTATGAAGTCTTTTTTTCAGTCATTAACTTGGTCTTAGTAATAGCTGATGATGCACACTATAAATAAATAAATAAATAATCTCTTTATTTTTCAGTAGACATGCATTACATGTATAGAAAAACGTCAAAAATTAATAAGAAGTTATCAGAAAAAAAAAGTTATTGATAACCTAAGTCAGTAAAAAATCTAAAAAACAACAATTACAAAGTATAAAATGTGTATAACGAATAATATAAAATATGTACATAAATAAAAAAAGGAAAAAAGTATATATACATATATATATATATATATAAACAAAAAATATGTATATGAACAAACACATGCAGTATAAGAACAAACTGTGGTCATATAAAAACAAACTACAAAGTGTAAAAGTGTAAAAGCATATTATGGTTGTGTGAAAAATAAAAAGTAAATAATTGTCGATGCCAGTGTTACAGGGTGGCACTAAAAAATTCTTCTGAAGTGTAGAAGGAATGGTGTACCAACAATTTTTTTTAATTTTGATTTAAATAACTTTAAACAAGATATTTCTTTCAAGTAGTTGGGTAGATGATTGAATATTTTAATGGGCATGATAGTTACACCATTAGCAACAACAGACAATTTATGTTTTGGTAACAGAATGTTATTGGTATCTCTTAGACTGTAATTTATGTTACGATCTGTAAACAAAGTGAACTTGTTAATATTAGATTTAACAAACAGACAACACGATAAGATGTATAAAGACTGTAGCGTGAGTATATTGAGAGAGGGAAACAGGTCCCTACAGGAATAGGTACAATGCTTGAACATCATGGTTCTGATGATTTTTTTTTGCATTATGAACAAATCATTCATTCTACTAGAATTGCCCCAGCATAAAATGCCATAATTTAATACTGATTGCACATGTCCAAAGTAATATAATTTAAGTACATCAAAATTAACATAAGAGCGAAGCTGCCGTAAAACATAGCAACTAATAGAAATTTTTTTTATTAAATAGTCAATATGATCAAACCAATTTAAGTTATGATCCACTAATATACCTAACAATTTGACTGAGTCACTATTTTTTTATAGATAAATGATCAATTTTAGATAATAAACTAAAATCAGGAGTAATATGGGTAAACATTAACATTTGAGTTTTCGACCCGTTAAGTTTCAAACCAAAATTATTACAATATCTGTCCATTATTGAGGTACAAATGTTTGCGTTTCGCGATAGATCTGGAACATTATTTGCCACAGATGCAACTGCCACATCATCAGCAAATTGAATAACGTGAAACTCATTCGACACTTTCAAATAGTTGCAAAGGTCATTGATGAAAATCAGGAAAAGAATGGGGCCTAGGGTACTGCCCTGAGGAACACCAGTTGGAACTAATTTATCATCAGATTGATGTGATTTGCCATCAACTTTTAATATTACTCTCTGAGTACGATTACTCAAATAAGATTTAATCCACGAATTAGGTACCCCTCTTATACCATAGGCATTCAATTTGCTGAGCAGCATTTCGTGGTTCACTGTGTCAAATGCTCTGGACATATCAAATAACAAACATTCGCACTTTTTCTTCTTGTCAATATTTTCGAGTAAAAAAGTACAGAGCGAATTTACTGCATCTTGCGTACAGTATCTCTCCCTAAACCCATATTGACTAGAAGATATTATATTATTTTTTATTTAAATAGGCTTTAAGTTGACAGGCATACGCTAGTTCGAAAAGTTTCGAAAATACAGAGAGTAGGGATATTGCTCTGTAGTTAGATATTAGTTCCTTATCGTTTTTTTTATGTATAGGTACCAATATTGCTTTTTTTAAGCTGGAAGGAAAAGTGCCTTCAATAAAAGATAGATTAATTAATTTACATAGTGGATCGGCAATATATTCACTGATATGTACAAGCAGCGAACAAGGTATACCATCAAAACCTGCAGAGTTTTTTGAGATATGGATTTAATCATATTAACTACATCATTGGTCACGATAGGTGCCAAAAACATATTACTAGAACAGTTTATATTTAAATGTGTATTAGCATTAATGTTCATATTGTCAGTAAGTTCTTTTATAGAGTCAAGAAAGTAGTTGTTGAATTCGCATGTTTCAAACGAATACAGGTGCCACATACATCACTCGCAGGCGATTTGAATCCAATATTGAAATCTCGCGCAAAAACTCTGCTAAACATAGAAAACGAGGATTTATATTGTGCATCAACAGAATTGTTATACAATTGAATAATTTGGTTATGGTCAAGTCACAAGCTAGGTAAATTCTTGTGGACTTGTTACGGCTATGACTTTCGGACGCTGGGAGCCTCCTAATAAAATCCTTGATTTTTCCTCTCTTATCTACACTTTTCGAGGATTTTCGATCGCCGCCTCTATTTTCGCTAGGTATTTTACCAGCAAAAATAACTTTAGCCACTGTATTTATGCGATTCTTTGTTAAACTTAACGCAGCGAGAAAAAACTTTTGACACACAGAAAACGTTTTTTTATTTCGGCCCATTTTCAAACGAAAATGATAAGTAATGTGAAATTTCCTACATTTCTGTTTCCCTTGTGCAGTTTGATATCCACGCCTCTGAAGCTGTGGTTCACATACAGTCATCATATGACATAATTTTATATCCTGGGTAACCTTATTAATTGGCGGTCCGTAAAATTTTTGTCGCACGTTCTTAATTTTTTCATTGGTTACCAAGTTACACTGGAAGGTATTATTATTATGTTGGCATGGTCGCACAAATTGCTCCATGTTGGGGGTCTTTGTCACAATATCTGTAAACAATGTTCCCGTTGAACAGAAAAAGTAATAAAATGACTAAATTCTAACCTACCTTTCAATCTTTGATACATTCCTTCGGGTTTTTTATTTCGCATTCTCTTTCTACTTCTCCTTTTTAAATCTTTTACACAGTCCATCTTGTACACAAGAACAACGCTAACTTTAAACTTTAAAATAAACACATTCGTATTAATCACAAGAAATACCAACACCTGTTGTCAATAGAATCTGATGAAATGACAGTACAGAGTAGGATTCACAAGATCCATCTGTTATCAAGACGATTAAATAACTAGAGGAAACTTCCTAGATCAGCACAAAATTAAGGTTGGACGTGTCCACTTTAGAACGTAATTCTGTATTTGTATGAGATAATAATAATGGACATGTCAGGCATTGAATGAATTAATACTATGACAATAATGACTTTGCCCAACTTACTACACCCAGCACAGCAGCGAACCAGAGTACAACGAGCAGTGAACGTGAGCGGTCTACTGAGAGAGCAGAGCAGCAACGAGCGAAGTGTACAGTGTATAGATAACCAAAGTTAAGCAACGGTCGACGCTGTCGGAGCTAACGAAAGTTAAGCAACGGTTGGCGCGGTCGAGCTAACTAAGGTTAAGCCACCTGCTCTTTTTAGAGCAAAAGCAATTCAGAAAAGAGAAAGCTGTTCTTTCATTAATCATAAACAAGGTCAGCAAGCTATGCAAATAAGTGCAAATATTGCACTCTACATCGACTTATTTTCTAGGCCAATGTTAGTCGTTTCATGAATTAGATATATTTGTTTTTTAGTGTTTGTTTTTAATGTTTTCATTTAGTGTTACAGATAATTAGTATAAATAGAATTTTATTTTCTTAAATAAATCAGTTTTCAACGAATACTTTATTGTACTCATTAACCAGTGACCCCGTTCAAGTCCCGAACATCACTGGTCAGGAGCGTACATATTTTATCCCAAGTATTGCCCGTACAGTTACATCTCGCCAAGATACGGTTTTGTAGTGTTTATATTCAAATTTAACATTTATATTGTTAAATATTTCTTATTTATAACATTCGAAATATATAAATAGAGGAATTGCACCTTTCTTAAATTAAGATTTTATTCTGCTTGTATTTTTTACTCTAATTTATATGAGTAGAATTAAATTGTCAAGCCAATTCAAATGTGTTCCATTGAACTCAACGGACTATTATCATATACTAAGGTAACTGTGTAACTGTAAAATAGATGTAAAGTACGACTGCAGAGACATATATATGCATATTGTATAGAAATTATCAAATACCTATTAAATTAAATACTGCTAAACATTTTAATACTTTAAAAACTGCTATTTTCCTAAATTAATAACAAATGCTCTTTCTGCAGCCCAGATTTATTAAAATACATATATTCACTGTGAATTCAGGTTTCATAAATTATGTATTGACTATTACACAATAATATCTACTTTGTAAGTATCAAATATGCCATGAAGAGAGGTTAAGTTTCACTTCTATTTATTAATATTGCCTAACGCAGAAGATGATTGAGTTTCTGCTAACGGAAATGAAGAGTATTCATTTTGAAGCTGAATTTTCTTGTTTCCATATTTTAGTATTTTTTAAATAAATCTACCTCTTCGGTTTATAACCCATCATATGTACTGATGAACTGAAGGAAACAGTAAAACGCTACCATTATGCATTAGTGAGTGTTTTAATATCTCCAGATTGCATGTTTTATCCTTCTGTATGTATAATTTAACTGTGAGAGTGTGATTTGTTATGTTTTTCTATTTTTTTAACCCGCGATCGGTAACGCCTTCCAAAATAACGTGATTGGTAACGTGTTAGATTTTATCTAACATAACTGTTTTTAATCCCATTCATTATATTATCAATTTTTTGCCCTAATTGTGATGAATACTGGTATTGTGTTCTATTTGTTTACGTAATTGTGATTAATTTTAGCACCTTATATTATTATTAGCATTATAACATTATAACTATGACATTATAATATTTCGGAATGTAAATTAGTATTACAGACACAATGATTTGTTGAAAGACTTTTATTACACTTTACATAATAGATTACCTTAGATAATCCATGAAAAATACATAAATGGTAATTAAAAAAAGATGAAAAAGAACATAAATATTCATGAGTCTTCATCTCGGTTGAAGCAGTTTGTACACGTCAAAACAGTTTTAGCTGTATGTTCTTTGCAAATCGGTATCGTACATGTATCACAGCAGTATTTTGTAAATCTGTTTTTTCTTTTTGGGCAAAAGAAACACCGTGGTTTTACTTCTCCCTGTTGTTCTGCAGTTGTAGGTGCAGAAGCCTCATGGCCCAAAATATTTTTTATCTTTTGTCCTAAGGGAATTGACAAAGATGTCACCTTGGATCGACGTATAATGTGAGGTTTTGAAAGTTGTTTAGCTAGATCTGTTAGATACAGTCTTCGAAGTATCTTGTTATTCGTGTTACTAAAATAGATAATCTGAGAATTGATGCCGGCAATATTGAGCAAAGTGCAAAATATGGTCAGTGGCCATCTATTGCTCACTCTTGTAACAGAATACTCTGCCTTCATTCGATCCACGACATCAACTGCTCCTTTGGTAAGGTTATAAAAAGTGACAACAGAAGGTTTCATCTGCTCTCTACTCTCTGGGTCGATATCATCATCTTCGTGGAATGTCGAGAGCATCAGCACATTTTTTGTTTTTTTTTAGGAACATACGAGGTTAGCAGGCATTTATTAGGATCTATCCTCCAAGCAAACATGCTGCTATAAGTATGACATCTCTTCGTGTCTAAAAATATCGGGGGTATTTCGCGTTTGTTTTTCCGCAATGTACCTACTAAGGTCAGACGGTGGTTGTGTCGTAAATCGTTAGCCAATGGCACAGAAGTAAAATAATTGTCTGTAGTTACATTTCTACCAGTACTACTGCAATGTCTTAGAAGGCGTGTTACCACACTTTGCGCATCATTGTTCATTTGGTAAGGACCGTTGGGCTGTTTGCCGGCGTAAATTTCTATGTTGTGTGTATAAAACATCCTTGCATCCACAGCAGTATAAATTTTAATGCCATATTTTGCAGGTTTATTAGCTATATATTGCCGAAATTTGCATCTACCTCTAAAACCTTCGAGCATCTCATCTATCGTTACGTATGAACCAACGGTGTAGTGCTGTACACATTTTTCGATAAATTGATGCAGTATATCTCTCACTGGGGCTAGGTTATCTTCTTTGGCTCTTTCTGCTCTTGTGTCTTTATCATCAAATCTAATAGCTTGCACTAAAGTGTGAAAACGACGCTGTGATAGTGTAGCTGCGAAGTATTCTGGAGCCGTCCCATCTGTGCTCCACAATTCTGATGTATTTAGATGCTGAGCTCTTTTTACCCCCGCTAAATATAATAGCCCTAAAAAAGGCATTCATTTCCTCAAAATCAGTAGGCAAGCAATGCTTTGACTCGCGCCCATATGACAGTCTCATTCTATCAAGTTGTTTATTTGTACAATTTGTAACATACTCAATTATTTTGTCAGGAAAAAACAGTTTCTAGCAATCTAGTATCGTTTTCGCATTTTTAGCAATACCTTTTACACCAGGCAATTGCGTGACCACATTTTGGCGTGAAGTTTTACCTGGTTGTTTCCTGGTTTTATGTACTAACCACTTAGTTCCGTCTTTTCCAGTATATAAGGGATAATTTGCAGCACCACGTTGTAAACTCTCGAAGCGTCTATCATCATCTGAACTCGATTATTCCGTGTCTGTGTTATGTACACTGTGCTCAGATGAAGCTTCTTCATCACATGAAACAGGATCTGACGGATACGATGTTACTGGCTGATCAATCTCTTGTTGCTCCTGTTCTTGTTCTTCTTCCCAAACCGCCTCCCAAAGAGCTTGTAGACGTCGTTGACCTTCTTCGTAAGCCATCACAACAACAAAATAATAAGAAACAACACAAACACTAAAGTTTTATTTAATAGTCCAAAAAAAAAATACCGCCGTTAGATTTTATCTAACAGAACTCGCAATTTAAAACTATGTGCCTGGTCGCGTGTTAGATTTCAACTAACATTTCGACACGTCCCAACAAAGAGAAGGTTTAGATACTTAGGCAGTTTTCCCGAGATAAATTAAGAGGGGGGGATGGTCAGGTAGATGGTTAGGAAGGCATAGCTAGCTAGATCGATTCCGATATACAGCTTTTCGATTGAATATGCTGACCATAAATGTAAAAATGTTAGATAGAATCTAACAGGGATACTGATCGCGGGTTAAATCTTACAAAGTAGATATCATTGTGTAATCGGAAATGAAGGCGGTTCCATAGCCAAGAATGTTGAGGCGTCAGGCTAATACTTGGTTGCAGAATATGTTATGAGTTCGAATGCCACAACTCCCAAACAAAAATTATCATACGCAAATATACTGTATATTCGCAATAAATGGAATATAGTATATGTCTGCGACTGAATAGCAGGGATAGTACAATAAACCCATTTGGCTGCAGTGCTTCTGAAGCGTGGCTCTCCAGACTCCTCATTAAATAAAAAAAACATAATTAAAAAAAAAATTGTATAGAAAGTTGGTACTAAACTATCTTGGCCTAGATCAGTTTATTGATATCCAAGAATCTAGTGCTTTAAGATGGGAAATATTTTAAGAGAAATCCAGTCAAAATTTGAACAATAAAAAATTGAAAAAGCACAAGAACTTCAATCGGTACTTTTTGAAAAAGTAATAGAAAATTTTTCTTACAAAAATTTGTTGGCAGAGTACTATGCATTTACACACATTTTTTATTTACGCAAGATTGTGTCAAATTTACACATTAAATTTGAAACAATCTTGTATAGAGATAGTGGGATGGTATTGGAATTTGCACAGTAGTACAATAAAATAATTGGACACATACGTTTCTGAGAAACAGGTTTCTAACCACCTTAAAAAAAGGCATTGCAAAAACAGCAGCTAATTTGGAAAATCTTTTAATACTTCCTGGATCATAAAAAGCAAAGCAGTTGGTCTTTACTTTTTAATTTGGCTAACATTCAAACTTTACCTAGATTTTAAATTCAACTTTGCAGTAATTATTGTTCATTCTTACATTACCAAGCACACTGAAAGCACTTCTTGTCAAATACGTTTATCCTATATTATTTGTAAAAAAAATGAGAATTGAAAATGTTCCATAATAAGCATTTTCAGTACACTTGGTAACGTGACTGATGCAGATGAACCTTTTTTAGAAGGAAGATAAAAAATTAAAAAATACTTACTAGGTGTAAAAGTCTCTTCAGAACTCAAAGAAGAACCATGAGAAGATGATGTCCAACAATCAGATTCATCAGATTCCGATAGAACTTTTCTTTTTCTTGATTTTGCATTCTTTATTTTGTTGAGACAATCAGACGTCTGGGTATTATAACTGAAATTTGAACCATTTGACACATTTACTGCAGTAGCATCAGAATCATAATTTAAGTATGATGCAGGAGCATATGCAGAATGCCGTTCTAACAACTATGAAACTGCCGTAATCTCTTTAGTTTTGGCACTCTGATCATATCGCACCCCCGCGCCGAAAGTGTCATAAGTCAAAATTATAAATTATTCAGAATAGTCGATTTTAAATTGCTTTAATTATTATATCTACTAACACTAGAAGACAATGGAATGGACAATTTTATTTTGATTTTTTTAATTGTGACTCTTTTCTACAGTAATGAAATTGAAAATAATGGGTCTAACCGGATAAGCATGTTAAAAATGCCCTTAAAGGAAATTACACGAAAAGAACATTTTAAAGTATTTTATTAGTTATAAAAAAAATATTTGCTAGAGTATTATTCCAAAAATCCAAGGGGGGGCTGAACTTTTGCAAAAAAGGTAATTATTTTTTAAAAGTATGTTGCAACTTACATAATGGGTGAAAAATTTTGAAAAAAATTCTCGAACATAGAGATCTACCAAACGAACTCAGTAAAAATTATTGTCGTATTTGGCGCGAAATTCAAATTTAAAAAAATTAACAAAAATTAAAAACGCCCTTTTCACCTTTTTTTGAAAAGGTGCTACCATGATTTTTTTCTAATAGATGTGCCTTTGCATTACTAATACCCCTAATTTTGTTCAGAATTTTTGATTTGGTGGCTGAAAAAAAATAAAAATTTCAACTAAAACTATTTATTACTATTTATTATAGATAACATTAATATTATATTATTATAATTAATAATTTTTCACTGAAAATCAAAAAAATGATTTTAAATGTTTAACAGCAAATGAACGACATTTGTTACATAATGTCACCAATACTAACACGTTTTTTTTAAAAATAATTTTGTTAAGTTTTCTGCCTCCAATTCTGTCTGAACTATTTTTTTCTGACCACCTCTCTTACGAAGATATTCACTACAATTAATACACTTTTTATTGTAGTCCTCTTCGCGTTGAGTAGACATCTCTCAAATAACAGGAGTAAAATACGTACGTTTTACGTAGAAACAAAAAGCAGTAACACCTGCTAACTAAAGTATGCACTGCACAAAATTGCACAAATGGTACTGTACACCTTCAAACTTGCTGTATAGTAACTAAAGACGTTCATTACGCAATTTCCAATTTATACACTTACAATACGTATTGCAATCAATTCTGAGACATACTTGACTGTAACACGTATTTTGAACATGTGCGCACATTTCTGCCCACAGTCCAACACACTAGCCTATCAGCGAGTGTGTAGGGACGGCAATTAGAGTAAGACAAAATATGTCAGCAGAGTAGACAATTGAAATTGAGATAAGGTGTGTATTAGGCCACACCCTGACCTTTGTGATTGCAGCAACATGTTTATACCTGTATGCAGCAATATGTTCTCTGTATGTGAGATGCACACATCCATGCAACAGAAAGGAACTGAAAGAGAACATTAACGGTACAAAACACAGATCCTACTGTAATATAACAATTCTAGAAATCTATAATAGTAGAAGCTTTTGTTTAATAAATAATTTTAGGTGAAGTTTTTATTTTTTTCAGCATGTGCCACCAAATCAAAAAATTCTGAAAAAAATTAGGGGTATTAGTAATGCAAAGGCACATCTGTTAGAAAAAAATCATGGTAGCACCTTTTCAAAAAAAAAAAGGTGAAAAGGGCATTTTTAATCTTTGTTAATTTTTTAAAATTTGAATTTAGCGCCAAATACGGCATAATAATTTTTACTGAGTTCGTTTGATAGATCTCTATGGTCGAGAATTTTTTTAAAATTTTTCGCCCAGTATGTAAGTTGCAACACATTTTTAAAAAATAATTACCTTTTTTGCAAAAGTTCAGCCCCCTTGTATTTTTGGAGTAATAATCTAGCAAATATTTTTTTATAACTAATCAAATACTTTAACGCTCGTTTCGTGTAATTTCCTTTAAGGGCATTCCTTTCATTAAATAATTTTTAGAGACTAAGTATAAGTTATTAATTGCAAATAGACTTGTAGAAATCAGAATAGTATGTCGGCATTCTTTTGTTTTGAATTAAACTCAAAAGATCTGATTTCTTTTTTATCAGACAGTGGAAGTTTTTCTGAAAAGGCAGGCTGTAATTGAAAATCCTGATTATTATTTGAGGACTTTGTAGTTCGTAAATTTGGCTTTACAACATTTGTTTCCTTATAAACTTCATCTGCAAATGATGTTTTATACATCAGTGTTGACGGTTTGGTCTTTTCCATCCTCAATATTTTTATATCTCCCATTTTGGTATCTTTAAATAGTTGTTTAGAATGTCCAATATACACGTCATGCAAATGTTTCATATCATTAAAATCAGCATACCCCATTTCCCTTACAATGTAAGGTGTACCTAAAACAGATAAAAAATATACGTTTTAACATCAGTTAAGAAATAGTAAATCTACTGCCTACCTGGTTTTTTGCACATCTTATTATGGATACATATTGCGAAGGTTCATAAATGGGCCCAGCATTTAGAAATCGTTTTACTGTTTTTTCAATCACCGAATGTACATTATCCCCCTCGTTCTGAGTATGCCCACGAATTAAGAATTTGTGAGTAATGGCTTTAATTTTTAATTTTGCAGCAGCATGTAGATACATGGCAAATAAAAGCTGAAATAAGAAGTTTAATTTTATGTTATGATCAAACACTGTAACTTGCATACTAACCGATTTTTCTGTTGGCCACAGCAGTTATCACTATAGAATGTGACTCCTAGGCTATCAGAATTCGCTAAATTGGCGACGTCTTCTAAATATTTCAAAACGCAGGTACCTATCTCATTGGCGCCTCTATTGCCATGTACCTCATGCCAAAAATAAAACACTGTATATTTTGAGATTTCATCTGACATATTGTGAAGTTGAATGAATTAAGCCTGGATTTATAATAAAATTCTGAAGTATTCCCTCTTGGTAC
This sequence comes from Rhamnusium bicolor, assembly GCA_029963845.1. Lineage (NCBI taxonomy): Eukaryota > Metazoa > Arthropoda > Insecta > Coleoptera > Cerambycidae > Rhamnusium > Rhamnusium bicolor. The sequence continues at coordinate 228,692 of JANEYF010003330.1, read as the reverse complement.
TGGTAAAACAGCTTGAAGATCATAAGTAGCTACGATATAGTTGTCGTTTATTTTATCTTTGTCAGCTTGTTTTTCCTTCCGCGATAATTCTTTTTCTGCTGATGCTGGCGATAATTCTCAACAAATAGCTCTTTCTCTTCTCCTTGAGCATTTTCATAAGAGGTGCACAAATCGCACTGATCTTTTTTGGGGACAAAAAATCCAATGTTACACTCACTGTTAAATATTCTTTAATACATGACTAAATTAGCGGAAGGTACACCTTGTATTTGGTAATCTTTTTTTATAATCTCGAAACAAATAACTTAAACTTTTGCCTCCATAAATATATTCGCGAGAAGTTTGCTTTCTTAAATAATGGCTTTCTACTCTGGGTAAGGATTCGGTATGGTTCCTTACACCAGTCTTTATTTCTTCATCTACTTTATGGTTTTTATGTCTACCTCGCAATTCTTCTCTAACAAAACCCATTTCTTGCTTAGATATGACCGTACGAATAGGTCGATCGTTAATATCTAACGTCGCCTTAAAAAACAATTTGCACACGCGAATGCGTTGGTTGTTTATTTAAAAAAAAAATTCATGGTTTAGGCCGTTTTCACTTTTTATGTATCGATATGTCGGATTTATTTGCTGCATATATGCCCCAATATTTATCGAACAGTTGTTGCCTCGTATCTTCACTTATTTTTAAGGAGCACTGTAATCGATATGTTTGACCGCAAGTTTCTCTCGGTTTTCTAGCAGTAATCGTTTTTCTGGTCTTCGAAAGGGAAATGTAGCTTTTACCAGAGTTCCTCAACAGTTTAACTTTATTTTTTTCCATTCTGACGGAATCGCTACTCGTTTTTTTCCTTTTCGTTTTCCCGGTTCATTATCTTCAACATTTTCTAGTTCAAGCGAATCAGGTTCGTAGTTGAACTAGATGTGACACTATCAGAATCAGAACTTGAGCTATACTCTGGATCTTTGTCGCTATCATCTACTTCTGAAGAAATGCTGGTTTTATTTTCAAGTCGGATTAATTTAAATTTTATCTCGTTTTCAGTTTTCTCTGTTTTCCACAACAAACGTTTTCTTCTTTGATTACTGCTAGATGTTCCCTACAAATCGGTATTTTCCATAGCAATCAAAACATGAACAGGAGTTTCTAATAATTTAGCACTATCGATTCCAATTTCTTATCCATCGTTTTGTTTTAGCGCTGATGTTTGGTTCTGTAGCAAATTCTACAGTTTGTTGCTGTTCTCCATCACCTTCAATTTCACTTACTTCCATATCCCCAGTTGATTTGTCTGTCAGGGTTTCGTCCGTTTTTCCTGATGCTAAGGCTATCAAAAATCTCCCTCGACACATATTTTCTCTTGCAAACATTCTAAAAGAAAAAAAGAAATTAATAATTAACACAAGGTTTAATTAGATAAGACATTTTTAAGTACACTAAAAATGTCATAACTCTAAATATTGCTATAAATACTAGAAAGCAATATGAATAATAACTTACCTTCCACACAAGAATAGATAGGATTTTCTATTGTCACTTTATCACCACACAACGAAGTGACCTACACCGTCATAAGTCAGAAGTGTCACTGTTGTCCCAACGGCGCCAACTAGTTTGAATGCGACCAAAGCGACACTTCTGCCACTGGCGGCAATATGCTGAACTACGACTTGTGTCGTTTTTCTAGATAAATATTTACACTGCTTTGCATTTAATGCCACTAAGAGCTTAAAATACGCAAATTTTAAGTTGTGACACTTTTGACGCGGGGGTGCGATATATATATTTATGAATGTTATATGCATGCGACATAAACTTTGACACTTTTAATTCTAATTGATAGTCTACATTATCTTTAGATATCTCTGTTGCAAAATGTTTTCTTAAGTTTGTAGCGGTCATTAATTGAGGATATTTACAATGTGCTTCTAACACAAATTTTTTGTGAAGGATGTAAGTTTCTAGCGTGTTACGATTTTTGAAACATGTGGAACTCCAAACAAGTAAGCATTTTCAGGTGGTAGATTTAATTTAGGTCTATGTTTTAATAAAAGTTCTATAGAGGGAACAATCAAAGAAGTTTCAGCTAATAAGGAGGTGGGGTTTCTTAACTTCCCCGTAAATTTAATACGAACATCAGAACCCGCTAATTTCCTTTCATTTTCATTTAATGATTTATCATTTGGATCAATAGCTTCTTTGTTTAACTTTTAAGCAGATGCGGTCCAATTTTGTATTCTACTAGTCGCACACGGTCTACAAGACCGGTTCTAATACAAATATATTTATGTGTTATATTTAATTTTAATACAAAAATTGTATTTTTGTATATTTTTGTACACAATTTTTATATAATTTTAACGGAAAAAAATGTTAACAATGCCTTTTTAAAATTGATTTTAAAAAAAGTCTGCATATTTTGTAATATTTTTTTATTTTAATACAACAACTGAAAAATACATATTGTTCACAAAAATTTACCTAACATAATAATCTTTAAAGTTATCATATACCAAGGAACTCAAGGAACAACGAAATTATATTATCAAAGTATAAGGTAAGGTTGCAAAATATATGAAACAAATAAAATTTAAATTTGGAATTGGTGACAATCACTGCACATGGGTTGAATGTGTTCTAAGCATAAATACTTTTTACACAGAGTACAAAAATACTTTGTTTTCCTATTATTCTGCCAGCCGCAGTCGCCACATCTTCCAATTGCTCCTGGGATTCTTTGAATAGGCGTGGAATCACTATTCAAATGGCAAATTTCTTTTAGCCTTGATTGTTCTGGGAATATGGGCATTCATACTTCGATTTTTTTTGGTAGTTGAACATAAGACTAAATGCCAAACTTGTCAAGATTTCTCTTCGTGTCTTTCTTGAATCCGGAATGTTACAGTTATATATTACAAAGGCGTTTATCCATTTAGTAGGCTATTAACACTACCATTGTCCATCTTCTGCTACAACGTGCAATATTATATTGTGCGCACAGTTTATCTACTGTGTCGACCCCACTTTTTGTACTGTTATACATTAAAATCATATCTGGTTTTCCAGTGGCTTTATCGACATCATCCCCATGATGCATAGTAGAATACAACAAAACATTTTTCCCTTTTTTTGGGATATATGACACCAAAGTTTCACCACAACCAAACCCAAACATGCTAGAATCAACAGGCCTATTTACATTTCTTACGAAAATTGCAGGAATTTCTTTTCTTCTGCCTTTGATTGTTCCTAAAAGAGTTAATCCTATTTCTTTCAAACTTAGACCAAGTTTTGTGCTGGTGTACCAGTTGTCTGTGGTGACATTTCTGTGGGAACCAATGAGATGATGACAAGCTCGTTCCGACACTGCTTTGGTACCAGTGTCTAGACAATAAGACCCTGCTTTATGGTTTTTTCCCACATAAACTTCCATGTGGCTGGTATAGAAAAGCTTTGCATCAGATAGAGCAAATATTTTTAAACCATATCTGTTTGGTTTACTCGGTATATACTGGCGGAACGAACAATTACCTGTAAACGCCTCCAATTTTTCGTCTATTGTCACATAATGTGAGTGAGAGAAACACTTTTTTTGATTGTCGTTCCACTTTGTTATGAGTTCCCTGACTGGAGCTAATTTATCTAAAATTACTCGCTCTTGTATTGATATCATCAGTGCGTATATACCTGAATAAATGCCGAAATCTTGTAATATTCATGGTCAAACGGAAAACCTCTATACCTGTCCCATCTGTTTTCCATAGATCTGTTGTATTCAAATGGCTTGCTTTTCTTATACCTGCAAGATACAGCAGGCCTATCAACGTACTAAACTTATGTTTTTCTGCCTCAATTTTTGTGTTAGTTGTGTTAACAATAATTTGCAACATATCAGTGTCAAACAAACTATTCCAAATATCTTGAATATCAGTTTCCTTTGCAACACATGCTTTTGACCCTGGTAGCTGCATGACAAGATTTTCTTTTCTGGTTCTTACATTTTTGGGACCAGCGTGTTTAGTCCATTTAGTTTTTTGGTCCTTTCCTATAAAATGGGGTACATTAGTGAGATCCGACAAGTCAGTTACCTCTTCTCCATCTTCCTCAGTATCGCTTCTTTCTGACCTTTCTTCGACACGATCTTCTTCCCCCGAGTCCTCTTCGTCATCATACTCATCTTCGGTCTGACATTCTTCGAAAAGTTTTAGTAGCCTTTGTTGTTCTTTCTCGTAATCCATAAGATCTAAAATAAGCACCTTTTTGTAAAAAACTTATATAGTTAGACGTAAAATTATATTACCTCAGTAGACGCGCACGGTCCAACGCACCGGTTTCTTAATACCTCAGTAGACGCACATGGTCCAACTCACCAGTTTCTTAAATTACTCCGAAATAGTAAACACGTGGTAAACACTACAACGCACGATTAATAAGTGGGCCATATAGAGAAGGTACACGGCCGGACGGTCCCGAACTCTCCCGAAAACATGTCCGATTTAAAGAATCTTATACCGCCCGGTCTCCTAGACAAGCTGCGTCTACTGAAAGGTTAAGAAATCGTTAATAAGCAATCTTTGTGTCTCGCCTGGTCTCTTTCTGTTAAATACTACGAGCATGACTAATGTGCAGTTAGCTAAATTTATCCATTTGTCAAATGTAAAACCTTTACCAAGTTCATTTTTATGATATTTAATTTAATTAACCAAATAATCGACATATTTTCCCACGTCTTCCGTTGCAGGTAATTTTTCAAGTTTCAGTTGCTTCTTAAGCACCATAGACTTTGATGCAACTCTGTTTACGTGTACGTTTAATTCAGTTTCAATAAGTTTAAGAAGATCTTCTGTATCTTTTTTTAGCTCACAATTTTTTGTTTTAATGGCATCAATATTATTTACATACTTTATCATTTTTCTTAATGCAGTTCCTAGTGCTGTTGCGTTAGTTGGAGCATCATATTTCCTTGTCACTGGATTATAGCGAGCAACGACATCAATTGCATTAATGAAATCATCCGTACATCCCGGTGTCATTAGATCCATATAATTAGAAATTTCTGGTCTTACTTCTTTTATTTAATTTAAAAGATGTCCAAACAATCGCATATGAGTCTTTATTTGGTTTTCGTCGTGCTCCTCATTCAATTTTCTACATACATAATTACCATAAATAATAACGCACTCATCAAATCTGATGGCATTATTATCCCTCATACGATCTATTATATTTTTCAGATGACGCGAACACCTTTCATGTACTCGATTTTCTGTGCTGTTAGTCAAGAAATGTAAATTTCGACCTGGTTTTTCCTTCACATATTTGCATTTAGAAACATGCTGGCGAAGATTTTTTCTTACATATAACCCCAAACACCCAGGACAATAAGAAGACTTTAGTTCTGCGACTGATTTGCGAACTAGAATTCGCTCAGAATTGGGATTTTCATTATGAAATTGAAAATCACCTTCTTTTCTCAATTTGCTCAGAAGGTATTTTCTCTTGCTATCCCTTATATGAAAAGTTAATATTTCCTGAACTTTTTTCTCATTCTTGTGTGATGAAAGAATATGTCGGGAAATTTTAAACACATGTTTTTTACAGTATAAGCAAAAGTGTCGTTTAGAAAGTTTTTTCCTATTTACTTTTATAGGACTTTTATATTTGTTTAGTAATTCTTGGTTTGGTCCAATGGCGGTAGAGTCTTCCTGTATGTCTGTAATTAATAAATTTATTATTTAACAACGTAAGTTAACATTCACGACCAAATAAATAAGTTTACATAATATATAGGGTCTATATAAGATGTTCTGTAATAATGAGACACAGTAAACATACTAGAGAAGTACTATTAAGAAACCTCGCATTCCTACATTTTAGACGATTTCTCAAAAAATAAGGCAAAAAACACAAAATTAAATCCATAGAAATTTAGCTTTTGTTCTGTTCATTTGAATTATCAAAGGTCATTCCTTAGATTTGTACCTTAAAGTTGTTAAGTATTTGTTATTAAGTATTGGGGGGGGGGGCTTCGAACTTAAAAACAATGTAACACTTTAATGTACAAATCTAAGGCATGACTTTTGATAATTCAAACGAATAGAACAGACTCAGGATACATACTCAAGGGTATTTATTTAACTTATATGCTATAATTAATTAAAAGTATTCATAACCTGCATTGTCATCTAATAGTATCACCGATACATCTACAGGTGTATTCACTGTAAAATCATCTGGCAGATACATACATTCAGGAGGTAACTCTAAAAATAATAATTTATGTAATATAAACCAATAAATAATAATAGAGAAAGTATGGTATTAAAGTTTGTACGAAGTCAATTGAAATCGTATAAAAACTAAAAGCCTGCAAAAACCGTCGGCATCTCTTTATTGTACATGGGCGGAGGTAAATAGAAATGCTTGTCATAAGAAAATGTTATACTTTTTTGAAAATTGTATTAATTTTTATTATTTTTTGTTTATTAGATAGGCTATTTTTGTTCATTTCGCCAATAAAATATTTTTGAAATATTAAATCAGTTTTAGATATAAAGTCTAAATATTTAAATTTATTGGGTTTAGTTTTAAAGTTAACCCATACTATATTGAAATATGTTATTGCTCAGCAAGGACCAATGAGAAGGTATAAACATATCCTTGCCAGGATGAGGGAATGGGACAGGTTAGATTAGCGAGGGGCAAGGATGTTATATAGTAAAAAATAAAATTAAAGTTTCTTCTAAAATAAAAATAAAAATGTAAGTTTCTTAACTAAAGCAAAGAATTAGTACCACAAAAATAAATATTTGTTTAGATAAAACATAAATAAAAACAAAATTAAAATATGTCTAGAATAAAGTAACTTAAATTAAAATTTCTTGTCAACTAAATAAAATATATTCCAAGAAATGTAACAATAAAAAAGTAAACTTCATACCTAATATAATATCTAAATATTTTGTTCTGAAAATATATGTATATTAAAAAAAGTTAAAGGCTAAAAGTTGACGCGTCCGAATCTTCATTTTCTGAAGAGGAATCATTACCCGGTTGAATTATAATCGGCGCAATGGGGGGTAGTATTGGATATTGATTTTCTTTATACATAAATCAGTATTGTCGAGGTCATTTATTACTTCTCTTATATGATCAACTACTACTGCGCTTAACATTGGAGAGTCATTACATTTTCGCAAACGATCTTTTAAAGTTGCCCAAACCATCTCGATAGGATTAAATATGCAATAGTACGGAGGTAAGCGCAAAAGTGTATGACCGTGTACATTGGATAAGTTATCAATAACATATTCCTTTTTGAAATTCTGTTCTTTTATTCTTTTCAGTAATTCGCGCTTTATTGGAACTTTTACAGGAATTTCCATATTTTTTTCTCTCATGAATTTCTTTCTTGTACTGATGTTTGGTATTTTATTTAATATTCGCGAGTGATAAGAAGCATTATCTAATATAATTACCGATTTAGGCGGAATATTTGGTAAAAGCTGTTCTGAAAACTATTTTTCGAATAGATCGGCTGTCATATCTTCGTGATAGTCTCCAGAAGACTGCGATATTTTTTTGGCTGACAAGAGCAACGCATTAGGTACAAACCCGTTTTCACTTCCCGCATGAAGTATGATAACGCGTTTTCCTCTAGAACACGGAGTATTTAAAACACAATTATTTGAACCGTCTACCCAACCATACTGAACTATATCATGCGTGTCAAACCACGTCTCATCTAGATACACTATATGCCTGTTTAGTTTACGATATTCTCTGATTTTTTCCAAATAATCTACCCGAAGTGCTACTATACCTCGCGATTCCATAATTACCATACGACTGTCAAGTTTTTTATGTTTAAAACCGCATTATAATAAAACATTTCGTAGTGTATCTAAAGAGCTATAATTATAATCAGGATAATCGCTTAATTTTTCTCGAATCATTTTTAACGTAGGAACTGTATTTTTTTCATACATATTATAAATTATACGCCGTATTACATCTTTGGTAGCATCATCAATATTTTTTAATTTCATATTTTTCTGTTTCCTATTTGTACCGTGATCTAACATCTCCTTTTTTTAATTACACGATAAATTGTTGATTTTGATATTTTAGTTAATTCGTTTTATTATTTCTTTCTCACATTTTTCACGATTTTCGCTTTTTAAACGTTCATATATATTTAAAATAATGCGCTGACTTTGTACGTGTAAATCTTTATTTTGAAACTCTAAATTTATTTCGTCTTCCTCGACAATAACAGGCTCAACTATTTCGGGATTTTCGGGCGTTATTATATTATCTTCTGTTTCAAATGGTCTCCAGAAAGCCATGGTAAATTAGTAAATAATACAATATCTTAAATACCTTTAATGTAGTAATAAATATTTACCAATATGAACACTAAGTATAAACTGAACCACACTTGATATTATAATAGCTATTTCTGCACTGCACTGGGCAAATGTAATAAATAACTAGGTAATCGACTGCACGTTGACTACTGACTGATATAAACTCAAACACCCACCGACCAACTGGACTGACAAATATCCTGATCCCAGCCAATCGTCGCCCATCGTCCTCAAACCATAGCCAATGCCGGCACATCTCACAAGTCTACGTAATTGCGGAGAAACGATTTAATGAGTTTTTTTATACTAGTGGGCCTGTCCGTTTTATTATCTTTAAACACGTGCAGTCGTAGATGGTTCATTCAGGCTGATTACATTGCCAGTCTCGGACTCGCCTGCACAATTTCAACTACCATTCGATTCTCGATACCATTGCTAAATACATAGGACAAAATATCAAGTTAAGTGCGCACAGTCCTGTGCTTTAACAATGACCAACTGGTTTTTTTGGCCATGAGCAAACTCTAATGTGTTCTATCTTTGAGGAAAATTTGGTTCAAATCGGATAAAAACTAAACCAGTTATAAGGGTGTTACACTCTTCAAGTCGGACATTCTACATATGCCCCGTTTTTTGCAAAAATAAGGTAAATGATTTAAATCAAAGATTGAAATAAAAGATGCTTGATGTAAATTGCGATTTAAATCAATTGATTTAAATTATGCCAACCCTAACAAAAAGGCAAGATATTAGTAGAATACCCTACTTTTTGTATCTTTTTGTTTTATTGGCTATCCTTTGTTACTCGAAAAAAACAACATGACCTACTCGCACACGTTGTACCAAAACCTGATCGCCCAAAGCATAAGATGCTGTTTTTCGTTTTGCATCAAATGCAATATTCTGCTTTGCTTGTGCAACGTCTAACTTCTTTTTCACTTCCGATCTCGATTTCTTAATATTGGTATCATGCTGTAATTTTGCTGTTTCAGTCAAGAGAAATGCATCATTATTCCCCCTTGGTACGAAACCGGACAACAATTCTTGAGGCGACTTCCCCGTGATTGCATTTATTGAAGAATTTAAACTCACTTTATTTTGGAGGTATGGTTATCCCATTCATCTTCATTATCCGTTGATGCAGCAAGAACACCAAAAATCGTTCTATTGTAATGTTCTACCTGCCCGTTTGCACGCGGAGTCGCCGTAGCATTCAATATATGTTTAATACCTTTTTGTTTACAATATTCAGAGAAATGTTTACTAGTATAAGCAGTTCCTCGATCACTAATTAATCTAAATGGAATCCCAAATATTTCAATTATTTCATTGAGATAATTATGACAGGTCTTGTTTTTGTACTTTGAACTGCTTTCATAAACACATATTTCGTAAATGCATCGACTGCCACGATTAAATACACATTCTTTTTATGGCTTTTAATGAACGAACCCAAATGGTCGATGTGTAACGTATGTAGTGGAATTGCAACTTTTTCGATAGGATTTAAAAATCTAGATTTTTTTATAGAGAAAAGCAAGACAGCTATTTATGTATTGTTTTATATAACGACGCATTCCAGCAAACCAATAATGTTTTGATACAGCCTGTAATGTTTTATCAAATCTGAAATGTCCTATCGCATTATGATAATACGTTATCATTTGTTTTCTAGCCTTCGTGGGGACCACCCATTTTAAACCCGTTTCGGTTTTACGATACACCCTGTTATTTCTTAATTTATAATTTTTATGTATGACTTTCTCCTCTTGAACGGCTACGTCAAACACTTCTTCTTTTTGACTCGTAGCGATAATGCATCCTAATGGTATACCTCCAGTAACGGAATGTGTAGCAAAGAAGTAGATCTTATGGTTTTGAACATCGCAGTTATTGCTGGCATCCACAAATAAAATTTCTGACGATTGCCAAATTTTTTTCACTCGCTCTCTTCATTATTGGTGTACAAAACGATACAGCGTAATGATCTGCGATTTGACTAATCATGTAGGAAACTTCTGTTGCCCTACTTAGATTTTCCTCCAATTTCGTTAACATGTTTACTCCAGCTCTCTCTCCGTAGTTCGTTTTAAAATGTCGCTTCCATAAATTTTCAAAATCGGATTTTTTGGGACAGTAATAACGATCTGATGCCAAACTGTCATATTTTTCACCAAATTCCTCCATCTTTTGAAACAAAAGCTATGGTAGGCTGAAGCTGCAGAATGTCCCCTTTCAAAATATTCTATGATTTCTGTTTTAGTGTCTTCGCCTATTGGTCTCTTAATTAATGCAGCAGCGCTCTCAGTAGTGTGGTTATGTGTAAATGAAAACTCAATTACACGGGGCCATTCGCTCGCAAGTTTGTCAGGACATTTGGCACGAGATCTTCTTTTTTGGAACATGACAAATTGTTATAATCATTTTAGCTGGGCACTCTATGTTTTTAGATGGATGAGGTCGCTTTCTGGGTTGGTTTAACTTATGAACAATAGTTTTCAAATGGCAATGATATTCTCTCCTAAAAACATGTTTTCTTGCTTTATTAACCGGTGTTTTTACGGTTCTTGCTATGGACCATGTGATCTTGCTTAACTTAGATAATTTCGAAACCCATTCTTAAAATAAATAAAAAAAACATGCACAATCCTGATAGGGCAAAACTAAATGCGCTTATTTATGGTTTTAAGTCATTATGTAAAAAGTTAAAAAGTAAGGTTACGGTTATTATTTATTTTAACTTTTATTTCCTCCTCAGACTTAAATTTTGTTCTTAAAATATGATCGTCATTGATGGATAATAATCATAATTATCTGGATAAAAACTACTCATCTTTCGCTACAAGGACTAAACGCAAAAAAAGAAACTATTTTCACTGACACGTGGTGAGATCATGCATGCATGAAATGAGCACAATGCCTCTGGTGTTTGGAATCGGCCCGCTCTAGCGCCTATTTGTAATGTTGTGTCGCGCAGCCCATCTATCAGGAGTGGTACGGCATTTTTACCTTTAATGTCGCAAGCCCCTAACAGTTGCATTTTGGCAAAATAATATTGAGTCATCGTTTCGTTTGATGACTTTACGCGAAATATAATTTTTTTTAACGTTGACGCATAATCGTTAAATTCGGGAAATGTTTTAATTATCATCTTCTTCCATTGGTCCCATGTGTCCCATGATTGTAAATTATCATACCAGCTTTTTGCAACACCGGTCAGTCGTGACTGCATATGGTATATTTTAGTAATGTCATCCCACCTATTTATTTCTGCCAGCTGCTCAACCTGCTCTAACCACTTAAATGCAGACAATTGCAGATGTCCTGATGAAAATTCGGGAATACAATCAGCATGAACGGTAATTTGAGGAGGCAAAAGATTACCATGTTGGTTTCGAGCATCCCGGTTCAGTAATTGTTGTATCATTGTTTCCAAATATTGGATACGACTTTCACTTGTAGATGAAGTGGTAGCAGAAGAGGCTGTGTTTGTATGCACCAAGCGAACTTCAGATCTAACCTGTGGCGGGGTGCGTTCGTCGCGATAACGATCATATCGATGGCGTTTCCGGGACTCGGTTGAGGAATTACTGGATCGAGAACTAGCTCGATGATGACGTTTAGTAAAGTAACGGCGGCGTGAGAATGATGGAGTTCTACTTCGCCGTGGCATCCTAATGGCCAGAACATTTTACGCAAGTAAAAACAACAAACAAATTAATAACAAATAACAAATAAACACAGAACACGTGGGGTATTCCACTTCTGAAGCTAATAGTTCACCTAAACAACACCAGTAGCAATTACAATATTTATTTAAAAAATATTTAGATTAAGAAAATAGATTTATAACAATAATTATAAACACGACCAACTCACTGTTAGCGTTAAATATTAATGAATAATACTTTATAAAAATGTCTCTTCGTAAGCTGATGTGATCTCACTAGGCGCCGTCAGGTTAGCCATAACATTGAGGCCCCATTCCCGTGAAATCACTTAAATAACATTTTTATTGTAAACATCGTCTTACAAATACCATATTAAATTGAAAATGAACAAAATCAACATATCCAACTTTTAGAAAGATACTAACTAGATGGTTACCATTTACTAGATGGATAACTTGCTGCCAGGATAAAGTGACAAACCACTGACATGTGCAGATACTGGATATAATATGCAAATGCACTTTCTATTTGATATTCTTAACATGAATCCCAAAAAATTTCGATTGTATGAAATTTGGTGTGCCTGATGTATTCTATTCTATGATGTATATTCATCACGAGAGAAAGTTTAAATTTCTTCAGTGATGTCATACTCATAACATAGCACACGTGTATCATATCAAATTTTATCCAACAATTCTCAATAAAAGCTATAACTGTGGCAATTTTAAACAAGTAAAGGGTCTACAGTTCACTAATGCGTTAATGTCCATAACTCACTAGTTAGTTATAAGCAGCAGCGGCTGGTGAAATTTGGGATATGACATCTTCGTATTGGAGCGTGGGACCTAAGCGATCCTTTAAGACATAACAACCAAGACTAAACGAAGAAGTTTTGTAAAAAAAATTGATCTTGAAATTTGCGAAAAATTTTAAAAATGATTATGACTTAATTATTTGGTAAATAGTTTGTGAAATATTTGCATATTTCTGTCAGATTCGGGTGTTCAGTTTATCACCAGATTTCAAATTTCGTTAAAAAATATACATTTTTATTAAAGTTATATCATTTTGAAATTTGCATGATAAAAATTTAATCCCAAGTAAAATTTCAAAATGTCATAATTTCATAAAAAATATATATTTTTAAATAAATTTGAAATTTGTTAATAAATTGTACACCCGAATATATTGTGGTTATAGAGCTTGGAAAAAATACTGTGTTTTAGTACATGTTCGCTAGGCCAATAATAAAATCAGTCGATAAAAATAGCTATAAAAGTGATATTAAACAAAGTTAGAAATAATACTCTGGATAATGAAATGGATTTTTATATTCGGATAATCATATTCACAGTAGAATGGTTATAGCGAAGCAGTATTTGCACACACGTCAGAAATTTTGATACCAATGTGCTTACAGTTCATTTTTTTATACACCTCGAAAAAACTAGTACGCAACCAGAATGTTTTTGCCACGAGTTTGACTTGAGCAGTGACCACATGCTACTTCATCAAACGGGAACGAGGAAAGAAAAATAAAATGTTCTACAATAATTCGACACATGTAAACAAGTTATAATCTCTAATGTGCTACTGTGCATCTAGAATTTTTTGCAAGTAGTTCATCATGCTTCCTATAATTTCTAACATGCATATTCATTTCTGTGCAACTACTGCTTCGCGTAGGGTTTTATACTTGTCGTACTCGATCCTAATGTTACACACTGACATGTGAGCGACTCAAAATAATTTTTTTTAATATTGTAAATAATAAGAGTATTTTTTACTAAAAAAATATACCACTCTAACGATGCACTAAAATAAAAACAAATTTAAGATTCTAGAGCTATAATGATTAAACTTACCTATTATTTCATTTTTATAACAATCATTGTCTTGAATGCTGAAACATAGGTATACAAAATTATGGTAGGTGATTCACAGTAAATATGTTTTTGCCATAACTGGAAGAAACAATTGGAAATGACTAACATTTTGTATCACTGAACATGAAGTTGTATCTAGTTATAAAATACAGTCAATATAATTGAATTATTATTTAAAGGTTAATAACATAATTCTGAAAGTTGTTGAACAATATAAGCTGTGTTTGGTAGCCCAGTTTATTCCAGTCCACAACATTCTGAACTTCAGCTAGAGATGGGCAAGGTAAATCTTTTGAATTATACTTAGTACGGAAATATAGAGAGTAACTCATAACCACGTTGTACAGTTGTGACCAATATCTTGCTCCTGTTGCCCGCAAGGTCCAATAGGTGCATGCTTCTTTGAATGAGTCACTCTCATTACTTCCATACTAAGATATACGCGCCAATATCCAATTGACTTGATGTCGGTCTCGGAAGCTAGGGCCAGACAGAACTATTGTCTTTTTACCCTAGTCATCGCTGTAGACCTGGACCGGCCTCGTGCAGGGCGGGTTGGCTTACTTTGCGAACTGCCCCGCTCACAAATGTGCGCGGTGCAGAAGATTTCGGCCAACCTCCCTGGGGCCTGGCTGATGAACCCTGCTGGCAAGGGCCTCCTCTGGCGCTCTTCTTTCTTGGTCTTCTTTCTTCGCCAGCTAGTCACCCCGGGGGGTTGTCGTCGGTCTGTCTGGGCCTGTTTGGATATTTTTTTGACTGGGATTGACTGCCAGTACACAAAGTGCCAATTGACACATTGTCATCTGGATCATCGGAAAAGGTGAGGATGAGCTTTGTAGCTCAGGAGGTGGAGGCCTAAGTGCTTTCTTAGCACTTTCGTCCTCCACGGAGCCAGGGGGACAACAGGTACTAGACAATTTGCAGTCTAGTGCCCGCAAGGTCTGTGGGAAGGTGGTTGGTTTCGTCATGTCTCTTCTGTGGCTGGGTCCATCTGAAAGGGAAAGATTAGTATACTCACCCGTTGTCCAGTATCTGTACCTTCGGCCTTTTGTGTCTCGGAGCGTCGGCCGGATCGTAGTTGGTGGCCTCTCTGATCAACGGGTTCCTATGCTCCTCGGCTAAGGTGTACAGGTGTACTCCAGGTCCCTGAAGATGTCCGTGTTTCTTACGAACCATGGTGCGGCCACCGCTGTCCTGATGGCCACGTTCTCCATGGCTTGAATCCTCTTCAGGTAGGTCCTCGCTTGGTAACCCCATGCTACGGAGACGTAGGTCAGCTGTGGCCTGATGAGTGCTTTGACAAGCCGAAGCTT
Organism: Rhamnusium bicolor; assembly: GCA_029963845.1. NCBI lineage: Eukaryota > Metazoa > Arthropoda > Insecta > Coleoptera > Cerambycidae > Rhamnusium > Rhamnusium bicolor. The sequence continues at coordinate 213,446 of JANEYF010003330.1, read as the reverse complement.
GTTCCTCAGGCTGAGTCTGTTCTGGTTTCCTACCATTGGGTAGATGAGAGCCCTCGTTCGCTTGGCCTTCGTCACGATGGCGTCGGTGTTCTGTCTCCATGTCAGGCCTTTATCCTTGATCACGCCAAGGTACATGACGGAATCGTGCCATTGGATGTCCTCGCCGAACATGGAAACGTGTCCTGTGGGGGGTTTCCTTGCGTCCTTTCCTGAAGAGAATCGTCTGGCTTTTATCCACGTTGACTGCGACTTTCCACTTGATGCACCATTCTTCCATGAGGAGGCTGCCTCTTGGAGTTTTCTGGTGGCAATCCTTGCTCTCCAGGATCTAACAATGAGGGTTGTGTCGTCCGCGTAGAGTGCCATGGCGGTACCTTCAGTCCTTGGTAGATCAGCTGTGAGGATGGCGAACAGGTGGGGGTGATAGCACGGAGCCTTGGGGGACTCCGACCTCCATCGGTCGGTATGTGGATACCCTGTCCCTGATCTTGCATCTCATCTGCCTTCCATGTAGATATGATCTAACTAGTTTGAAGAGTGCAATGGGATACCCCATACTCATCATTTTAGCTAGTAGACCATCGTGCCTGACTCTGTCGAAAGCCTTTGCAACATCCAGGAGAAGTGCTGCCGTGACCTGATTTTAGTTGAAACCCTTAGTGACTTCTTCAGTGATCCTGAGCACTTGGAGTTCCGTACTGTGTCCTGTCCTGTACGCGAACTGTTCATCCGGGATGATTTGGAGCTCTTCGGTTTCCTCTTCCAGTCTTCTCAAGATGACTCGCTCGTCTACCTTGCTCACGGCGGACAGTAGACTGATGGGCCTGTAAGAAAAGGGAAAGATTAGATCCTTACCTGGTTTCGGGATGACGATGACGTCGGCCTTCTTCCACCTGTCAGGAAAGTATCTGAGCCTCAAGGTCCCATTGATGATATTCACCAGGGCTGCCACCTCTTTCCTGGGTAGCTTCTTGGGGGCGATGTTTCCGATCCTGTCACATCCAAGAGCTTTCCTCGGCTTCAAGCTCCTTAGAATCTCCTTGACTTCTTCTGAAGTGGTCGGGCGGATGTGATCCTCGTCTGGCAGGCGGCGCACTCTGCGCTCCACATCCTCAACCCAGTCCTCATCCTCATCATCGAGTTGGTTTTCCCTACACTGCAGTTCCAAGCTGTCAGCGAATGCTTCGGCTTTTTCCTGGCGAGTGTAGACAATTCCATTATCTCCGTGGATTGGGGGCAACGGTTTCGGCCTGTTTCGCAGAGCACGTTGGGTATTCCAGATGCTCCTGTCCTGTGGGTCCAGCGATTCCAGGTGGCGCTGCCATCCTTCTTGACGGTATTCCTGGAGGGCAGCTTTGACTCGCCTATTCAGCGTGTTATACGCGTGCCTGGTCCTTTGGGCCCGTTTCCTCGTCCTCCGTCTGTCCGGAATCAGCTGCCTGATGTCCTCCGTGAGGTTCACGATCGGCGCTGGTGCTCTTCTGGTTTCCTCCATCACTTCCTGGATCTGGTTCTCCAGGGTGGTGATGGCCCTCTCCACGTCCTCCTCGGATTCGATCCTAGGAATGTGTGCGATGTTCCTTTGCAGTGCTCGAAACACTTCCCAGTCTATCCTCCTTTTTATGAGGGTTCCAGTGTTCACACCGTCATTTTCTCCTAGGTCCAAGAAGATCAGGTTGTGCTCGGTGGAACCTTCCGTCCTGGTGAAGATTTCTGCATTGAGGGTCATCTCCTTCATTATGGCAATGTCCAGCACATCTGGTCGGTGAATCCCATTGTCGTGCGTCGGCTCGTCGGGTCCTAGTGCCTGCATGTTGCCAGCGTGACGTCCTAGGAACCTCAGCAGATCTCGTCCTTGAGTGTTGGTGACTCTGCTATTCCATTCCTGTAACTTGGCGTTCAGATACCCTATGGCCAACACCTGAGTTCGGTCCGGGAATATTGCGTCCAGGTCCGTTTCCAGGATCCGGCTTCGGGGCGACTGATAGCAGGATACCACTTGGATGTCGCCATTTCGTACCGTTGACACTACTACGGCGGTGGCTTCCAGGTTTTCCATGTCCGGCAGCACAATGGGATGGTGGTCGATCGACTTCTTTACCAGTAGGGCAACTCCTTTCATTGGCCTTGGTCCATCGCAGTCCTTCCTGTAAACGTGGTAGCCTGGAAAGTTCGCTGTCTTCAGCGGCGTCATCTTCGTTTCCTGTAGTGCCAACACGTCTATGTCGAATCGGGCTAGGAGTTCCTCCACTTCAAGTTTTCTACCTTGTAGCCCGTTGACGTTCCATTAGGCAATCTGCAGTAAGTTCGGTTTCACCTGAAAGACATTATGCGTTATTAAATGCTGGCATTTGTGCAAAAAATGCGCTCATTGCTGAGCACATTTGTTGCATTTGTCGTTGCATCGCAGTGAGATTTTACGCCTCAGAGGATGCTTGTTGTTTGTTGGCAGGGCTGATACCCTTCCCTGCCTTGTTACCTTGAGCTGCTTTTGCGTAGCTCGGTCCTCCAGCGGTGGGTCGCCTGGCCTCTTGCTGCTGCATCCTTGGCGTCTGCTTCAGGGAGGTGGCAGCTGTCTTTTTAGGGTTCTTCGGACAACCTCTGTAGCTAGCTAGGTGCGCTCCATCGCAGTTTGCGCACTTCGCTGGTGTGTCCCTCTTCTTCGTGCAGTCCCCTGAGTGATGGGAACCTCCACATTTTACACACTTGGCCTGTGCGGTGCACTTGCCTTGTGCGTGACCGAAGCGCTGGCATCGGTGACACTACGTGGTTGCCTGTTGCACCTTCTGCCTTTCCACTCGTACCACCAGTGAACAGCATCTGGACACCTTTAGTATTGTCTGCTGGTCCTTGGGTACTTGTACTAGTACCAACGGCATCTGGGCCTTGGTCCGCCTGCTTGTCATCCTTTGTACTGATGACGGCGCGAATCCCTGCTCTATGAAGTCCCTCTGGATGTCTGCGTTTTCCACGCCCATGGGGATCCCACGCACAACTACTCTTAGCTGTTGTTCCTCAGGAAGTGAGTACGTGTGGTACTCGTGCTTCTCCGTGGCTAGCAGTCTGGTCAGCTTCCGGTAGTCATCGACGGTGCTGGGCTCGATGGCTATCCCGTCGCCGGTTAGCTTGGCCTTAACGTAGTTAATGCGGGCTTCCTTTAACCGCAGGCTGACATGGCTCCATTTATCCTTGCTTCTAAGGATGACTGGCGGTATCCTGGGCGGTTCCGCTGCTGTCGCTGGTTTCAGGCTGGTGGTCGCTCCAGTGGCCCTCGGTTCCGGTCCTCTCCTGGTTGGGGGCTCCCCTGTGGTACTTTCCGGCTCCCTTGCTGCTAGCCTGGTCTCCTTCTCGGACTCTGAGTTACTGCTCCTGGCCGTCTTCTTACGTTTAGGAGCCGGTTTCGTTGGCCTAGGTTCCCCTTCTTCGCTTTGGTCCTCGTCCATTTGAACGTTTGCAGTCTCCTGGGCTGGGACCACGTTTGTTCGCTGCTACGCTTTCAGGTCCGCGATGGCGGCTAGCAGATTTTTAATCTGCTCCGCTGCCTCCTCGCGTTGCTGCGCTGCCTGCTCCTCGTATCGCTGCCTCGCGATTTCCTCTCTCTGCCTCGCAGCTTCCTCGCGCTGTCTAGCGTCCATCCTGAAGGCTTTGAATTCCCCCAGGAGTTCATATAGTTGGGCTCTCAGCTTCCTGTTCTCCTCCTTTAGGCTTTGCATTTTGACGGACTTTCTACAAGCCTTGGACCTCTTAGAACTAGCCTCAGAAGCCGATGAGTTCCCGTCGTAGTCCGACATTCTGTCCTCCACAGAATGTATGTCTTTGTTCCTCGTCCTGTCTTTCCTGTAACAAAATTGATTAGAAATGCTGAAAAGTAAAAATGATTATTAGCACAAAGGACAAGGAGAGTGACTCCAAGGTGGGAGTCTTTATTAAAAACAGTTTTGTTCTGAAAAGAACAATTGGTTTTTTCTTATCCCTCGGTGTAACCGAGTCTGGTTTCAGACCGTGCCGCACGTTGCTTAACTTTCGTTAACAACAACTGCACAGACCGTTGCCAAACTACATTCGCTCGCTCTGCTGCTCTCTATCGCTGTTCATCCACTATCGGCTGCTGCACTCTACTAGGTAGGTCCGCACTCGTTGCACAGTGGTCGATTTGCATAATTTAGGTGGAAAAAAATAAAATAATATATTTAATTGATTTCATAATGATTTAAGCAGTCCAATTGAGTTTACCTAATCTTACATTTTTAATTATATTATATTGCATATCACTACTAATTAATATAATCGATTTTAGCTCAATTAAGTACTAATGCTAATTAGCCATAGAATTTCACAATATTAAAAATAGGTAATTTGAAATAAATAATTTTAAAATGGAAGCAATACACAACATGGAATAGATAAACAAAAATTATTAAATAAAGTCTGGTGACGTCACATCGTCATCCTCTGTGGAAAAGTCAATATCTTGCTCCATACAACAATGGTCATTGAAAATATTAGGTATTGTAAGTAATTTTATAACTTCTTGAGTGAAGGGTTTACTTTGACGCCAGTACAGTTTTCTGTAATCGCTTATAATAGGATCTGATGATACCATTGAGTATGTCTGTATTTGTATCCACTCTGGAAGTTTTTCTGCTATTGAACTCTGATTCTTTTCCAATCCTTTTGTCGAGCCTCTTGTACATCTTCAGACAAATGGCCTATTGGTAAAATCACATTTTTTATTGTATCAGCTCCATGCACAAGTACTTTATGAACTGACACTGGCATGTAGTACCATTCATACAAATTCACAAATAAGTCTGCTGTGTCCAAGCAATAATTATCAAATTCTACAATATTTATGTAATGTCCACTGGACATTGCACTTAAAATCACTGCGAATCGTTCTATTAACTTAATGTCTATTTCGGACGCTTTCGCAGTATATTATTTGCATGATTATGAAATAATAATAATAATAATAGTCACAGTAAATATTATTTATTAAAATGCTACGGCGTATACCTATTTTAAATAAAACAAAAACAACGTATTCTTATAAATATAAATAATAGATAAAATAAATCTGGAGCTTGATAGAAAAAGGGCCAATGTCCATTTAACTTGTTTAGAGAAAACATAAATTTAAGAGTTTGCACAATTTCGTCTGTCAATTAGTAATTAAATTTTTTTTTACAAGTTTGAATTTCTAAACTCCATAATTATGAAAAAGTATTTGTTTTAGTAATAGTGTATATTATTTTTTCTTCTTTTTTATAAACAAAAAAATGGACATAGGCCCTAAGAAATATAAACAGCGCGTGGACATTGGCCTAGATAAATTAATAATAAAACAACGTTTGCATGGCGGAAATTTTATTTTTTTAATGGAAAAGCTTTTCGAGAGACAAACCATTAATAATCTTGGTCGTTGACGTCAGGAATGTCTTCAGCATCAAGCTGTGTAGATCTTTTAAGATTTTCAAAGAAAGGCTTGTTATAATCACTGATGTAAGGAAGTAAGTCCAATAAATTGCTAACTTTCAGGTCTGCTACAGGTAAGAGTTCCAAATTAATTGGTTCTGGGTTATCAATATTCATATCATTTTTTTAGATTTCTTTTGGTGCCCCTGCGTAAATCAATTAATTTTAATCTCTCATTTTCGACTAAACTAGTTTTATAAAATAATTGGTATTGATTTTCCTGGGTGACTTTGATCCATTTAATGTGTATCCATGGAATAACTTTACATTCCTCATTTTTCTTGTACCAGTTCACTAGTAAGTAGGCTTTTAAAATTTATAAAATCTTTTTGCTGCATTTCAACAACTTTTAAAGGGGGGGTCCTACATACAGATCTTATGAAATTAGTCCAATCATGGGGCACTTCAATTTCGGCAGTTGTCTTTTTTCTTGCTGGATTCAATGGCGGCATGAATAATATCGGCCTCCATATGAGTGTGTCCAGGTTCCATAAATTTATGATGTATTTCTTTTAAATTTCTACCAGCTTTTTTTCATTTCATGAATTACAAGACAGAGCATGGTACACATAAAAATGTTTCGGTTTTGTCCTGAACATGAATCGCTATACAGGTTTAAAACTTCAGCTTCGTTAGGCAAGGAAAAAATAAACTTTCTAATGCATGATGCTATTTCCTTACCTCCACGGCCTGCAACCGTTTCATTCCACAAAAAACATATCCCTACACTGCCCAAAATGGAAGTATCATATACAGTTAGATTGTACGTCCAAAGTTGTCTTTTATAAAATGAAACACCATTGCGAAGGTACGGCGTAGGCAAACATTTCTCCAAGTCGAAAGAGGCGGTAACAATAGATCGGTTCTTCTTACTTTTTTCTTTGTCTGATGATTTTTGTTTATAAGCACATTCAGCCAAATTTAAATGTATTTCTTTTTCACTTATTACTATTGTTTTAGTTGTTTCTTCTTCGGCGGACAATTGTTTATTTTCAAGTGCCTGTAGGCTTAATTTTAGCCGGTCACACTTGGCACAAGTGTCATGTGCTGGAGTATGAAACGAGAAATTAAATTCCTCATTAAATATTTTTCTGTATTGAGATTCTTTTTCATATTTTATATTATTTTCAGAACAGTACTTACAATAAAGTTTGTACATTAGTGCAATAGATAGATCAGGACTTAGATATTTCTTTGAAGTTCGCTCTCGAGAATAATGGCTAGTATAAGTCGGAAAAGTACTAATATGTTTCCTAATTACATCTTTCTTATCCTCTTCGATTCTTCTAATGGCTAGTATAAGTCGGAAAAGTACTAATATGTTTCCTAATTACATCTTTCTTATCCTCTTCGATTCTTCTGTGTTTTAAATGCCTTCCTCGGTTATGACAAATATTGGAATTACTGACTCTCTTTTTCTCGACAATCACTCTCGCCTTCTTTAAAGTTGTCAAATGTATTCAGATGCATTGTTTGGCACACCTCAATACTTTGCCTGCCTGTATTGTTAATATAGTACTTTCTTGTATATTGTCTTCAGCTTTCAACAGTATTGTTTTTGGTTGATACACGAATTCTTTCTCTTCCTTTTTTGATTTCTTTAATTGATTCTGCAATATACTGATCTTGACCATCTCTTGATAATTTATAAAAATCTTCAAATACTTTTTCCTCTGCTCATCATTGATATTTCTATACCATTTTAATCGACATTTGCAGGGTTCCTTCATTTCTTTCTTTTTCTTAACAGTTCCTTTTTTTCGACACATATTCTTGGCTTTCTCTTTCTGTACTCTTCTGACAGTTTCTTTCCAAATTTTGTCATTTCTTATACGTTTTCTGGTTCTGTCTTGTTCGGGTTTCTTTTGCCGACGCCTACTTTGCGCTTTTGGATATTATTTTCTAAAATGGGTTGTTTACTCGGTTGTAAGGCTTCTTTCATATGTTTATTTTGGGTTTCGTCTTGAATGCCTTCATTTTGAGTGGCGTTTTCTAAACGTGGGTCTTTATGTTCGAACTGAACATTCTAAAAAGAAACATTTTATCAGTATTTTTAAATTTATTTTAAACATACCTTCTCGTACCTCAAAATCTGCAGTAGCTGGATATATTTCTCTACAGCTGTAAGCTTCATTCTCTTCTTGATCCGAACTGTCTATTAAGGTGTAATCTGAATCTCGTAATGAATCGTCACTATCCGAAGAGTTTTGATTTTCTTGTAAATTTATCGGTTCCTAATAAAAGTCACTATTTTAAATCGCTATTAAATTATTGCGAGCATATGAATGTCTTACAGTTGATTTAAAAAATTCACAAAACAAAAAAAAAACACACAAACACGATCTAGATACTTACGTGATGGCTTTCCACCAAAACTTCTTTGAGGTGTTAACTCCGCAAAGCGTAAATTTTGATTTTCTAATGGCACCTCAGATATCTAGGTAAAAACAGATAAATATTAAAACGCATGAAAAAAGCTAAAGGTACATTCATTTTACTTACATATTTAACCTGAGTTAATGGCTTCAATATATTTAGGTCATAATTTAATAGACAAGTAGTTTCGAAATTAACAGAAGCTACCGTTTCATACTTCTGGAGTATCACGTGACTTGATGATGCTGGAGCAATATCGTTTGCATCATCTAAAATTAAAACAAGAAATATAAATTGGAGAATTAAATTTAATACTAGCTCAACAAATTTACCTTTATGACAATTCTCCTTACATTTTTCTAACATATATAATGTTCTTTTACTCATTTTTATTCCACTATACAACACACATCTGCACTGATTATGTTACATTTAAAATGACATTTGAGGTTAGAAATATTAAATTATGTTGAGTGGTTCACGCTCTACGGCCAATGTCCAGAAGTTATACACATAAAACGGCCAATGTCCACAACAGTGGATATATATATATATATATATATATATATATATATATATATATATATATATATATATATATATATATATATATATATATATATTTATTGTGATAATGAGGATTGTTGTATTGTTGTATTTTTATTTATTTATATAATTTGAAAAATTTTGAATTTGTTTTATTAAAATGTTGTAAAAATTGAAAATTTTGTGGTTTATTAAAATTTATGCCCTTGAATACCCAAACTAGCTCAGATTTTAATTTACAAATTTTACTTACTTTTATTTTCTTTTTCTCTCACTCAGGATGCAGGTTCAATTTGGTTCTTTCTATAGTATAATTTCAAAATTTAAATTCACAAAATCAGTACACATAAAAAAAAACTAAACACTTTCAGAAAACAATAAAGGAGTTGTTTTTAATATAGGTTTTTTAAAAATTTCAACAAATATATTTACAATTTTAACTTAAATTTACCCAACCAAAAATCTCGAGATTTACCTTGTTTTCAATCCTTTCCGTTGGCCAAACTGTGTCGTTTCTTAGTTCTCAGCTGGATTTCTTATAACAAGTAAGTACTTACAAAAATTTTTACTGTTTTCTTTATTTTTCTTGCTTGAATTCTTAATTTACAACCTTCTATTTACAATAGTATACTCCTAACCTTGCTTTTATTAATATTTCTTCTATTTAATTCCATTCAAATTTGCAAAAATTTTCCAAAACTCTCCACTTTCTATCAATAACAACCAACTATCCATTGTTTTCACTGCTTACTTTAATTTTGTATATAGTAAAATCACCAAATTTCAAAATTGACTAGTTGTGACAAATTATTTTTTTTTATGTCAAATATTTTTAATTTTGAAAATAAAAACTTTTATACTACCTTTTTGTTGCCTTTTTTAAAAACAATATTCTTTTCTTGATACTTTCCTGGGAATTTTCTGTAAATTTGCATGTGTTACGTTCAGTATAAAAATTTTTATCTTTCACATCTCATTTTAAAACTTTTTCTTAACGAGTGCCCTATCATTTTAAACAAACTCCTTTTTTATATAACTAGAACTAAATAACTACTGATAACAAAATCTTTTCATATTTAGATTAACATATCTTTACTCAAAAACTAATATTTTTGTTTCTACATTTTGTAGGCTGTCGAAATTGGTTTCACCCTTTTTTACCACACTTTAACACTGTGTCTTGAGCTAACCCCACTCACACACGAAGCACTGAGTTTCTTCTTTGTCCTAATGGCATGTCTTTGCACATCGATGGATTTCCTGTTTAGTTTTTGATGAAAATATAGTTCAACTATGCTGTCACAAATACAAAAATCAAGAAATGTTTATGTTTCAACCCCAATATTGGAAAAATTATTATGACATTTATCTAAACACATTACTGCACCCCTGTTTGGTAAGTTTTATTTCAGTTTATATTCACTTTTACAGACCATGCACTTTTTATGTTTCGTTATGAAAGTTTTAAGATAATTTACAATATTTTCCCCTGTTTATTGAATGTTGCGTTTTTAACTTTTATCTAAAGTTCAATTACATTGACTCTATACTAGATTTTTAATAAATTTCCCCTTTTAAAAGTTTATACTATAACAATTGTCTCTTTTATAGGTGAAATCTTTCCCCTGAAATTATGCAACTTTTAATACTACTGGAGTTAATTGAAGTGAAATTTTTGGGACTACATTGGTGACACCTTTTCGATGGCAAGAAATACACAATAGGTCTCGTCAGCTCTGCCAGTGGAGATCCAGGACTTCGACTTGACACCTTTTTCTTGTTTTTTATTTTTTTTTTCATTAATTTTTATGGCCAAATTTGGCTTTGCAAATACCTTATAACTAACTACATTTTTTATATGAACAATAAATACTTAATTCTTCTACACATATGTTAAAAACTAAATTAAAATTGTTTTCTGAAATTGTTCATTTTTAAATGTATGCATGCTACTGTATTTATTAAAACCTTTTATTTTTACTGCACGTTTGCACTCTATTTTTGTACCTCTATTTATCTGCATTTTATTATTCTAATGAAAATAATTAAAACCTTTTAAAATAATTTATAATATTGCTAAATGTGATAATATATATATATATATATATATATATATATATATATATATATATATATATATATATATATATATATATATATATATATATATATATATATATATATATATATATATATATATATATATATATATATATATATATATATATATATATCAGAGACAAATTAGACTACTGTCTAAGTTAAGAACAAAAATTATAAATTAACTTCGGGGGATGCAGTCAACGGGTTCAAAAAAGACTCTTTCAAATTCAAGCTTTCGAAACTTTATTGTTTCTTCCTCAGGAATTCTACAAAAATTGATATTATAATAATTTGTTAAAAAATGTTTAAAGTACTTACTGATTTGAGGTTAAAAAAATTTAAATTGACATGTCTTAAGGACTGGAAACACATTTATATTGCAAAAATAAATCACACTTGAGGACTACATTCTACTGGGATGTTAAAATCAAAAACGCTTGATTAAAAATTTGTATCAACCACTACGAAAACTGAACAAATAGCAGTCAACTACGTTTTTTTTTTGGTTAGTGAAAAAACATCGGAATGTTTACAAAAAAACCACATATCCAAGTCTGAAGCAGAGTGAGAGGGCTGTCACTTGTCCTCTTTCTCTGTTTCAGGCCTGGCAAATATGGATGCCAACACACCAAATCAAAAAACCACTAATTCACAAAATTACTATACAGGGTGTTATTTGTGTTATTGCTATATGACTGTGAATGTAATAAATAAGTATATAATATACTGAGACCTTCAATATCATTTCTAGCGTTCATAGCGTTTGGTTCGTTAAAGATGTGACACATTTCTAGAAAAGTCCTTTTATGAAGGTTCTTTTCGAAGTTTAAAATCTTAACATCATCGTAATTAAGATTATGGTCTAATGATAAAACATGTTTAGCTAACATCGATGACTCTTTGTTAAGTCTAACGTCACTTCTGTGTGATGTAATCCTATCTTTAACTTTTCTGCTAGTTTGACCGATATACTTTTTTTCACAGTCATTACAAGAGATGCAATACACCACATTGGAGTAATTCATTAAGTCGTCCTTTTTTTTCTCACTCTAATGGGCCTTTAAGGTTCATGTTTTGTTCCATTCGAGCCGATACTTGTTGTATGATAAAAATAATAATAATTATTATAGAAAGAATAATTACATTGAAATTTATGTGCGATAAATAGTAAAATATTAATCCATCATAATTCATGTGTTTTACAGTCATTTGAGTATAAAAGTATAAATTCTTACCTCTATTAGTTTTTATTCGCTTTCTTTTATACTCACCAGCTACGCTCGTTGTTTACTTTCATTTTAACAATCAGCTGTTATAATATTTTAATATTACACATTATTTTCTACAATTGATAATAATAATTACTATTTCAATTCTATTTTATAAACTCTAATTTACCTATTTACCTAAAATAATTAAATAAACATAATATTACCGCTCTTGATAATTTGCTTTGTATCTTTGGTGCATATTACGTGTATGTGGTTCTTTTTACAGGTGTATCCATAATATACCTACCTATAACGCGTATATATGTATACAGGGTGTCTCGCAATTAACTAATAATAGAAAATAATAACATATCCATTAAATAACGGTTTCAGATTTTATTTATTAAACTTCAATATTTAATTATCTAAATTTACAGGGTGGTCTTTAAAAGTAAATATTATAATTTTAATATTTTTGGCAATTTATAACGTTGTTTTAAAGGTGACAGTTATTGTTTTCAATTTTATTCATTTTATTTTTTCTCTAATTTGAAAATGGCCGCTAATGCCAATAAACTTAAACAAGCCCGTGTATACAGGGGCAATTAATCGAATGAATGAACTGTATAATATGGCACAGAGAGTCCCTGATGATGATTCATTGCACACGATTTTTGTAATGCGTTATGAGCATATTAATTTAATTTATGATGATTTTAATGAACATCATGGCTCTGCCCTTTCAATTTTGGCCATTCTAGATAGTGAGGATATCAATGAGGAAGAGGAAATACGCACACAATTCGATGAAAAATATTATACAGTTCAATCTGTTTATTATGATTTGTTTAAAAAAAATAAAATTTCTGAGTCTCAAGCAACTGCTAAGCAAGGTAACATTAAGTTGCCAAAAATTCATATACCTCTTTTTAATGGTAATATATCAAATTGGCTCACATTTTTTGGTTTATATACCTCGCTAATTCATGAAAATAAAACACTTAGTAATAGTGAAAAATTTCAGTATCTATTACCTTGATAAAGAACCTCTCTTATTAATTAAAAATATTCCCATTAATGATGACAATTATTTAATTGCATTTGATAATTTATATAAGAGGTATCAAAATACTCGTATTCTTGCCACTCATTATTGGGATAAAATAACTAATGCTTCTAAGCTTCAAACTGACTCACCTAAAGCACTTAGACAATTAGTGGACACATTTACTGATAATATCAGCGCCTTAAAAAATCTTAAATATCCAATTGAATCTTGGGACTTTGTTTTATTTAGAACGTTAATTCGAAAATTAGATTCAGAAACAATTAAACGTTTTGAGTTACAGAATGGATCCTCTGAAAATCCTACTTATGAACAACTTAAAGAATTTTTACTCAAGCAGTGTAACGCTTTAGACTCTGTATCTCTTGCCATTAATAAATATAAATTAGACTCTGTATCTCTTGCCAGTAATAAATATAAAAATTCACCTATTAATAAATATTCAGTTACTCAAAAGATATTTTCACCTGCCTCATTGGTTGCTAGTAAAACTGCTAAAGGTTATTCTATCTGTAATGATGATCAGTTAATTTATAAATGTCCAACTTTTAATTCAAAAACTCCGAAGCAAAGATATGAAATTATTAAAGAAAATAATTGGTGTACGAATTGTTTGGGCTCTTTACACACTCTAAAAAATTGTAAGTCTAATTCTACCTGCAGAGTTTATAGAAATAATAATTCCTTATTACACTTTGACCGCGAACTTAACACTTCCTCGATTGTTGCACCAGATGTTAACAGTGTACAATCTTTGCCAAACCAAATCGTTGAATCCATAGCTTCAACCTCTCAGGTAAACACACTTACTAATGTGATTCCTTCCAACTCAACTGTACTTCTCTCAACCGCCCAAATTTCGGTTTTAAATAGCCGTAATCAAGCTAATTTTGTTACCGAAAAATGTGCTAACAGGTTGGGTTTACCTCGCTCTAATTTATCTCTCTCTATTACCGGCTTAGCCCAAATGGGTATTTCAGATTCTTCGGGAATAACTTGTACTATTTGCCCTCAAGGTCAACCAAATAATTCTCTCCCTGTAGATCTAATTATATTGCCAAAAATATGTTCTAATATGCCATCGACAAATATTTCAATTTCCGATTGGGAAACTATTGCTAACTTAAAACTTGCCGACCCCAGTTTTAATTCTTCTGGTTCCATTGACATGTTACTAGGGGCAGATATTTTCCCCCTCATTTTGAAAAGTGGTCGCATACTAGGTAATTCAAAAGAACCGACTGCCATCAATACTATTTTTGGATGGATAATGATGGGCAAAATAAATGATTGTTTTTCATCCCCCTCGGTAAATTCATTTTTTTACACTTTGTAATTCATCTCTAGACTCTGCAATAAAAAGGTTCTGGGAACTTGAATCAGTTCCTGAAATGCCTACAGTTTCTCCCAATGACGACCTTTGTGAACAGTTATACATTAATTCACATTTTAGGGATAAGTCCGGTCACTTTACTGTCTCGCTGCCTTTTTCTTGGCCCTTTACCATCCTTTATTAATTCTCGCTCCCTCGCTCTTAAACGATTTTACTCTCTCGAAAATCGTGTGCTTAAAAACCCTTCTCTTTGTGAGGAGTATTGCGCCTTCATGAAAGACTACCTCGAACAGGGTCATATGACTCTAATTAAATCTGAATCTCTCAATATTTTATCTGATAAAATATATTACATTCCCCATCACTGTATTCTTAAGCCAGATAGCGCTACTACTAAACTTCGAGTTGTCTTTGATGCCTCCACTAAATCCCCTATGTCACTGAATGATATGCTATTGACTGGTCCAAAATTACAGCAAGACATAGTCACTATTCTCATGAACTTTCGTCTTAATACATTTGTCCTTACTGCGGACATTAAGCAGATGTCCCGACAAATTCTCATAACTGAATCTCACCGAGACTATCAGAGAATTCTATGGAGGTTCTCTCCAAATGATCCTATTCAAGACTTTCATTTAAATACCGTAACTTATGGAATATCTTCCGCACCCTTCTTAGCTATTCGCTCTCTTATTCAATTGGCTAACGATGAAAAGGTTACATTTCCGCTAGCCTCTGTCATATTATCGAAATATACTTATGTAGATGATATAGTTTGTGGATGTGATTCTCTCGATGAAGCCAGAATTCTACAAACACAGCTTATTGCGCTCTTAAAATGTGGTGGTTTTGAACTTCGCAAATGGGCTAGTAATCATCCTGCTCTTTTTGAAAATATCCCTTCGTGTGATCGTCAGTCACATTCTTTGTCTTTTGATAATGATGATACAATTGTTAAAATTCTTGGTCTAAAGTGGCGTCCTACTTCTGATATATTTTTCTATGAAGTTGCTCCTATTGATAGGCCCTGTACGAAGCGTACAATTCTGTCTGAATTAGCTAGAATTTTTGACCCCCTCGGATTTTTAACTCCTCTAACATTCTTTGCCAAACATCTCATACAGAAGTTATGGAGTCTAGGTTTACATTGGGACGAATCTCCGCCCTCCGAAGGGCTTAAACTATGAGTCCGATATAAATCAGAATTACCATATCTCTCTAAAATCAATCTTCCTCGACATATTGTTGAAAGCGGTTTCCTAAGTTGTGAGCTTCATGGATTTTCGGATAGTTCTCAAGTAGGTTACGCCGCATCAGTATATATACGTTTCATACTTCCCAATGAACAAATCAAAATTTATCTTATATGCGCAAAATCAAAGGTTGCCCCTCTGAAGACAATTTCTCTTCCGCGGCTAGAATTATGTGCTGCCGTTCTCTTATCAAACTTGTTAAAATTTGTTGTTAAAATTTATTCTGAAAAAATAGAAATTTCTCAACATTTTGCTTGGACTGACTCTATGGTAGTTCTGTCATGGATAAAGTCCTCTCCTCATAAATGGAAGACTTTTGTAAGAAACCGTGTAAGCCACATTCAGGAAAAGGTGCCTCCTGACTGTTGGCATCACGTCGTGTCAAAAGAAAACCCTGCCGATTGTGCCTCTAGAGGTCTTTTTCCCTCCGAACTCATTAATCATTCTATGTGGTGGGCTGGCCCCTCTTGGTTAGGTACTTCTCAACATAATTGGCCTAATAATCCTTCTACCACACCTGTTGGTGTTTATGAGGAAGAGAGAAAGGTTACTCTTTCTACCTTTCCTTCTTTAAGTACCCTAGATTCTTTATTGAATAAATATTCCTCGCTGTTAAAAATTAAACGAATAATTGCATATTCCCTTCGCTTTATTCATAACTCAATGCATCCTGCTGATAAAAAATATAATCCCTTCACGCTTCACTTCATCAAGCCCTTTTTAGTTTTAGTGAAAAGAATGCAATATTTGGTGTTTACCAATGAAATATCGAATCTTGGAAACAAATTACGACTTACGAAAACTTTTCGCAAATTGAACCCATTTTTAGATAATGATGGTCTCCTCAGGGTGGGTGGTCGTCTCTCTTTTTCCGGTCTCTCTTACGATCATAAATTTCCTATTATACTGCCTCGAAATCACCGTTTGACTGAACTTATAACTGAGGGAAACCCATCGTCACTATTTACATCCCGGCCTTCAAACATTACAGTTTCTACTTTCTCAGCAGTTCTGGATATTATCTCCTAGACGTTCTACTCTTCATGTCCTCTCTAGATGCTACAGATGCTTTAGAGTTAAACCCCTCTCTGTAACACCCTTCATGGGTGACTTGCCATCTCCCCGTGTAAATCAGGTAAAACCATTTCAGTGTGTGGGGCTGGATTACGGCGGTCCGTTTCTAATCACCTTAGGAAAAAACCGAGGTGTCAAATCTCAAAAGGGTTATGTCTGTTTATTTGTCTGCTTCGCCACCAAGGCGATTCATTTAGAACCCGCCTCAGATTTATCTCCTGATGCTTTTCTCGCCGCTTTACGACGCTTCATATCCCGTAGAGGTCGCTGTAAACACATATTCAGTGACTGTGGTACAAATTTCGTTGGTGCTAAAAAGGGAATTATCAGAGTACATGAGAGAAGCTTCTGAAACTGAGAGAATTGAATGGTCTTTTAATCCCCCCTCTGCGCCTTATTTCCGAGGCCTTTGGGAATCAGGTATGAAATCGGTAAAAACCCATCTCGCTCGTGTCGTTGGTGATCAAATTTTAACATACGAGGAATTTTATACCGTGCTGGTGCAAATAGAAGCCGTTTTGAATTCTAGGCCACTCTGCCCCTTAAGCACTGATCCCAGTGATTTATCTGTGTTAACTCCCGGTCACTTCCTTACATTAGAACCACTTAACTCTTTACCCGATCCTGATCTCACTAATCTTAACATTTCTCGATTAAATCGTTGGCAGCTCTTGCAACGATTACATCAAGACTTCTGGAGTAGGTGGCACACGGAATATTTACAAACTCTGCAAGAACGACATAAGTGGGCCAAAGATACAAAAACAATTGAGCCTGGAATTCTCGTTCTGATTAAATACGAACAGACGCCTCCTCTACATTGGCGACTAGGTCGAGTGAATAAAACCCACCCTGGTCGCGATGGTATTTCTCAAGCCGCCACTATAAAAACTACTCAAGGTCTTTTTCAAAGACCCGTGGTAAAAGTTATGCCCTTTACCTGCTTATTAGGTACTGAAAATACTATGTATTTTGGTGGGTGGTATGATAAGTAACCGCACACATTCTTTTACCTAATTTGTGTATTTTATTTTATTATATTGTAATTACCTTTTTTCTTTAATATAATTATTTAGAGCTTATCATTTTCTTTCTAAAATATTAATATTTTCCTCACGCGATATATATATATATATATATATATATATATATATATATATATATATATATATATATATATATATATATATGCTGTCAATGATTCGTCGCGGCTTAACCCTGGACATAAAAGGCAGAACCTATACGACTACCGTATCGAGTACTAATAAATACAGTTCGCTCGCTCGCTCTCTCAATAAATGCTAGTTAATTAATAACTACAAGTGATTTTACTCGCTCCGCTTTCTTTAATACAAAATTACGCAACTCAAAGAAGAAAGGAAGAGAAGGGTGCCAATAAGAATCCGTTACGACGAAGTGGTAAGTCTACACGTTTTTATTGACAGTCGAAAAACTCTTCAGAAATTAAATTTTCCTTTTTTTCTCACTCTAATCCCATGGGCCTTTAAGGTTCATATATATATATATATATATATATATATATATATATATATATATATATATATATATATATATATATATATATATATATATATATAAAATAAGTTTATTTAACATATAAAGTGGGCTTGTACGAAACAAAGTAGGACTAAAAACTAAAGTTTGACATTCTCATTTAAGTGTACAAATAATTTTTTTAAGAAACCTAGTCTCTAATAAATAATAAATAAACTAAGAGAAACACAAAAGTAAACTAATTTACTTGTCTGTGCATACCCTTGGGTATATAATACTCAAGGGAAAAGTGAATATGTATATTTTAGCTGTGTTGCAATGTATTATAAAATTATATGTTTTGTTAATTTAATTAATTTTGCTTATCTAGGATTATTTTAATTATACAAGTATATTTTGATTTATAATATTGTAAATGAATATCTTGGACGACTCTAGTAACCACATTTTCATTTTTTTTTTTGAGAATTGAATATTTATTTATATTTTTTAAGATCCAGGGGCAAGCTGTTATATATTCGACTTTCCAAGTAGGTATATGATTTTTGGCCAATGGTTTTTACACTTCGAAATATTTGACAACTATATTGTTTTACTTTGGTTCCATAATTATGTTCAATTTGTTTTATATTAGTTCTGTTTCTAACGGTTTTGAGAGAGATTTTTAAATAAAACAATTGCCGTGCGTCAAAGTACCTGACACTCTTCATACAGTAAGGTGCTGGGGTAAGTTATATCTTTATTAAATATAATTCTAAGTATCCATTTTTTGGACCGTATTTAATTGTTTTAAATAAGATTCGCTTACCCCTCCCCATCCAATAATACCATAAGACAGTAAAGATTGAACCAATGCAAAATAAATGATTTTAGTGACTAACGCCTAGGTAATTTTTCAGATATTTAAATCTAGATATCAGACCTTAGTTTTTTTGTCAA
The DNA here is from genome assembly GCA_029963845.1 of Rhamnusium bicolor. Lineage (NCBI taxonomy): Eukaryota > Metazoa > Arthropoda > Insecta > Coleoptera > Cerambycidae > Rhamnusium > Rhamnusium bicolor. The sequence goes on along the minus strand of JANEYF010003330.1, from coordinate 194,552 downwards.
ATTATTTACTTGTAATATATATATATATATATATATATATATATATATATATATATATATATATATATATATATATATATATATATATATAATTATATATATATATATATAAATATATATATATATATATATATATATATATATATATATATATATTGAAAACGTATGAAACTTCGTTTTTAGGAGAACTTCGATTTGGACTGTATGGAAAATCCACAGGACGTGGAGAGTAATGATATATAACAATAAATAAAAAACGAGGTTTTGGAAAGGCTTTGACCTACCTTTTCTTGTTGTCAGCCTGCGATCGGGATGAATCAGCAATAGGGTAGATGTCACTTTTCCAGAGAATAAGAGAATAATTTGTAGAATTATACGAGGGTTCTATTTTCACGTGCGTACCACTTATCACCAGAGCTGGTCTCGCAATCTCACCCGTCAGTGAGTTATTGCTGCGCGCGTCTTCTTGACTGGGGGTCTCACCCAAAGAATAGAGATAAACAAATAGAAAATGAAAATAATAAATATAAGCTAATGATAATTAATAATAATAATTGCTCTAATAAACAGAAATAAAGAAAAATAACACTTAACCAATATATACAGGGTGTGGCCGTAACATTACCGCCCACCTAAAATGATAATCATTTTACGGAATTTCATTATCTGAAATCGGCAAAGGACATAATTTTACAAGTGGCCTTTGCATTAGACCTTGAGAAGTCCGCACAGTCACAACGCGACAAACTCCATCCTTGCCTGGATGAAGGATTTCAACTCTTCCGAGGCGCCATTTTAATGGTGGAGATATATCATTTTTGATAAGAACTAAAGTTCCAGGAGCGATGGTTATCGGTGTAGATTTAAACCATTTACTTCGTTGTTGCAACGTATGAAGATATTCATTATGCCAACGCTTCCAAAAATCTCGCTGTACCCGTTGAATAAGTTGCCAACGAGTTAAACGGTTCATAGCCATATTTGAAAGGTCTGGATCGGGAAGCGTCGTAAGAGGTTCTAAGGTTAAAAAATGACCAGGAGTGAGGACGGAGAGGTCATGAGGGTCAGAACTTAGAGGGCATAGAGGCCGAGAATTTAAAACCGCCTCAATTTGCACAAGGACGGTATACATTTCTTCATATGTTAAGATCTGATCACCTATCACACGAAGGAGATGTGATTTAACAGATCTTACTCCAGATTCCCAAAGTCCCCCGAAGTGGGGAGCAGAAGGGGGATTGAACGATCAAGAAATTGTTTCTGTTTCTGCGGCTAAACGCATGAAGTTATCCAACTCCCTTTTAGCCCCAATAAAGTTTGTACCACAATCTGAAAATAAACGTGCACAACGACCTCTTCGAGAGATAAACCGCCGCAAGGCCGCTAGAAAGCAATCAGATGTTAAATCGGAGGCAAGTTCGAGGTGTATTGCCTTAGTGGCAAAGCAAATAAACAGGCATATATATGCCTTTTGAGACCGTACACCTCTAGACTTCCCGAGAGTAATGAAGACCGGGCCTGCGTAATCTACCCTGGCACATTGGAATGATTTAATTTGATTAACCCTGGTGGGGGTAAGTCGCCCATAAGAGGCTGAAACGGGACAGGTTTGACTCTGAAACATTTAAGGCACTTAGAAAGACAGTGACGAATGGTACGTCTTGGAGATAATATCCAAAAGTTCTGCGATAATAGGAACTGTAACGTCTGCAGGCCAGGATGAAGATGCTCCCTGTGAACATCTTGAATTAGAAGTTCAGTTAGACGATTTTTGCCAGGGAGTAGCGCAGGATGTTTTTGGTCATAATGCAGATCAGAATGTGTGAGACGACCGCCCACCCTGAGAACACCATCTACTCCAACAAACGGGTTTAATTTGCGGAAAACCTTTGGAATTGAATTTCTCCTTTCGAGATTGTCAAGAATGGTAAGAAACGTAGAATGTTGAACGCGTTTTATTAATAATAACAATGACTCATGAAGTTCCTGCGAAGTAAATGCACCTGACCTTTTATGAATAGGATTTTTCACATTATGAATAAATCTTAAACAGAGAGAAACAATTCGTTTTATTTTTGAGAGAGACGAGAACTTTTCTAAGAGAGTATCGAGAGCGTCTAATGACACAAAATTAGTAAGGGTAATCTTCCTTTCCTCTTCGAGAATCTCAGAAGTCTCATATATATTTATCTTATTTACTGGCCAACAATGTGATGGCAGCTTAAGCCACGCTGGCCCCGCCCACCATAGGGGATGATTAAATAATTGACTTGGATATAAGCCACGAGATGCACAATCCGCAGGATTATCTGCGGATCGCACATGGAACCAGAGGTCAGGAGATACTCTTTCCTGGATATGGCTGACTCTGTTGCTTACAAAAGCCTTCCACCGATGAGGAGAAGATTTAACCCAAGATAAAACAACGGAAGAGTCGGACCATGCAAAAACATTATTCAACTGAAGTTTTCCGGAAAATACTTCGATAATAAAAGAAATTAAATTAGAAAGCAAAACAGCACCACATAATTCTAGTCTTGGAAGAGAAATTCTTTTTAATGGTGAGACTTTCGATTTTGCACAGACCAGAAAGACGATACATTGATCATCCGGAAGTTCAAATCGCAAATAAGTGACTGCCGAATAACCTTTCTCAGAGCTATCACTAAAGCCATGCAATTGACACGAGAGGAATTTTTTTCGGAATTATGCAGCGAGGAATTTCAATATTTGATAAACACGTCAGTTCCGACTTATATTTAGCCCAACTATTCAACACGTCAGATGGAGGAGTCTTATCCCATTCTAGCCCTAATGTCCATAAGTATTGAATAAGATATTTTGCAAAAAATGTGATTGGCGCTAAGAATCCAAGAGGGTCAAAAATCCTTGCAAGTTCTGACAAGATAGAACGCTTAGTACATGGTCTAGTAATAGGCTCCACAACATATGAAAAAACATCTGAAGATGGAAACCATTTTAATCCGAGAATTTTTACAACAAAATCATTCTCGGCCTGAAAAGAAAGAAATTGGATTTGTCTATGAGATTCAGGAATAGTTTCCAGAAAAGATGAGCTATTACTGGCCCATTTTCGGAGCTCGAAACCCCCTTTCAGCAGCAAAGAAGTGAGTTGATTTTTGATCAAAAGTGCCTCATCCAACGTGGAACACCCTGTAACGATATCGTCGACATAAACATCAGTCTGCAGGATAGTTGCAGCTAGAGGATATTGAATTCTCTCATCTTCAGCCAATTGCAAAAGAGTTCGGAGAGCAAGAAAGGGCGCAGATGACACACCGTAAGTGACTGTTTTTAGACAAAACTCTTGTACAGGGCGGTCAGACGAAAATCTCCACAGTATTCTTTGGAAATCTCCGTGACAGGAATGTACGTTTATCTGCCTGTACATTTGTTTAATGTCAGCAGTGAAAACAACAAAGTGTAATCGAAATTGTAGAAGAAGAGTGATTAGATTTTTTTGGAGTTTTGGACCAACTAAGAGATGATCATTCAGAGATTCACCATTAGCAGTCTTACAGGACGCGTCAAAGACTACTCTCAGTTTGGTAGTGCTACTAGATGAGTTAATAACACAGTGATGAGGTATGTAATAAACATGCTGCGGGTGCGCAGGAGGGAGAGGTGCAAATTCCATGTGACCACTTTCCAAATAGTCCTTCATGAAATCACAATAAGACTGATAGAGAGCGGTGTTGCCAAGTAACCGACGCTCAAGAGAATAAAATCTTCGAGGTGCCACAGATTTCGAATCGCCCAAAAAAGGCTCTACCCCTTTAAATGGGAGGGCAACACTATAACGACCGGATGAGTCACGAAAATGATTTTCCACAAATAATTTTTCACACAAAGTATCCTCAGGTGACGAGCCTGAAATTGTAGGTACTTCTTCTATTTCCCAGAATTTTTTCAGAGTTGAATCGATAGATGTATCGAGAGATATGAGCAATGAATCTAGTTGTGAATGTGGAAATGTGCACTGAACTTTCCCCATCAAGATCCAGCCGAAAACAGTCTCAATGGCTGTAGGTTCCTTAGAATTTCCACGCACACGACCGTTACGCAAGACCAATGGGAAAATATCAGCGCCTAATAATAAATCAATTTCACCTGGGAGATGAAAGCGTGGATCAGCTAAGTTAATGTTATCAATATGTTTCCAGTGTTGGAAAGAAATATGAGAGCTTGGCATATCGGAACAAATTTTGGGAAGGACAACAGTGTCAATAGTAAACATTGGTGTGAGTTGACCTCTGGGACGAATGATACAAGTAACACCTCGTGAGGCAGAAGAAGAAGTCTTCCCCAAACCACAAATGGACAATGAAATAGGAGAACAACTCAACTCTAACCGGTTTAAACATTTTTGAGAAATAATATTTGTTTGGCTGGCTGAGTCAAGTAAAACTCTAACAGTCTGATAGTTCCCACGACCGTCCAGAATTTCAATCACAGCAGTGGACAACAAAACTGTGCCGTTAGAGGGGAGAACATTTGTGAGCGAATTTACTTCAATTGATGTAGAGGGTGATACATCTACTACAGTGGAAATGGGATTGTCACTGCTTTGAAATGCGACACTAGAAGACGCAGCAGTTACATCATGAGATAGGTGTAGAAGTGTATGATGCTTGCCTTTACAAAACCCGCAAGTTACCTGAGAACCACAAGAATTCACACGATGTGCTGAGTGCAAACAATTGGTACACCAATTTTTATCTTTGGCTGTTTGAAATCTCTCTGAAGGAGGTTTTGCCAGAAACGCAGGGCATTTGTAAATGTAATGAGAAGCTCTACAGTAATTGCAGCTAATTTGACTTTTTACCTTTTGCATTTACAATAAATGAGTTGTGCTTAGCATGAACATACGACGAATGTTGAGAATTGTTTGCAGCAGGTTTATTAACTTTAGGAATTGAAAGTGAAATCGATTCGAGAGCTGTGCATTGTTTTAGGAGAAACGACCTTAACTTAGAATAGGAGGGAATTTCCGTAGAGGCATCTTGTAATTCGAACCGTTTAACTGATTGTATATCTAATTTTTGTATAAGTAGTTGAAATAAAATAAAATCCCAACTGTCAACAGGTAGGCCTAAAATTTTCAATGCGACCAAATTTTCTGAAAATATATCTAATAATTTACGAAGTCCCTGAGCAGACTCATTGGTAAGCTTTGGTGCATTAAAAATTTCTTGCCAACATGTATTTGCGAGCAATCGTTTATTTTGATACCTATCCATAAGAGTAGTAAAAGCATTATTATAATTTTCATCAGTTAATGGAATATTTTTTACAAGACCCAACGGTTCTTTACAAAGCGAAGTTACTAGGTACTGAAATTTTTCAATATTAGATAGAGACGTGTTATTGTGTATTAACGAAGAAAAAAGGTCAAAAAATGTTGGCCATTCTTTATAGCTACCATCGAAACACGGTAGCGAGATCTTTGGAAGCTTGACATTAGAAGCTTTTACTACATTTTTATCTTTTATGATTGTTTGAAATAAATTTGAAAAAATGGATTTAATTTCAAGATAAATTTTCATAAAATTTGTCCGAACTTCTTTGTCGAATGCAAAGTCAGGACTTTCACTAACAGCAATAAGAGAAATCACAGCTGAATGCTGCTTCTCAAACTCCTTGTAAACTTCATCAATATGTTCATAGCTAATTTTAAATCTACCGTGATTATTTTCATCGGCTTCAGCGGATTGTGCAAGAATTAACATTTCATCAATCAAATCTACTTGGAGTTCGCGAAGTGCACGAATTGTTTTTATTTTATTTGCCATTTTGAACAGAAAATACTTGGTTTGCAAAAGAAAACGTATATATGAAAGAAAAATATTATAAATTACTTTACATGGAAATGTGAAAGACACACAAATTCCAGAGCACACTGTATATCAGAAACAGTTATAAAGTTAACTAATAAAATGTAAATGTAATGGTTAATATTAATTGCTACTTTATGGTAGTAAAAAAGCAAGACACCCAAACAAAAAATAATTACTTTTAAATGAACTGTTAAAATTATTAACAATAATTTATTGATCTTATTGCAAATATGTTAAATTTAGAACGAATTAGTTTTCAATAGAATTAACAGCTGATTTAAAATTAAATGTAAATGAACTAAAAATTATCTTTATTATGATTCCGGCAAGAGTGCAAAGAAAGATTTGTAAATCAATTCAAATTGAAATGTTAAAGACTCACAAATTTTAGCGCACCCTGTATATAAGAATTAAGTATAACGTTTATTAATTAAATAATGTAAACACCGGTTAATATTGATTAACACATGATGTTTTTAAAGAAGCAAGATAAATAAACAAAATATACTTATTTTCAACTTAAAATTATTAAAATTATTAATAACAATTTATTGATTTTATCACAATTTTATTAAATTGTGGAAGAATAACCAGCTGATTTGAAATATAAATATAAATGAAATAAAAATTCACTTTACTAAGAATGGAACAAGAGCGCAAAAAACTGGGTATAGAACAAAAACTTATCTGCTTTTATGAATTAAAAGGAATAATTTTAACACGAATACATTGTAATAATAAGATAATCAATTACAGAAAAATACTAGAGCAATTATTATAAATTTTTAAATTTTAATCCGGTATCGATGGAACAAATGAAAACGTATGAAACTTCGTTTTTAGGAGAACTTCGATTTGGACTGTATGGAAAATCCACAGGACGTGGAGAGTAATGATATATAACAATAAATAAAAAACGAAGTTTTGGAAAGGCTTTGACCTACCTTTTCTTGTTGTCAGCCTGCGATCGGGATGAATCAGCAATAGGGTAGATGTCACTTTTCCAGAGAATAAGAGAATAATTTGTAGAATTATACGAGGGTTCTATTTTCACGTGCGTACCACTTATCACCAGAGCTGGTCTCGCAATCTCACCCGTCAGTGAGTAATTGCTGCGCGCGTCTTCTTGACTGGGGGTCTCACCCTTTCCAAAAATACACCACGCGAAAGAATAGAGATAAACAAATAGAAAATGAAAATAATAAATATAAGCTAATGATAATTAATAATAATAATTGCTCTAATAAACAGAAATAAAGAAAAATAACACTTAACCAATATATACAGGGTGTGGCCGTAACATATATATATATATATATATATATATATATATATATATATATATATATATATATATATATATATATATATAAATAAATAAATATATATATATATATATATAAACAAAAACAAAAAATTTGAGCTCTTAAAATTAATAGATATTTGTATAATTGAATTGCAAGACAGAAAATTATTTCATAAATTTTGCATTCTCGTTTAAAAAGAGCATTTATTGCAGTTTCTTAGCACTCAAACGAGTTCGTCTCTCATTCATTTAATAAATTCCCGGCTTTTGAAAAAAGTCTTTTACAGGGCACAGATGTACCCAACGCACAACATTTTTGCCGCACTAATTTACTCAAATTTGGGTACATATAATTATAATCTCTCCACCACTGCAGGGGATCCTTACGTCTTTCTAACAGGTCATCCTCCATATACTGTTGCACCTCCATAAGCGCTTTTGCGGTGATATTTTCTGTATATTTTTGGCACCCAGTTACAGCCTTGTCTATTGAGTACCATATAGAAAAAGTAGATTCTTTTTCATTAGTTGCTACATTCTCTTCATCCGGTTCTTCAACTGTTTTTGATTTTTCTTCTTCATTTCCAATAATTCCGACTACTGCACTAATAACATTTTTTCTCACTCGTTCCACGGCATCTGCATTTTTGAAACCGAATGTTTTGAATCTAGCATCTAAAAATGTACACATGGCTAATATGTTGCTATATTCGACGTTTCCTAGTCGCTCACGAAGCCCATTCTCCAATTTATTTATCGCAATTTTTGAAGTGTCAGATAAGTTGGCAATATTTACTAGTTCACTACATACATCTAGTAATCCATTAGTAACTACTATTACTAATGAGGCTGACAAATAATTTTCATCACTTACGGAGCACGTAGCGGTTTCAAAGGGCCGCAAAATTTTACATAGTTCTTTTAGTACACTCCACTCTTCCATAGTCAGTGTTGGCAAAGTTGCATCCAGGAGAGCCACTGTAGAACGCAATGAGACTTCTAAATCTATAAACCTTTCAATTGTATAGAAGGTTGAGTTCCACCGTGTTACTACATCTTGCACTAATTTTTTTGGAACTAGAATTTCATAATTTTTTTATACCTCATTTAATTTTGCAGTGGCTTTAGAACTACGTTTAAAATGCGACACCAGAGTCTTTACTTTCTCTAAAATACCTTTTACTTGGGGTATTTTTAGAGCATCCTGAACTGTTAAATTTAGTGTGTGTGTGCATAACACCCTAAAAATTCCCAACCTGCGATCGTAATTGCACCCTTAATATTTGCAGCGTTATCTGACACTGCAAGTATTACTTTTTTCTCCAGTCCCCAATCTTTTGTCACTGCCAACAGTTCTTTGGTCAAATTTTCGCTTATGTGACTTCCGTAAAAAACAGCACAGCTTAGAAGTGCAGATTGCAAATTAAAATTCTTATCCAAAAAGTGTACAGTAATACCCATAAAACTTTCAGTATTCAACGAGGTCCAACAATCTGTTGTAAGGCATACGTAAAGTGATTAATTTTCTAATATTTCCCTTAAACCTAACGAGCACTTTTCATACATGCTAGGTATTATTGTTTTTGATATCACCTGCCTGCTTGGTAGTTCATAGCCTGGATTTAATGCTTTTACAAATAGTCTAAATCCTTTATCCTCTACTATTCTGAAAGGCTGGTAATCATAATAAAACATTTTAACTAATTCATTATCAATTTTCCTTTTAGCGGATTCGGACAGTTTTTTTCGGTATATACGTGGAAATTTTTTCTTGTGCTTGTTTATTTTTCCATTTTTGTTTAAGTGAAATTATTTCCTTATTAGATGAAGTAGTCGGAGCTAGAGTATCCTCAATGGCAACCGAAGAGACGCCCTGTAATTCGTTAGTTTATAGTTCAGTCTGAGTAACGTACAATTTCGTCGCAATTAAATGTCTGCAATATTTACCTGTTACATTTTGGGTCCTACGTCGTAATTTTCAGAGGTAAACTAACGATAAATACTTATGTCTCACTTTACCAGTTTAAATAGTAACCGTGGGCGCACATTGCAAACTTCACAATATTTATACGGACATTAGTAGGGTAATAATGGCGGTGGTGGGTCTCCCCCCACCACATGTGGTGGGTGGTAATTAGAGCGGGTAATTAGAGTGCGGGGGTAATCAGAGGGGGTAATTAGAGTGCGGGGGTAATTAGAGAGGTGGAGGATAATGAGATCGGTGGGGGTAGTTAGAGTGAACGGAGTAATTAAAGTGGGGGGGTTATTGAATGTGTTATTATAAAAGAGCGAGAGGAGTAAACAGACGATCATTTGTGGTGCTAATCTTCTATAATAAAGGCTAAAATGTATACGTGCGTTTCTTGTGGTGCAAGTTTCACACGTGGAGATAATTTGCGTCGTCATCATCCACTCTATCCTTATGAGCACACAGCTCTTTAATAAATAAATGCGTGTCATACGAGCTTGTACTGTGTAGTATAACTGGTATAAAATTTGGTAATTTAGAATTTAAATTACAGATAGAATGTGTTGCGCCGAATCTTATTTTGCCGGTTAAGTGGCAATGGTCTCTTACTTTCAAATCGTTACCTGTAAAATGCTTCCCACATATACCGCAAACGGTGGCATTCTGAAAGTCTTTTCTTTCTTGTAGTGTGAGTTTAGCCATTGGGACTATATCTTTCATATGTATATTATAGACATCCCTTATATCAGCCTCGGTACGAGATACAAATACTTTTGCTGCGTCAGACCCTCGGTACAGTTCAAACTTGGAGAGAGAATTGTCAAAAGAACATTTTATTAAATAGGCGAAAGAGTAAGGTTCATGTTTAAATGTTTTATTACTATAAGAGCATTCGGGATTTGGCTCACAGGTATCAATAGGTTTCAGAATAGATTAAAAATCAGCATATACCATGAATGGTACATTCATTTGTTTCTCAAAATTTTCAAATTTTAATATGTTTTCGGGCACCTGTTTTCCGTATTTATCAATTCGAAACTGTGTCGAGGGTGTTTTTTGTATAAACATGATTACAATCATGCCTCTGGTGTTGGAACAATTGCCGTTCATTATAAAAATATAATAAACAACCGTCACAAATATATTTTTTATGTTCGTGAGCAGAAATCTGTGAGAAAACTAACTTAGACAAATCTTTTATCCAGCAATAGTGAGTATTAGCACAATCTTTACTACAATGGTGATTTACGCCACAATCGCCAGAAACTAGTAACAAATTTACATGCACATGTCGTTTTGTCTCAGAATAACGCAAAGGCCCAATAACCTCAAACATTAATTGAAATATTGTTCATTTCCTCAAATTTTGAAATATCTCGCAATTTTACTGGAAAATTCATACCTGTTACATTTAAAACACTTGAAAAGTGTGGATATGAAGATGTCTCAGATGTATGACCATTTGCAGGGTACAATGCTGAAGTTACAGCCCAAGCAAAACAACACTGATCTTGATTTTGAACATTTACCACCGCCTTCTTATTTTCAATGGACTTTGGTAATTTAATGTACGACGAACCACCCAATGGATTATATTTGTTCACATTAACTTCGACAAATGCAATTCGTTCGAGGGCCCATCCTAAAAATAATAAATAATTGTAAATTATTCTGTTCTTGCTTTAATGAATATATACACACCTGAATCACGTTCTTGAAACTCAGTAGTTTGGGTTATCATCATATCTACAAAAGTATTCAAAATATCACCCAAATTCATAGATTCATCCAAAATTCTGTTAGAAGTATTAAATGATTTCATATCGGACAATTCTTGTGTATGTAATATATATGTGGCAAACGTTTCCATATTTACTTTTACTATTTTATGAATCCTCAGCACTTCTTCGAACAGATTTAAAATTTTATGTCTTATTTCATTGAAGAACATTACATAGTCTGCATGATTATTTTCACTATGCACTCGATATGTTACAATCCTGTTCTTGGAAGCACTCTGGACAATTTGTACACCATCTAACAAGGGAACACATGAATTTGTCCTATGTTGTAACGTTCTTCTATGGGAATTCATTTGCACTGCATTTCCCTTCTGGTTCCATATAACCTAAGAAGAAGGGCCCCTCACGACCGAGCCCAATCGGATAGGGGTCAGAGACAAGTGGGAGGGGCCTCACCGGAACGTCTCAATGGTAACGACCGCAACGGACAAGGACGATTTAAGTGGACGAGGGAACTTCGGGATGACTTGCTGACCTGCCGCGAGAGTAGCGAACCAGAGCGAAGGGGATACATGGCGCAATTGCATGCACTTTGGTGCGAAATGCATCCAGAGAATCGCGCCTACTCTCAACAACATCTAAGAGATCAAGTATCCTTTCTGCTCAGGACAGGTTATGTAAGGGCACCCCGTCAGCCGGAAGAAGTGCCAGCCGCAGTCCCACCGCGGCAATTATGAGCTGATGGAGAAAATCCTTTAGAGTTCACCGATGTAGACTTAAGGAGGAGGGTTGGCCTTAACACCAGGGCTAACCTAAAGCCACAAGACCTGGCTAGAATGGACGCGGTCATCGATGAAGAAATTCTGGAAGATGCAGACATCTGGCAAATCAACTGTGCCGTGTACAACGCCGCGAAGCAACTTGTCCCCCGTGAGAGGTCAACCAATCACGTGGTCGAGAAAGCCAAGCGACGTGTACAGAAAATCGAGGGTAAGATACAGTCGGCCAGACAACACGCTTCTCGGATCCAGAGTGTGGTGGAATATAAGACGACTGGTAGAGTTTTTACTCCCAGAATCCGGCGCATAACAGCCGGATTAAGACGTGAACACCACACTCTCAATCTGACAGTGATGCTTACCATCAAGCAGCACGGTCTAGATAGGATCCGAGCACTCATGGCGATAAAGAAAACATTGAAGAGGCGGGTGAGGAGTATGGAACAAAACAATTTGTTCCGTACGCTCGCCTCTTTCAAGAGCCACAGCATGTTGTCGAGAATCCGCCGACTGTAGAAGATGTCGAAACCTTCTGGAAGGGAATCTACGAAACGACGCGTCCATTCAATAGCGACACTCCAGCAATTCCACACTTCGAGGCTCTATGCCACCGACATCTTGAAGAGCCAGAAGAAGTGTGCCCGGCAATCAGTACGGAGGAAGTCCAACAATCACTTGTTGGTACCAAGAACTTCGCTGCCCCGGGCCCAGACGGCATTAACAACTGGTGGTGGAAGAAATTTCCTTCCACTCACCGCCGTCTAGCGCGAGTTTTCAACTCATGGTTGAACGAGGGGCAGCAGATTCCGGACTGGTTCGTCGAGGGACGTACTGTGCTTATCCCCAAAAAGGGGGATTTTCCGACCCGAGGAATTATAGGCCGATCACTTGCCTTAACTCCTGCTACAAGATATTTACACGTATCTTGTATGCTAGGACACTGAGGTCTGTTGATCCGGTCTTCCAGCAGATACACGAACAACGTGGTGCCAAGAAGGACAACGCAGGTTGCCAGGACAGCCTGCTGATAGACTGCTGTATTACACAGGATTCTGTGCAATACAAGCGGAATCTATCGATGGCCTGGATTGATTACCGCAAGGCATTTGATACAACATCACATGAGCTATTGTTGTACTTACTCGAATGTCTTGCGGTACCAGCACCACTAGTGAGATGCATAGAACAGCTGCTGCCGCTCTGGAAGACCCGCTTCACCATAACATCAGGTGCACAGCGGGTCACGACAGAGCAGGTGGCATTTAGGAGAGGAGTTTTCCAGGGTGACTCCCTGAGTCCTCTCCTCTTCTGCATCCCACTGCTGCCGTTGTCTGTTGGGCTTTGCCAAACCCGCGGATATCAATGTGGGCCACCCAGCGACCGGAGGCATAAGGTCACCCATCTGTTTTATATGGATGACTTTAAACTTTATGCCTCCGGAGAGCGTGAACTACAAAACGCCCTTAGGGTGGTCGAAGAATATACGCGGGCAATTGGTATGGAGTTCGGGTTGGATAAATGTGCAGTCGTCCACCTCAAGAGAGGACGATGCGGGGAATTCCCTGAAGATGGGCAGCTCGCAGACGGAAGCATCCTAAGACATCTGGATGCCGGAGAGACCTATGCATATCTGGGTGTGCAACAAAGGCACATCCAAGATGTAACACAAATATAGGATTCTCTCCGTGGCAGGTACACCGCCTCCGAAAGATTTGGTCTTCCGAACTTTCGGGGAAGAACAAGGTGTCTGCAACTAATATGCTTGCCGTTCCGATTCTGCTCTACTCCTTCGGAGTAGTAAAGTGGAGGGTAGATGAGCTGCGCCAATTAGACAGAGGTACCCGCAAGATGATGAATATTCACAGAAGTATTCATCCTAGATCGTCCGTTCCTCGTGTGTACCTCCCACGTCAACGGGGGGGCCGAGGACTCTTGAGCCTGGAGTGTACGCATGGCAGAGTAGTACTGAGTATGGCATGTAACATCCTCAGGAGCTCAGATCCCTTCTTGCGGTTTGTGAAACATCACGAAACTGTCGGAGTGGGAGAAGGATTGTTCAAGGCAGCAAAAAGAGCCGCAGATGAACTCGGTCTCGCATTTGACATTGGACGAGGAGGCCAGCGAGGTGCTGATGTTGAGTCAGTCACCGAACTTCAGCCAAATCGTCTGTAAGCCCGAATCAGAGCTGCCGAAACGAAAAATCTGTTTCGGCAGCATGTCGATAAACCCCAGCATGGCGTCTTCTATAAGAACATAGAAACACTGGGTTTATCGACCAGGCTGACATTCGCCTTTCTAAGGTCAGCCGGGCGCATATTACTAAATAACCGTCAATCCCGCCATCCGACCGCGACCGAATGGAGTGTTCTAAACAACATACTATTCATTCGAGTCGGATTTCTATACGTCTGTTATATAGAGAAGAAAAGAGTGCATATAAAATAAAACGCAAAATACATTTTACTATATACAAAACACTTTTATTTAACACTTTTATTTAAACAAAAATAGGGTTACTTGAAGTGTGCATAAAATTAAAATAAATTCACATTTTATTAGTACCTACCTACTACATTTTATGATATAACAAAAAATAATTCTATTTAAACAAAATGTAACGAAACAATGTCTTACAACTCTATTTCTTTTGTTTAGAACTACCCAAACCTTTGCCTAGTGAAACGCAAGTTTTCAAGGAATGGGGACTTTTTTTAGCTTGACTTTTATCTCCTATAGCTGGTTTACCTACTAGTTTTCTTTTTCCACTTTCTACGGCTTATGGCAGTGGGTTGAACCCCAATCTTAATGCCTTTTCTTGATGTTTTGCTATGTGAAACAACTAAAGACCCTTTATATTTAAAAGCTGTATGTAATCCACTTAAAAGGGCTGGTATAGAGGCTCCATACTTTTCAGTATTTTCCAAGTATGTTGTAACTGCTGGTACAAAATTCACTGGGTCATCGGTCAAGTGATTGAAAACATTTTCTGTGTGCTCGTTCCATTTCAATTTTAAATTTTCAATTACTTCAGTGTAATCGCATTGAAAAGTTTCGTTGTCAATATTTTTGTCTCACTCACTCTTGTTAAATTTGAACTTGACGCACCAGACATTTTCTGTGTTATATTTATCTTACCATCAGTTATTGAATTTGGCTCGTCTACTAAAAGCGTAAGGAATACATGTTCATTAGGAGGCTCTCCTGTGGCTAATTCAAAAAGAGATGCTTTATTTTGAGGTGATATTACGTTGAATGCTGAAAGTATATTAAACTTGGATATCACTGCAGCTTGATGCTTACAATGTTTGCCATTATATCCAAAGGCGCATGTACAAATGTTGATAGTCATATCTACGTCATAAAATATTTGTATATTGGAAAAACTTTGAACTCAATACTGTTGATTTCCAAGTTCTTCGATTGATGATATAACATTAACTTGTTTAGGCATATACCTGTCGTGGACAATTTTATCAACTCGTTGTAAAAGGATATCAAGAATTCTTTGTGTGTAAAAGCCTTCAAAAACTTGTACACAGAAAATCAGCCAATTGAGGTAAATTGAATGCCTTTGTTCGCTCCAAAGGTATGTCCTTGAACAATCGAAACATAACTTCAGCGTAGTTGTTTGTATTTGCTCCCCTTAGTGGTAAATTTCGTGTATAGAACATACACCAATCTTCTATACGTAAGTACATGTTCTGAACGTATTCCCTAAATTTAATATTTTTGCAATTTTCATCAAAAGATTGCTTGGCCAAGTTAAGACTCTCATCATTATTTGCGTAAACGATGTTTCGAAAAAGTTGATAATATTGTTGGTTGTGAGGCTTTGATATTCCGTTTTTTGAAGTATTTAACCAACGCCAACATGCCTTTAGAACATGGAAGACGCATAATATCAATTTTGATGTAGGAAAGTATTTGTTCAACACATTTCGTTCGCCAAGATCATCATCAGTCATTATTACCGTGGGCTGCAATTTGACAGGAATTATATCAAGTAATGCTTCTACGGCTGCATCAAAAACCTGTGACTTCTGACTGCTGCTTATTATACATGCTACTGGAACACCACCGACTTCTGACTGTGTGGCAAAGAAGTAAACTTTGTGATCTTGCTTATCACAATTTCCTGTAGCATCTACAAAGATCAATTCAGATGCCTGTGGAATTTTTTGAGCTCTTTGCATAAGTGGAGTGCATATTGCAACTGCATACTGATTTTCTACCTTTACTATTTTAAACAGAGTTCCATGTTGCGAAGATAAAATTTCTTCTAGTTTTATGAACATATCGGGACCAGTCCGGTTTTCATAAAGCTGCTTAAATTTTGTTTGCCAAATATTTGCAACGTCTTTTTTTGTTGGAAAATATGAGCGGTCGAAGACTCTCTCATTATATTTAGAGCCAAGTTCCGACATTTTTTTTCATATAGAAGGTGTGGTATGCCGTTGAAGCAGAGTGACCTTTTTCAAATAGACTTATTATTTCTTGTTTCACATTGTTGTTTAACGGCCTTTGTCTAAGAGCCTCCACTACATCGTGCCTGTGATTGTGTATGCCATGAAAATCTACCGTGCATGGGTACTCTTTGTCAACCGGTTCCTTAGCTTTCGATTTTTCAAAAAAACGTTGAATTTTTATAGTTAAAGTGGCTGGACAATTCAAGTTTCTGGAGTTTTTCTTCCTGATGTTATTCTTTTTTAAACACCTTGTGTTAAAATGACAGTAATAATATCGCTTAAAAAGATTGCGACAGCGTTCAGTGCACTTAAATGTTTTATTTATTATTAATTTTACGAAAAAAAGTTATTCTACATAAAAAGACCTGCATAGTCTAAAACCAAAAATGCAATCAGATGTCGCAATTTCTTAGTCACACATACGAGGTTTGTCAAAAAATATTAATTCTGCTCAAGGGTAAAGTACCTTTATTTTTGACAATATCGAAAACTTTTATCAAGAAAATTTATTTAAAAATGTAAATTAGGTTCAAATATGCAGTCATGTCTACATATTGTTAAAATATAATTTTGTACATTTTTCCTCGACATTTTCCTATTCTCTACCCTACAACAGTGAAATGCACATTAATATGAATGCATTTCCAATCAAGTGACATTTACAATTTACATATCTGCCATTCAAATGGAAGTAGATAGATAAATTGTGTTAATTGTTGGTCATAATTATAAAACGTATCGAGAAGCAGGGTAGGGAATGGGAAAATGTACATAATCATATTTTTAACAATATGTAGACATGACTGTATATTCACGTTCATCATAAAAGTTTTTGTATTGTCAAAAATAAATACTTTACTCTTGAGTAAAATTCATATTTTTTGACAAACCTCTTAAATGACTAGGGAATTTTAAATCCCGAAATTTTCCAAACGAATGAAATTATCGAGTGAAAATTGCTAATGTTACGCTTGTTATAGTTCAATTTAGGTAGTCTTATATTTTTTTTCGCGTTATATGTCTCCTGTAAAAAAGTTAAGGCCAAAAATAATGAAAATTTGCCGATCGGATCTCTCTCTCGTGGATATGGCGCCCTTAATAATAAAAAAGTTTCCCATATGCATTAACATGAATAATAATAATATTAATTATACTTACCTCAGCATCTTCCTTTGTATAAATTTTCAATTTCCATGATGTATCTGATACTTGGATAAAATCTACGTTTTCTGGTAACTGCATTATAAATATTATCACTAATAATAAATTAATTATAAAGGAAGCAGCACGTGGCATTTGTTTACTAGGTAAAATAACCGACAAACTAGAGGGCAGCGTAATCGATAGTTGGTTGTACAGATGCAAATTCGACTAACTAAATAACCGACGATAGAAATCCGGCTCCAATGAATAGTATGTTGTTTAGAATGCTCCACTCGGTCGCGGTCGGATGGCGGGATTGACGGTTATTTAGTAATATGCCAGCCGGGCTTAAGTCAGAGACCGAGGGATTCATTATGGCCTGCCAGGATGGTGTTATCAACACCTTGGTCTACCGTATCCGCGTGTGGTGTGTAGAGGTTCCTGATATCAACTGCAGGACCTGCCATCAGGCGCCGGAATCGCTCATGCACTTACTTTCTGCATGCCCCATATATGCGATTTCGGCCTACATCCACCGACATAACGCGGCTTTACGAGTGCTATACTACCATCTAAGGCACTCGTACGTGGTAGACCAGACACCAGTGCTGCCTTACGTCCCCGGAGATATTGAGTCCGTTGTCGAGAACGAGAAATGCCGGATTTACTGGAACTACTCGTTCCCGACTGTCAGGCTAATCCAAGCCAACAAGCCTGACATAGTCCTCCTCGACCATCAACTCAAGGTGATGTATGTCATCGAGTTCTCGGCACCTGCAGAGAAAAACATCACCTTGAAGGAGGAGGAGAAACGGACCAAATATCGCGATCTC
Organism: Rhamnusium bicolor; assembly: GCA_029963845.1. Classification (NCBI taxonomy): domain Eukaryota; kingdom Metazoa; phylum Arthropoda; class Insecta; order Coleoptera; family Cerambycidae; genus Rhamnusium; species Rhamnusium bicolor. Next base: position 176,456 of record JANEYF010003330.1, on the reverse strand, counting down.
CGGTACGAGCTCCAAGTGCTGTACCCAGGCTACTCAGTAAAAATGGTCGTCCTTATAATCGGTGTACTCGGAGGGATAAAGCCTACGCTGCTCTCGGAATTGAAGATCATACCGGCCTGCCAAAAATCAGCCGAGTGGCTGGCAGGCCAAATGCAGAAGGCGGTCATTCTGGGTTCTCTCCGTCTGCTTAGGGCACATGATTCTGGTATCTACAGTCACTAACCCTGCGGGATGTGGGGAGGGGCTGTAGTTGATACGCCGGCGTCGTGAGGCGTCGGAGGCCACGGGAGGACTGACCGGCATCGGGAAACCGAAAAAAAAAAAAAATAATAAACGTCTTTATTATGGGCGAAGTTTAGTACAAAGTACTATTCTTACACTTAACCCAAGAACACAGATAATGAATATACAATACAATACAATACAGTACAATAAATATAGATATAAATTATTATACAATAGAAGAAAAGCAATAATACTACATGAGAGTATTAGTAAATTTGGCAAGTGATAATGCCTAGTAAACAAACTATAAGATGTTATTTTAACAGATCTATGCATTTATCCACATATATACATAAGTAGGTGACCAACGGTACCTGTATTGAAGAAATAATAATATTTACACACGTAAAAACATATGCACACATATATCCCTGTACATATTGTGCGTACACGCAACACCTCGATATTTTCATGAGACATATATAAAATTATAAGATTAAGTATCAAATTTTTTTTTCATCTTTTTTAATTAGGTATATAAAAATCTTGAATAGTAATGGCATCAAACAGCAAAAGTTGTATAGAGAGGCATTATGAATAACATTAACATTGTTCTATTATGTTCATTCAAAATCAAAATGTTTATGTCTAAGAAAACTTTAATTTGAATTAATGTCAAACAGTCAAGTGACTAGGAAAGCCATCATTGAAATAAAAAAATAAAAGGTATGCCTATGTGCTAAAAAAATTGAACAGTGTAGTAAATAAAAACAGGGACTAAGTAGATTGGCTCTGTATGACTATGTCTGCAGATGTAACAAAGTTTAAAATCATCTTCGTCGCTAGAAGGATCTAAAACTTCTAATTCCGTATTGTTGCAAACTAAGGCGCATTTGCATATATCAATACATTTTAAACCAGCCTTAAAACACTCACATTTTAAAGTATCACATGCACTCTTGTCCTTACAATATAAGTGAGTAAGTTCGCGTACTTCCTTGGGCGCTGTTTCCAAAACAGACATCACTGGTAAAATATAATTTCCATCAAAGGACCATCCCATTCCAGCAGGATTTGCACTATACGATGGATCATGACTGTTACACCAAATTTTTACTTGTAATAAAGAACGTTTTACATGATATATGAAGGAATCGAATTTTAAAGAAGATTATACCTTAAATCATCTAAATCTTTACAAGCCTTTGATTTGTATAACAATAGAACATATCTACGAGCAATTTTGACGGCATCGTCTATAGAAGCCGTCCCAAATTTATCAAGTTCAAGTGTACTTTTATTTTGTTTTAAAACGGTATATGCACTTTTTTCCAATCCCGTATAAAGCACTAGTCGTGTCACATCCAGTTAAAGCATGCATGGCGGGCAGTGACAAGCAAATATCAATCTCTACATTGTTACAAATTTTATTGATATGTGTATAACGCTGTGTTGCAGATTTGCCAGTAAATATGTATAGAGAAGAAGATATATTTTGCAATGCACAAAAATAAATCAGAAGGATTAATACATCCGTATCCTGACGTTCGTGGGATTAAATAGTTATGATGTCTGACATAATTAGAAACAAAATTGGCCAGTTGAGCTTAATTTTTATTATTTTTCATAAATAACTTATAATTTGGCACATTTCTACCTGCAGAAATTTTATATACAGGTGCCTCAGAATTTCCAAGCCTTTGCCTTTCCATTTGTTTAATAGATAGTTTGACATCGTATCTATCAAAAATGTAAACAACTGTTTTATTATCTCGTAGGAGAAAGACAATATTTCTCATAAGTTTTCCTATGTATTCTAAATCTGTTTCTGTACTTGCATAAGATTGAAATACCGCTGCCAAATCTAATTTTTTTGTTTTTCTCATAGTACCATCTTCGTTAAAAAGTGCAGGTGGTAATGGAGCCATTTCATGTCTTACCAAATACCGTAAAATCACACCTCTTAGTTTAGAAACTACCAACAGCCGGCGAAACATTAATTCACTATCCATGGCAATAACAGTTTTTTGTTTTAATGATTTTCTTCTTTTTTGTGTTGTAAAACTCTTAATATTTGACTTCTTTATTGGATCCCAAAAGGAGACCTTAGAATTTTTGAAGTGTTTTAGACGATTTTTCATCATTTCATTTCCTTGATCATATAATGTTGTTAGACTTAATCTAACGTCATCTGTTGCTTCTTCTCCAGTCGCTATATTTATTAAAGTTGCCGATCCAGAACTATCTATATCCAAATTAATATCAAAGGGATTACAAAAATATTCTCTGAGCACACTTTCCATTTTTTGTAGGTCTAAATAGTATTGCCTGGAAACAGCAGCATTGTAAGAGTTTCTAGTTGACTTACTGACCGCTGTATTTATTACTGCTGCAGAAAATTCACCGGTTAGATGCCTTGTCAGAAGTCACTTTAACAAAGCCTACTTCTTTAAAGTAAAACCAACTATACCTCCCTTTCCCTTTGCATCTTTGTTAATGCTTTGCTCTAAAGCCATATCTGTAGCCACAGCATTAGCTTTACGATTAGCTGTTATTCTAACAACAAATCCTCCATTGTATAAATGTTCATACATTATAGGTTGACAATTTTTAAGTTATCTCATTTGCGATACATAAATCGGGACATACTTTGCATAATTATGGCGATTTGCTATAAAAAAAATGGCAGAGCTTCTAAAACGGAATTTAAATGTAACTCAAAATCAAGTTTCCTATCTGCTTCTATTAGACGTAATACTACTTGAACTGCCTTCATAAAAGTAAACCAGTAGGAAAATGTCGCTGAACATAATTTTGCATATTCATTAAATTCTGTCAGGGTTTCCGAGAAGATATCAAATTAACTAAACATATTGCTGACATTAAAAGTGTCCACATCACACTTGACCAACTATTAATAATCTCTTCCATTTTCTTCGAAATAAAAGGCTTACTGTTTTCCGAAGCCCACCGTTCTGCTGACTCTATATAAAATATATGTAAAACCTGTAGAACTATTTTTAGACAACGAACTCCCCTATAACATTGTTTTCCTTGTAAAACCATTCGAGCACTACCATCTGCCAATAAACCAGAACCAGTTAATATTGAAAATAAACCACCGTCAACAAACAGATTACCTATACTGCCAATAAGGGTCATTATAAGATGCATATTTCCAAGACGAACTTTCTCAGATAATTCTGGATTTTGCCACAATATGTGTTTGTCCGATACAGCCAATAAATTTTTTTTTAATCCCCATTTTTCAGTGATTAGCCTTAGTTCTTCAGATAAATTATCGCTGGTATGTAATTGGTCAAAAACAGCACATGATAGTAATATTGATTGGAATTTAAAATCATCGTCTATAAAATGTATCGTTCATTATTTATGGAGGTCCAACAGTCCGTCGTTAAAGAAACTTGTGAAACGTGTTTGACAATTTCCTGACAAGGCATTTCTCGTACAACCCTGTTATATAACTCTTTGAAATAACTTGTCTGTTCGGAAGTTCATAGGAGGGATTAAGTGCCTTTATAAATTCGCGAAAACCTCTATCTTCAACTACTCTAAAGGGCTGATAGTCGTAATAAAATAACTTCATTAATTCGCCGTCTATTTTTTCCTAGCACCAGCTGATATTTTTTTTTGGTATGTAAGAAGAGATTGTTTGTTGATATTTTTTATCAACTATTGGATTTTTCGAAGTGGAAGGTAATGACTCTGCGTATACAGTAGGCGATTTAGACTGTAAAAAAAATATGTTCAGGAAACTACCAAAGAATTTAATAATTCATTTTGTATTATCAAATTATAAAAAGTGCGATATATTTAAATGGAATATCAAATCAAGTAATAATTTACCTGTTGCGGATTTGAACTCGTTTGATCAGGCCTATGAGAAGAAGGTCCTGCCACATCTTGTGAAGTATTTGAATCAAAATTAGCATCTTCCGCAATATTTTTATTCTCAGCATTTTTTATATGTCTCACAATTGGAAACTACTTTAATAGTAGGATGCTTAAGAAGTAAATGTCTTTTTAAATTTGATACGGAAGATTTATACGAGAGGACTTGCTTGCATATGTAACATTTAGCCAATTGTTTTTTGCTCTCCATAATAGTAAAAGAATTCCACATAGCACTAGTTCGCCTGTTCATTTTCGCTTCTAGTATACTGCTACTGCTCGTTAGCTCAATAAAAGCTGAATAAAATAAGCATAAAAACCATCTATACGCAAGTTCCCAACAGACTGAGACTGAGACCGACAAAGAGAAGTGACTCGGTTGAGCGCTGAACGACGATAATGACGAGTGGAGTGGGAGAGCTTAAGCGTTCGCGCTGCATATAATCTGTCTGAACGCCCTGAACTGTAACACGTATTCAGAACGGTTCCCAAAAAATGAACTGAACCATTCTCACCTGTTCCGTAAAATTACCAGTTCAGTACCACCTCTAGTTCAAAGTAGATTCAAAAACGTCGTCTTAAATCCCCTACAGTTTAAAACTACAATTGTAATCTAATGGTAAATATTAATAATTCGAGAACCCCCCTACGATTTAAGAACTTAACCCCTTACTGCATGAATTTTTTTTTGACAATCAAAAGTTTTTTTTAATTACTGTTTTAAGTTACAATAGTGTAAAAAACAGTAAACAAAATCCTTCTCCAAAATATTACAAAAATATTATGGTACGTGCCAATATAGCACAATATGCAGTAACGTAACAATTTTGTTTTAATTTTTATTCAACATGAAGTCTATAATAACAATTTCTTTCTTTATTCAAACATAAAGACAATGCACGCTTTTCACATTTAATAGAACTCTTTCCACCACATCCTGGATATTTGCATCTCTGTCTTTCCTGACACCACACAGGAAGATGATTAAGTCCATCAGTTCGGACTTCTTGCATGGGAAAATCTGTAGTTGGTCCTCTCACCTTCTTAGACTGTATTTCTGCTTCTAAAGAAGTCGTCCTCTTTTCTTAAGTAGGGTTTTATTGGCCTTACACGTCTGTGTAAGGCCAATAAAACCCTATTCTGCTACTGCCATTTTAAGATCTACCAAAGGCAATACATTTTCTTTGTTATTTCTCCGCCAAAGAATCCAGGCATTCACAGTAATTACATCTACAATATGAAAAAATATACTCATATATTCACCCCGCCCATGTACTTATTATAGATGGCTACAGACTGTGGACATTTTACAGTAATATAGCTTTTATCTTTTATAGAATATCTGTTCATTTCCAATTTTAGAAGTACCAATATAGGTTGACATCATATTCACGATTTTATTGTCGAACCATGATACTAGCGATACACGTGTGCTGTCAATTTTGGCTACTTTTTCTATCATAGCCCCACGGCCTTGTCGCTTGAGCTCTGATTCTTTGGACATATTATAATTTGGAACTCGGTTAATTCTGACAGTTCCCAATGGAAATATACCTTCTTTTGTCAAATAAACTTGTAATGCTATTGAACCAATTATCGAAAAATAATTTATATCGAAAATGCCTTGGTATTGTTTGTGCAAGTCGAACAACAGTGTTTGAACTTACACCTAGATCAGGATTTCCATCTAGAACCACATTGCTTTCACTTCCAGCATAAATCTCATAATCATATGAAAATCCACTAACCCCACTAAGCACAAATGCTTTATAACCCCATATATTGAGTTTTTTGGGGTTATATTGTTTGAGTGAGGAACGGGCTTTGGTTGGAATTATCTGTTCATCTATCGCAAGATATTCTTCCTTTGGAACTTTCAGTAGTCGCTCTCGAAGTTTATTCAGTAAAGGTCTGATTTTATAAAATTTGTCATGACCTGGATTACCTGAAGTTATCATATCAATATTGCTGTTGAAGTGCAAAAATCGTTTGATATCTTCCCATCGATTACATGATATAACCTCAGATACTAAACTATGATTGAGGTTGAGATTCCAATAACTTCTGGTACTAGGTAGCTGAACAATAGACATATACAAACAAGTTCCTATGAACTGTTCCAATTCTTCTTCAGTCAACACCATGGGTTTTTGTGGTCTCTTTTCGGTAGAATACAACATGCTTTGGTAAACAATATCACTAAGCATTTCTTTTGTGAAAAAGTATTTGAAAAATGCATGAGGCGATTCAATTTCCTTTACATCAGCGGATAAATCTTCATTGCCTAGAAATTTTGTATCTTCCTGTGTCATCACCAGGTCTTCTGTTTCCCAAGTAATATACTTTAATTTTAAATTTCTATTCCATTTTGAAACTAATTCAGTGAGGGGAATATCATCATCGCTATCCGAATCAGTTTCAGGTATGATCTGTGGTGTACTAGGATTCTCATTTTGTTTGTTAGTGTCTGGGTTGTAATCAGAATATGGAGATAAATTGACATAATCTTCTTGAGAATCGTCATCTGACATTATTTCGTCTTCACTGCCATCTGGAATGTCCCTAACATTAGTAGCAGCTCGACTCCCATAAAACATTCTCGTATCCATAGGTTCTCAATAATTTCGAATATAACAAATCTAAAATAAAAGAAAATTTTCCAATCTTGTCCAGAATGCATGTTGTGCCATATATGGCACGAACATAATTTCATAAAAATAAAACACAAACTATCAAAAAACTGCATATTTACCTCAACATACACCATATTTTTGTTAATAAATTATTTCAAAAAATTCTGATAAAACACGTACTTATAAAATCACTAAATGTCAGATCAGCTGTTGCCTAGACAAGAACAGCCCGCCATTGAATAACTTTTAGTAAAACTTACTAGATGGCCCCAGATGCTTCAATATCATTCAGAATGTGCCAGATATGACCGCTCATGCGATTAAACTTTGAATTTGAAGCATTTTACTTAATATTTTGGAAGAAATAACGGTTTATGCCATATTCCACTATGCAAAAAGGGGGTTAAGGACTCTAGTCCTGAAATTATTTTTATTTTTAAATGGTGCAATTAAATCCTTATCTGGATTTTTTAAAGCATACTAAATGCAAGCTACGACTTTTCAGTATGTAATAATATCAAAAGCAAATAAAAATATATATTGTGTACTTTAGTAGTACTCACCATATAACATTTTGGTAAATTCGAGGGCAAGTCTAAATTTCCTATACTTTCGGGTAGTTATTTGAATTGATTTCTTTTTTAAATTATTTTATTTTATGTTGTTTTTGAGTCTACTTTGAACATGTTAACTCAGAATAGAGTATTCCATGTCAATAAGTAAAGTAAAGTGTTTTCAATTCATCATATAGAGAGTGAATGGTGCAACATTATGCTTAACCCATTAACACGTTGACTGCCGGCGGGTTCCATGGGACCAGCAAGTCATGTCCGTAAGTAGGCAGTGCTGGTCTTATGGGACCAGCAATCAATATTGTTCGCCTGACGCTGCTGGTTAGATATTATACAGCGAATTCTATTGCAAGGGACCAGCACGGCTTATTAGAACTTAACGCACTTGCTGTTTTCCAAATATTATCTTTTCATGTTGTCATGGTCCCACACTATAATGTACCTTACATAATAAGGTAAATAAAGTAATAAATAACGTAATTAATTTATTTTACAAACAAAATACAAAGTACAAAGTAAGATAATACAAACTGAAAAACAAAATAAAGCTAGTTCTAGAAATTATACAGAAAATTAAACAAAAAAATGGCATGATGCGATATTCAGCATCAGGTTGGCACGTATGGGTCAAATTAAAACAATGCAAACACAGGAATGGTTCACCATCGCATTGAGGACAATATGAGTCCACTTTTTGGGTTCTATTTGTTGCATACTTTCTTCCATGTGTTTCATTATTTCTCCTGTAACAATTTTTGCAAACGTGTCTCACTCTAAGTCCTCCCTCTTTTTGTTTTATTTGGTGGCTAACCTTCGATTGTCTTGGGGGTTCTGCCACATTATCTCTGAATTTAGTTAGACCCTTTATTACATCTTTTTTTTAAATCTGTTATTTGTTTCTTTTCGCCACTATTAAGTTTATAGAGAATAAAGGCGTTGACCATTGCTGTTGTCAAAATGAGTTCAAATCCCACTTTACGATACCACTTGAGTGATCTGCGAAGTGGATTTGAATATGCACCCATTCGATCCGAAAGGTCAACAGATGCTTTACCACGGTTATAATCGACAACTTCCAGTTTTTCTTTGAAAGTTCCATTTTTGCATGAAACTTGAACCATTTGAGCACCATGTTTGGTAGACAGCATCATAACATTTCTCGAGTCTTTCCAATTCACAACTGTCAGTCCATCTTGATTCTCCATTGCAAAGACTTCCCCCTTTTTTAATTTTTTATTTACCACTTCTTTAGATATTCCCCGACGGTCCTTTCTAATAGTTCCAACAACGTTAGTATTTGAGTTTAGGATTTTAGTAGCAAGAGGTACACTAATATACCAATTATCAATTACCAAGGTTCGCCCTTCTTCTAATATGTTAGTTGAGGTCAAGAAATCTACGATTTTTTCAGGTGTTATTCCTCCTTGTTCTCTCCCTGCATAAATTATATTGTAAGTGTATCCCAATCCTGAACATATTTTGAAGTGTTTCACACCGTACTTGTGTCGTTTTGCCTTGATATACTGTCGAAATGAGAGACGACCTCTAAATGACAGTAAAATCTCATCGACACAAACATACTCTTCTGGTACATACAAATCTTGAAAATTTGTCACGAGTTTGTCAACTAGCGGTTGGATTTTGTGCAACCTGTCGCCTGGATTGGCCTGTTCATTATCATTGAAGTGCAATATTCTGAGTAACAATTCAAACCGATTTCTGGTCATAACACTACGGGGAAAATTTACTTTAAATAGTTCATTCATCATTGGACCAATAATCAGACAAAGTAGGCATTTTGACCAAACCCATCCAAGACACTAAACCAAAAAAGTGTCGAATTTCTGTTTTACTTGTTGGTATCCATTCACGCAAACGAGAATGGGCTGACACATCTGCTTTCAACAGTTCTTGTGTAGCGTATAAATTGGTCTGGTCTACTATCATAGATATTATGGAATCATCTATTATAGCATTGAAATATTCCAATGGCCTTTCATTTACAAGTACTGCTGCCACTTCTGACTTTATGTCGCTATTGGCAACAAACTGTTTGATTTTTTATATTTACCTTGGATCGGCCCCCATTCACAATTTTTTGTATTATCAGGTTCATTAGTATTTTCATAAGTCGCATTGAGAAAATCTGGATTTATTTCTACGTCTTGATTTTCTTCAGTTTCGTTGCGATCAATATCCTGGTCCACTTCTGCATCTTGATGTGCGATGTCGCTGTTAGATTCATATTTTTTGTTTGATGATACAGAAGTTGAAGGTTTATTTCTCACTTCATAATCAGAATCTTCTTCTGAAGTCTCAGAAGGTTCATATTCTAGATCCTCGTCAGTACTAAGAGGTTCATAATATTCATCCTCGGATATCTCTCCAAAATTTTCGGCTAAATCTTCTAGCTCTTCTTGTCGAAGTGCCCTCTTTCTGTTAGACATCTATAAAAAAATAATATAATTACTGAAACTGCTGAAATAAATAGTCTATATGGTTGAAAACACATAGGCCAAATTATGAACAATTCACATAAATTTTGCTGACCTTTGAAACACTTCTGAGGCACAAAGTACAGCAACGGATAGTAAATAAATGCATATACTACTGAAAAAAGTTAGGTTATGATGCATTAGGGACCAGCGGCGTAGGCGCTACAAATTCTACCGAAATTATACCGAGTGGGCACCGCTAGTCCCATGGGACCAGCGTTTTAATTAATTTTTTTCTCAAAAACTGTACTTTATATTTTAATTTTGATCAAATAAGGTGAAAATATGAACAAAAACATGTAATAAAACAGCATCAGCCTCAGGAGAAAAATAGCAAAATTTTCTTGGCAGTCAACGTGTTAACACCGAGATTATTTTTTTTTAATTTTTAATTTTGTTTTACTGTTTTGTAGAAAATATGTATAAATGAGCCCACAATGGCGGTTTTTATATTTTTTTGGAATTTAGAAGTCACCAAAAAAATGCTGATACCATATGGTATCCGTAGGCGTTAAAGACAATTTTTATTACAAAAATGCAAACTATACAACATAACTAAAATATGTTAAAACTAAACTTAGTTTGTGTGGTAAGTGGCAAAACAGTTGAGGCACAGACCGACATCACACTTTTTGCACATTGTTCTACCAAAAGACTTGCATCCTACCCCAGCACATCTTCGTCGGTTACATGAGACCACAAAATGATCCATCCTATCAAATCGTAGGGCTGGAAGTACATTTTTTGCGAGAGAGCTTCGTCCAGGAACCTTGCCAATTGTTTTGTACCTAGTCAAATATACTTGCACTATCTGTCTTCTGAAATTGAGTGCTGATATTTTTTCATTTTTACATCCAAGGTGCCAGGCATTGTGCAGTGCAACGTCTATCAGCAAAGTAAAAATAGGCCAATACCATTTTTTACGACGTACTCCAATGCGGTACGTAGCAATCCCCTGGCCCATAAGATCACTCCCACCCATATTCCATTTGTAAGCAGCCACACAGTGAGGACGGGAAATCATGACGTGTTCTTTTTCTTTTTGGCAGTATCTTTTCACCACTCCCTATGTTTGAAGAATCTGTCTCCTTATTCATTGAGTTTAAGGAACCTGCCTCACTGGCCAAATCAACTGGAGTATCCACTTTAAAGGCACTTTCATTAATTTCTCTATGTTCTTGTCTACTACTGTTATCATTGTCCTCATCTAAAATTTCCATTGTGTCAAACAGAGTATTTCTGGGGGGCTCAATTGATGCTTTGCACCCCAAAATTTCGTCAAAGTCTGTAAAATAATCCCAATTTATTGCACTTTCTCCACTTGAATTTTGTTTTTTCTTATTTGCTTTGTAAGTTTTTAATAAATTTCTGTACTTATTCTCACAGTTTTCGGCTCTTAGCAAGGTAGTACCTTTTATTTCAGCATTTATTTCTTTGGCAATGTCACTCCATAATTTAATTTTTTTTGCCTATTAAAATCTTTTTCCTTACCTAAACGTTTGGTAATTAACAATTTTGTTAATCTGTGGGCCCACTTCACTTTGTTTGATTCACTTGTGTCAATATTGCTTGATTCCTCATCAGACAGATAAGGTTTACTCATTTCTGTGTTATCAAGGATCTCATTGGTTAATATTGCCAATTATAACAGTCTTCGATTGTCTTCATTATTTTCTAAGTAGTCTATTTCTCTTGCTGAAAATAATACACAAATTATTACCTAATCATTAGAATCTCGATAAGAATATAAAAATGTTTAAAATAGGTACTTGTCTAGTTCAATAAGTAATCCTTTAAAAATGATATAGGTATCTTTTAAAGCTCTAATAAAATAAAATACTAATAACCAAAATACAAGCTAAAATAACTATTATAAATAACGAATCAAGTAATATTATATTATTCAGAAAATATGTTAAAAAAAATTGTTGTTGGTTGCCAATTATAAACATTCAATTTAACTTTAAATTCGATTCATAAAAAAATAATATTAGCATAGACTTTATAAATAAATCAATGAATATTAACTAAAATATTTTACTTACTATTTACATTTTGTAGAACTACATTATTTCTATTTAGCATGACCATTCCTCTTTCGTTTAATACAGCTTTCCAATATTCCATTTTACCAATTTTTAAACTTTTTATAAACAAAACATAAAAAACCAACAAATTAAAACACAATATAAAAGTGAGGTTATTAAAAACACCGAAGATTAACCGAAATTCCCAACTCAAAACCTGGTGCATGTGGTGCCTAACCGGTTGAAACAGCTGATCACACCGATCAATTTAGAAACAACGTATTTGCGGTGACCAGTTAATTTTGAAACGGATCGGTGATTCAGCGGACGAGATCGGTGTACTCACCGGGGAATATTGAAAAGTGTCCTATCATGACGCAACGTTTTTGTGTGCGTGCGCGTTCATAGAATGTGCATGCGCGAATTTGAAATATCGCGGCAAATCATAAATTTCGGAAATATTTCTCTAAAAATTCATTTATTCTCATAAATTTCCATAAATGTCATAAATTCTCTAAATTCTCGCTAATTTTCGCCTAAATGAAATACTTCATATATTCTCTGAGAATATTTCATAAATTCTCTCGGAAACTTTCGCAGCTCACAACACTACATATTATACAATAAAAAAAGGGGCAAAAGTACAGAATATATTTATTCTCTACTCGAATTCTCCCTAATAATAATTAAATTATACATACACCAGAGAGCATCACAAATTGCACCACACAACAACGCAACGCCATTAATGATTAAACAGCACACACAACACGCAGGCGCGAACTAATCGTCGGTCTCGCTTCCTATTACCACCCGATTCTGATTTCTGATTTCACACTCTGTCTTTGTTTCTGCCTTACTGAACAATATCTTTTATCTCGTTTGAGTGTTCGCATTCGCAGGCAGAAGCCTCTGGGGGTCTATTCTCGAACTTAGACGAAGTGAATGTTCCCTTAAGAAAAGAGAATGATCACATCCCTTGCTCGTTCTCTCGGTGTCAGTGAAGTGTATTCTCGAACGTAGCGGATCATGGTAAAATGTGTCAAATTATCGTGCGAAGTTGCCAATAATAATTTGTTAAGTGGCCCTCTTTCGTTCTGATTAAACAAAGAAGAATGTTTAACGCAATCTTCACACGAATATGTTTTCAGCCTTATTTACATCTACAAAACTTCTACTAACCTGCTGTTTTTTAATAATAATATTTAAACCTTTTGTAAGGGGATCACGAAATAAACATTGGCGCTATTTTTCCCATTCATTTATTGATAGAATATCTAAGAACATAACATTTCATAACCAACCATAGAAAAACACAGAACAGCATAGATAACAGAACAGTAGTCGCCTACTCGACTGTCAACGTAATAATAACCGACAACTTAACTTCGTTACCAACTTAACATAATGAAATCCAAACAACTTTTAAAATCTATTCTTACAGTTTCGGCCTAACCTGACAAGGATCGTCCTCGATCCTAAATCGAAATATACAATAAGATATCCAAAATCCTAAGTTTAATCAAATACATGGGTTAACCCTAAATTCTAACTGTATCTCCTAAATACTCATTTATCTAATTATTCATGAGTAACATAACAAGCGTAATAAAACATCTAACCCTTAATGGTTTACAATAAAGGTCATAACTAAAGTAATGAACATCACAAGTTCCACTAGTAATATAATCACAACATAAGGGGAATAAACATAAGAGCATACACATTAAACACGTACATAAGAATTAAACTAAGGTTTAAACATAATAATAGACAAGACATGGATAATGGGTAAGTCAAGAGTCGAAATAACAGAAAAATTAGGGTTTATCAATAATTTTGGTTGTACTCTAACTGTGCAGCCACAGCTTCATATTATCAGGACTACATACACCCTCAAAAGGTTTCTGAGTTAATTGAAAATTTTCAACATCTGAAATTAAATTAAATAACGGTCACTTCCTAATAACTTTCTGACTTCATAAGGTCCACGATATTTTGGTATAAGTTTCTTACTAACGCCCGGAGTCACATCAAAATTCCGTACCATAATAAAGTCTCCTACCTGATATTGGTGTGGTACTTTATGTCTCTTATCAAGAACTTTTTTTATTGTACTCTTGAATACGGTTAATTTGCTCACTAGCTTCAGACCGGATGTCATACACAGGTGAATATGTGATGCACTTAATACAGTTTTGAATATAAGTTTTTATTATGTCTCTTGCTTTCGGAAACCAATATACACGGGATATTCATAAGTTTTTTCGAGACCTACGTGTCCAAGGTTATCATGACAATTTTGATTTACATTATTTTCCATTGCCTTGGGAACATAAAATAAAATCTTATCTTTAAATTTTTTAAATAAACAAAGAAAATTTGCTTTTAAATGTTTCAAAATTGTATTTTCACTCTACACGTGTTTCGGCTTTTTTAGGCCCTTTTCAAGAGTACAGATGAGAGGTACTAAATTATAATTTGTGTTCCTTGCTTATATATTGAATGTTACATCTGGCAACTTATATTAATAAAAATGGTTTGAAAGATTTGTAATTTTTTAGAAAAGTTAAATTACTTTATCTAAAATGTGGTGACCTGCGAATATTTGTTGTTCATTTGTAATCGTTTTTTTTTATTTTTGGAAGCTTTCTTAATTTCTAATATTTCTAGTAAGTCTAATTTTTTGCTTTTCTTTTCGGAATGAAGTAATTCTACATTATCCATATTTATAAAGTGATTGTTTTCTATACAGTGTGTTGACATGGCGGTGCTATATACGTTGTTTACAATAGACTTTTTATGCTCTTCAAGTCACTTTTTTTATGTTACATCCAGTCTGGCCAATGTATATAGCGTCGCAGTCACTACATTTTAGTTCATACGCTCCTGTCTTTTGTAGTTTTTCTGTTTTATCCTTATTGTTTATTACCATTTTTCCTAGGTTATTTTTATTTACAGATATTGTTTTGCAACCTAATTTACTTAATTTATTGCTGACTTTATCACTAATTCCAGGTCTATAATTAATACATTTATGGATGATATTGGCGTCTTGTACAGAACCAGCATAAAACTCCTTATACATATTTTTCTTTTGTTTTGTTTTTATCAAATTATGTATGATACTTTCTTTGTATCCATTATTCCTTGCTTTTTGTTTTATCGTGTTGACTTCTTTTTCAAAATTGACTGGACTTAAAGGAAAGGTTAGCAGACGGTGAACAAAACCGTGAAACGATGACATTTTTATTTGGAAAGACTGGTTAGAACTATTGTGTATTACTGTATCTGTACAGGTAGGTTTACGGTAGATATCGAATTCCAAACAACAATTATGATTTTTTATGTTGACGTTTAAAAAGTTTAAACCGTTTTCATCTTCTTTTTCTAACGTGAACTGAATTTTTTCATTAAAGGAGTTAAGTAAATTTAGAAATTGTTTTAACTGTCTTTCCGTACCTTTCCAAATTCAAAATACATCATCTACATAGCGTATCCAAAAGAACACATTTTCTATTAAAATGTTTTTGGTGTTGAATAATTTATTTTCAAAATCTGACATGAAAATTTCGGCTAATAGAGGAGAGATTGGTGAACCCATCGGTAATCCGTCTAACAACTTATAAGTTTCTCCATTGAATTTCAAATAATTTTGGTTAGTGCAATTTTTAATAATGATATTTAACTCTTTTTTCTTTTCTGCGCTTATATCTGAATTATTTATAAGTTGGTCTGTTATATTAAATAAAGTTTGTAGTGGAATTGAACTAAAAAGACTTTTCACATCAAAAAGATACTAATTTCGCATTTCTAAGAATTCTTAGGTTTTTAACTTTTTCTATGAACTGAAAGGAATTTTTTGATTGAATATTTCGATTCAAAATTTATGAGAGCAGGTAGTAAATTATTTAATTCCTTGCAAAGTTTATAGGATGGGGCATTTATGTAGGATACAACTGGTCTAAGAGGGTTGTCTTCTTTATGGATTTTAGGTAGTCCGTAGAACAATGGAGGTGAGGGGTTCATTATTTTAAATTTATATGTTTGTTCTGGTGGTATGACTGATGTACACTGCTTTAAGGATTTTATGATGTCGGCTTGATATTTATTAGTTGGGTCATGGTTTAATTTTATTATTTCATTAGTGTTTAGAATAGAAAATATTTTTGTGTTATATTCATTTTCGGTTAAAATTGTTGTCGTGTTGCCTTTGTCTGCTTTACAAAGAATTAAATTATTTTCTTGAATTATAGTTTTCATATTTTTTTTAGTTGCTATTTCATTTCTGTTATTTTTACAAATTTCTATGTTATTAAATAAATTAGCGATATTAAATCTGTCTTCAATTTCAGTATTAGTTAATGAGTTTAACGCTAATTCTGTATCAACTGCCAATAACTCTATATCTTGTTTGTTATATACATTAGGAGAATATGTTAAACCTTTTTCTAATAAGGCTTATTTCATCAGAATTAAAGTTGACATTTGTTAGATTGACTACTCTAGGGTATAATGTAAATGTAGAAACACAAGAATTGTTTGTGGGATTATTAAAATTGCTAGTTTGGTTTGTCTTACTTTTAATTAAGTTTTGAAGTTTCCTGTGCTTGTAAGCCCATCTATTGATTCTGGGATTTATTTCTTTTTTATTAAGGGCAAGTTTGATAGAATTGCACCTCAAACCCAGTAAATAGCAATGAAACCTGTTTAAGGAATTTATTATAGCGAACATTTCCAGCTCGTAGCTGTGAAATCTAGATTCTGTATCAGTGGTTTTCTTACTCAAGTATGAGACAAGGCGAAATAACTTATCTGATTGCCTTTGCATAGTATCGAGCCATAGCCTTTTGCGCATGTGTCACATTGCAATTCTGTTTGCGAATTGGGAGAATATATAGCTAAAAGTGGGGATTCTACTAATTTTGTTTTTAAATTATTAAACGCATCTAACTCGACTTCCTCAAATTTGAATTCAGAATCCTTCCGTAACAAATTATATAATGGTTTTGCTATCACAGAAAAATATGGTATAAACCTTCTAAAATAAGATGGTAAACCCAAAAATCTTTGGACTTTCTTTTGTGGTATCCGGCACAGGATAATCATTAACAGCTTTTACATTTTCTTAACATGATGAAATCTGTTTTTTAAATCTAAACAAGTGAAATAGTTTTTCCCTCTTAATAAGTCTAACTGATCATCAATTAATCGGATAATGGTCTCTGATAGTAATACTATTTAACTTCCTGTAATCAACACATACTCTACAACCTTTGTTATTTTTCTTTTTCTTAAGGACAATCGGACTACAATATGGAGACGAACTTTCTTGAATTATTCCCCCCTCTAACAGTTCATCCTAAATCTCTCTCAGTTTATATTTCTCTAAATAAGATAATTTCCGTGGTCTAAAGCAAAAAGGCTGATCATTTTTTACACAAATATTAATTTCAAAATCTACATCAGGGTTTTCAGACTTGGGAGATGACAAATATTCAATAATTTCAGTATTAATGTGCTGTTTAGTCTGAAAGTCTAAATTGGGATTAATATTTAAAACAGGGTTACAGTTGTCACCTACGTCTATTAACGTGATATCAGTAATTTCCGTTTCATAGCTTCGATCAAAGTTAACAAAGTTCTCAATTTTTTTTAATTTTAATATCATTTCCTAGTTCAATATGAAAATTTGGCAACGATGTAAAATCTCTACCCAAAATTGCTGGATAATTCATTGTATCTTTTGATACAGCATAAAAAAATAATAGGTACAGTTAAATTTTGAATAGTTACGTTCCTATTATAAATGCCTACAATGTCCAACTTTGACCTGTTTAACCCAAAATAAGTTTTATCAATGTCATAGTCTGTACATAAACAATTAGGCGGTAAAAGATTTGACTGAATTAAACTAATGTGTCTAATAAAGTGGAAATATTAACAATTGTTTGTATACCCTCTTCCTCCCATTTAAGTTGAACAGTAACCTGATAAGTCGTGGAACACTCTCCAATTACCATTGTTGTGCTGTCTGGGGCAGGAGTTGTAACAGCCTTCCTTCTTTCTGGACAATCTCTCTTCACATGATCCATTGAGCCACAGGAATAACATGAGTCTCGTTCTCTTCTTGGCTTGGGGCATCTGTCACGAAGGTGTCCAACCTCATTACAATTATAACATCTGGAGATAGGTACTGTAAGGTTATGATTCGGTCTTCTCGATGCAGAAGCAGAGCTGGACAACACAAACTGGGATTGTCTCGTACTCTGAGGGCCTTCACTTCCCACAATTTCATTCATTGTTATCAACAATTCATTGAGGGTTTCAAAACCTTTCATCTTGGCAGTAAGTTTTGTCCTCTCATCATAAAATCCATAGATTATATACTTTATCAAATCCTTTTCGACTATGTTCAGTTTGTTACCGAGTATAACTTTATCCATATGGTAAGTTGAGTAAATTTCACTTTTCAACCATTTCCTTTTTTGGAACTTGTTCATAAGCGTCAAAGTACCGTCAACCGGGGGAAAGTGGATCAAAATAATCGATTTTTTTAACACAACGCCTTTGTGTTTCGATTATTTTTATTAAAAAAAATTAATATAGCATCTTTCAACATTTAGCTATGAGTTACGTAAATTAAGATTTTTTCTCTTTCTTTTAGTTTTTTTTTATTTTTTTTAAATTGATCGACTTTACCGTTATATTGGGGTAAAGTTGATCACTCATTGAAAATCTACTGTGAACCAATTTAAACTTATATTGGGTAAAGTCGATCAACAAAAATTAAAAAAAATAAGCTATAAAGATATTTTTTTTAAAAATATAACAAACAAAAACCACAATAATATTGAAAATAAACACTTTATTCGAACAGCCTTAATAACACAGTCAATTGTTGCACTGAAAAACAAGTTTAACAATGTTTAGGAACATTATTATGTATAAAAAACTTAAAATATAGGTAACTAAAACGTGCGATTAGCACAAATAATAATAATAATATGGCTATAAGTAACATGAGTAACTAAAACTCATTCTAATGTTTCATTGTCCTCGAAATTCAAAAGGAACTGGTGGCGTCCTCGTTTGGTCCCTTTTAATTTAATTTCTTTCACAATTTGTTCTTTAGTGATGACCGATAAATCTGGGTTTTGTGGGTAAACAAAAAAAATTTCTTTTTTTACCTGTTCTTCTCAGGGCGTTCACTGTATATTCTCCTTTTTCAATGTTTTCTACCTTCGCGATAAATAACCGATTTCTTTTGTTTGTTTAAAATTTCACCACAATGAAATCGCCTATATTGGGACTATATTCAATATGATTATTTTGCATATCTTGAGACTCAATAGAAGATTCCCCGTTTTCGTAAATGTGTTGGCCAATTGGATTATCCAGCTCGGCATCTAGGTCTGCATCCAGCTCGTCATCAATTCTGCTTCCAGTATTTCCACCTCCGACTACTCTTCTAATTCATTAAATTCTTCGCTTTCCCTCTCGCTATTATTTCGCTTTCTTTTTTTGTTTTTTGCTTTTTTCTGTTGGTTTCTCCATTATTATATCTTTTGTGGATACACTTTTCCCTGCTGTTATGTTATATTTCTTTCCTCTCTTTGGTGCTGAGGTAGTTCCAGTTTTAAGTTCACTGAGATGATCTAACAGCACTTGTTCATGAAGTTTCATCGGTGACATCAGTTTTCCGTGGAACAGCATTGGAATTAAACGGCACAATCCCACATGCTTTAAATCCGGCAACAGAGTTTGCTTGCGATTTTAATCCAGCAGTTTCAATTGTCTTTTAAAGCATTCTGGGGAATAGCGTTTTTGGTAGCACACCTCTATTTTCAATTTCCACTTCTCCACTCGTGTCGAAATATCATTATGATATTTCATTGGCAAAACTATGTTAAACTTTATAGTGAATATGAAAAAATATCTGTTTAGTCAGATGAGAAATAAATTGGTCCCCCATCACAGCTAATAAGAAAGGTAACTAAAAAAAGCAAATATTTTTTAAAATTATTTACTAAACTAATTACCAACAAATAAAATAATAAAATGTTCTTTAATTAACAATCTCTTTAATTTTTTTACGTGTTCTGCGGCTTTCATCGTTGGACCTTTTTCTTTTTAAATTCGCAATCAATATGTTTCCGATTAATTTTCCAGCATGCATTAACCTCAGAATTTGTTAATGAAATTAGGGCCTCTAACGGCTTTTTATTAATAACGTTGCCGTCTGCATATCGAAAGCCTCTATCTAACAACCAATTATGAATTAGTTTCAATAAATGTGGGGCATCTGCAAACATGTTGTTTGTCTGTGGGTGTGTAAAATAAGTTTTTTCAGTATGAATGCCTAATTCCTTCCATAACCCAACATTACCTCCACCACAGTCAGAGACGTACGCTACAACATTGTATTCAATATTATGCAATTCTGATATGACCTCAAAGATAATGGTCACTTTTTGGTCAAGGTCGATGTAAATTGGTTGCCTCCAATTTGAAAAAAGGCTGCGGACCATCACAACTTGCATTTGACTGTATGGACCTATTATTTTATTGTTAGCAACGTCATATTCCTCAACTTCTTTTACTTTTATTTCATCAAATGATATTACTACTGTTTTCTCCAGTACCGTAAATGTTTCTCCAGCCAACTTTAGCATCATAATTACATCAGATAGAATGCCCTGGCCCACATTTAAATTACATACCCACCTTCTCAACGAAGATGAAGAAGGTAATGGATAGTGTAGTTTGTTTTTTAGATATAAATAACATTTTTTTGCTATAATACCGCACCGTAAAAGCAATGGCAATTTATTCTTTGGTCCATCGGACAACCTTTTTCTTTTTTTAAAAGTAAAGCAATTTTATTGCTTGTCAGAATCATTTTCAACAAGCTTTCAGCTGTTTTATTTGTTTGTTTCGGAGTGTATAAATTACTCTTACATTTAATTTTGTAGTATTTTACCTGAGTATTTAGCGATTTAATTTTTTTTTGACATCGCTGTTTTAAACCAGAATGTTTAGTTTTAAATCATCATAATTTTTCAAAAGATCATACTTTTTTAAAAGATCATTATACTTTTTTTCAATAGATTCAAGTGAACGACTAGACATCGAGTCAGAAGTAGAAGGTTGTGGTTCACACTCCGGAGCCTCCGGCAGAGTATGTTTCTCACAAAGTTCATTTTTAGAACTTGTTTCCTTTAATATGGATTGTACCAAATCTCTTCTTTCTTTCTGGGTATGCCCATCTTGTCTACCTTAGATGACGTCCACCTTTTTCGTTTTTCCAGGTATATTTAATGTGGGAACAGCAGTTTTCTTTAAAATTTTCTTTAAAGGCAAACCTACAAATTAAAATTATTTGTACCTAAATATACACTAACCATAACTTTTGTTAGGTAAGTATTTAAAATTTATCATCTTACCTAACAGTTCATTTTGCAGATCCCATAATTTTAATCTAGTCTCTGAAATAATTAATTAGTTTTATACACATATCCATGAAGTTTAAGGCAAAATGAAATAACTTATAATAAACAGCAGAAAATACCTAAACACAAACTTATACATTTAATTTATTTTAGTTACTTATATTAAAGTCTTATTTATTTTATAGCCTATTTAATACAAAGAACACTTAAAATTAGTTTTAAAACACAGTAAACACACGCAGAATCACAAAGTAGAGTTAATTTTGTCTTTAAAAGTTCTAAAACACGGCTAAACAGTAGTAAACACACGTATAAACAAAATTTTGCGTATTTGTATAAGATATAAATACTTTATAAAGATGGATTATGACATCAACACATGAGGATGAGGAACCCAGGAGACCTAAACTAATAAGACACAGGTCTAACTACTTTGAGGAATATGATCGCAAAGACTTTTTTTAATCGGTTTAGACTTTCTCCTGGTACAGTAGAGGATTTACTAGAGGAAATTGAAGAGGTGATAGCATATCCCACAATTAGGTAAGTGGTTTAAAGTCTGTCTAAATATCAATAGTGTCCATTTCCATTATACTTAGCACCAAATAGAACAAATGTTTTTGTTTTAAATAACATAGATTTTCTGTAAATAGTACTAATATATAAGTACTTACATGTATTATGAGGACCTAATATTGGTCTATAGTAACTATTTTCTTTGTTCACAGAAACGACTGTTTGACTGCAAGTCAACAGTTGCTTATGACTCTCAGGTTCTATGCCAACGGATGCTTTTTACTTACCTCAAGTGATTTATGTGGAGCAAGCAAGGCTACAGCAAGTAAAACTGTACGAAGAGTTAGTTCCGCTCTTGCAGCTTTACGTCCCAAATATATTAAGATGCCTGAGACCGAAGAAGAAATTATTGTGTGCAAACAAATCTTTTATAGATTAGCCCGATTTCCCAAATGCATTGGTGCTATCGACTACACACATGTAAAAATTCAGTCACCAGGAGGCGATAATGCTGAAATATTTCGGACTAGAAAGCAGTTTTTTTCATTAAATGTTCAGTTTGGCTGATGCCAATCTTAAAATTCAAGATATAGTTACTAGGTGGCCAGGGTCAGCTCATGACTCTCATATATTTAGAAATTCATCTTTATTTAAGTCACTTGAACAGGGTATTTATGGTAATATCATCATTATGGGTGATAGTGGCTATCCAGTAAAGCCGTACTTGATTACACCATTACAAAATACAAAAAATGAATTTGAAAATCTATTTAAGAAATCTCTCATCAGAACTAGAAATGTAGTAGAAAGAAAACATGGAGTTTGGAAACGAAGATTCCCAGCACTTGCCATGGGACTACGTGTTAAATTGGATACTGCAATGGCTGTAATTGTAGCTACAGCTGTACTCCACAATATTGCTTGTGAGAGAAATGAATTAATACCACCAGTAAATGAGGAACAAGAGGCAGCAATAAATTTTGCCAATAACATACCTGTAGAAGATTATGGAGGACCTATAATAGGTGCCAATAACATCACACGGCATAATTTTATTTATAACTATTTTGCCAGATTGTAATTATTATTACTTTTTTTCCCTAAATAAACAGAAATACTTTATCAAATTGACTATTTTATCTAATACTTTTAATATGTTGACTGATCTCTTAATCGATATTCAGAGAAACATTTTATAGATAAATATTTAAAAATAAATCAAAAACACTGAATGCAGGGCATATTCTCACAAGTCGATTTCAATCACTAATTAAAAATTAATAATGACAGCATCAGAACACTAGCTCAGCAAATAGAAGTACTGAGAGATAATTTTTCACAAATCAGGGAAAATTACTTCTGAAAACAGACTTCAAAGTATAAATTTATATATAATAATTATTATTCGATGAATTATCTTAAAACTAAAAAAAAAATTAAAACAGTTATTTTATAAATACTCTTATTTATACATTTGCATACCTTATAAACAAAAAATAAATACATATCAACTTTAACTATAAATATCTTGTCACCTGCAGACACTCAAATTTGCCACAACTAAATATAAATTGAAAGAAAACAATTTTTAACCAAATATAACATAATTATTAATTATGTTGCTAACAGCTTCTCTAATTTTTTTTTCGGTAAGCTGCACTTTTTTGTTAGAATAATCATTTTTAAATTGTGTTCCTCTAGGAACTTTTCTTTTTGTAATTTTATAAATGCCAGTTTTTCTTCTATCAGTTGATAATGTATTGGAACATATTTCTTTGTAGTATTTGTTTTCTCCTTTATTATTTTCTTGCCTATATTTTTCTCTAAAACAATAATTTCATATAATATACAGTATGTCCGTGGATGGGGCTTACAATAGGCGTAATGGCTAAAATTTTTAACTTTACGAGAAAGTGTTATTCTTTATAAAAATTTTGCTTGCCTAAAAATTAGTAATGACGTTGAGAAAAATTATATTTTTTATACGGGGTGCTCAAAAATTACAAAAACTTAAAATTCCGTGAGAGTAAACTGTGGTTATATTTTTTATTTTGTAACAAAATGTGAAATAAAAAAAATTGAATCAAATTATGTTGTCTGTCCAAAATCAAAATTTCATTTGAATATTGCAATGTTTCCGAAACAAGTGAATTTTTAGTAAAATACTTGTCATATAAGTATGACCTGGTTCAAAAAATTTTATTATTATTTGTTTTGTTTTCGTCTCTTCCGAGTTTATAATGTATACCAGATAAGAAAAGAAAGCCCAGTTCTTATTATGGCTGAGCAGTTATCCAGCCTCAACGTTATTTTACTCACGTCTCTGTTTTCTAAAAAAAATGCATGGAATGTACTGATTAAATCTTCCTTTTTTCGTCCCGCAATTCCTTTATGCCATATTGCAGCAATTGGATTTAATTGTTTTTTTCCAACGGGAACAATAGACTCGTTGAAAACGATTATCCTAGGCGTGAAAAGGGTGTGACGTACTTCGCTGCTCTACACAAGATCAGAAGTGTCACTTTGACGCCCAACACTACGGCGGTGCTCACGGTACGGATATCTCGGGCACCAGTTTCTGTTTAGAGTGCAGAAACACCACTTTACTCTATCGGCGGGACGATAGAGGCCGGGCAACTACAGTCAAGAAACGGCTAAGCCAGGGGTCGGGAAAAAGGTAACTTACACACTACAGTTAATGAACAGACTCTCATTCAACATATTTACATTTATTCTACACACTAATTATTATTTACACTTTATATACACCTTAGTAACTACAACTTATACTACAACGGTCTTAACTACGGGCGAGCGGGGGCAGTAAGCGGGCGGTCAAGCGGTGCGATGCGGTAATCCGGTGAATGAAGCGGTGAAAAGGTAAACAGCAATAAATTAAGCGGTCATGAGCAGACGGCGGACGGATACCAGGAGGGGAAGCAAGCGCCAATACAAGCAAACTATGCCTATCTATAGCGGTTATTTGCTATCGCTTGGCTGATGGATGGTTCCGGACTTATAATATGCCAAAGCTAGTACCTCCAAGGTGCTCTGCCGAATATGACGTGCTCAGGCGGCCTGGAGGGCATGCGGTATAACGCAGTTACGGTTGGGGGGAAAGGAGTGACAAGCCTAACTGGCAAATTTAAGACGACTACGGTAAGGTCAAACTCCACGCTACTCTGCAGAATTTTTACGTGCTCAGGTAGCCCGGGGGACCCGCGGTTACGGACGATACCTCCAAGTCACCCTGCAGAATTTTTACGTGCTCAGGTGGCCTGGCAGGCACGCGGTTACGAAAGTACCTCTAAGTCACCCTGCAGAATTTTTACGTGCTCAGGTGGCCTAGAGGACCCGCGGTGGCAAATGCTAGTATCTCCAAGTCACCCTGCAGAATTTTTACGTGCTCAGGTGGCCTGGAGAACACGCGGTGTAACGCGGTTCTAGTTCCAACCTTCGGCCGCTCTCCCGTTCTAAGGAAGGATATGAGGCGGATACGTTTTAGCGCTCGCGGTTCACAAACTCTAAATAAAGTCCGGAAAGTACTCACCAGCCAAGTAATACTGATTATTTACCAAACCTTTATCAAACCTTGCTACCTACTTCCGTGTCCTGGGCTGCTTCCTCTCTGGAGCGATCGGGGTCGGCACGTCTGGTCGGTACGGGCGGCAGCAACGGACTGTGCTCGGATGCTCTGAAAAATCCTCAAGCTACTAAACTCTGCCAAAAAGCAGAAGTAGGATAAGATGCGGTAGTCATGCGCGGGATATAGTAATACGTTACCCGAATTCAATTTGAAACAAACCTATACCTTGATACTCACAACAAGATTACTTACTATGCTGGTCGGCGTGGTTCTTCAGTCAGCAGCTAAACGGCAACTGACTTGTTCGAAAAATCCTCAAGATACTAAACTCTGCCAAAGGCAGAAGTAGGATGAGCGCGGTAGTCATGCGCGGAATATTGCAACTACGTCACCTTTTTCGCAATTACATTTGTATACCTATGTACCTCTATACTCACAAGTTTACTTACGGTCCTAGTCGGCGTGGTGCTTCGGTTGGCGGTCAGACGGGGACTAACTTGTCTGCAAAATCCTCATGCTACTAAACACTGCCAAAAGCAGAAGTAGAATGAGACGCGGTAGTCATGCGCGGTATATTACAACTACGTCACCAGTTTACGGACGGAATAATTCCGCAGTAAATTTAAATACCAATATCTTTATATTCACGAGCTTACTTACTGTCCAAGTTGGCGTGGTGCTTCGGTTGGCGGTCAGATGGTAACTAATTTGATTGATTCCAGTCTCGGGCTCCTTCACGGTAGCGTAGGCACAAGGGTGCCGGGGGCACAATGCGCGCTTCGCGTTTCGCGATTCACGTACTGCCGGCCACTCGGCCTGTGTGGAATGTTTGTCCAAACAGAACTATACTACCTATTTATAATTAACAATTAAACTATTATTAATGATCAGCTACCAATACCACTATTAAAAGCGCAGTACTCCAATGGTTAAAATATCTTTCGAAACAGACACATAGCACCTAGTTACTGAAGTCTATAAAATAGTCACTTCGTTACAAGGGCAATTTTGTAATGATCCAATCGAGGAAGCATAATAACTTTTTGCAGATCGGCCGAATAGCACGTCATCGTTACTACTGCGCTCAACTTTAGCATCCTCTCTGTACAGATCCCTTGAATCTTGACTTTTCTTAATATGTAACCTATATTTGTTGCAAATGTAGCAATCAGGTTGTATATTTTGATTTTTGTGACCATGAATTTCCAAATTCTCCACAGCTCTCACACTCTTCATGGCCAAACTTTGTAAAAGATATATTTTCCGATTTTACAGCTGTTCTATATAATTTGTAAGAACAAACAAAATCTTGTTTTTTTAAAAAATCTTTATACATCAATGTTATTGAAATATCACTCGCGAGATATCTTTTATTTGGTGCATGTTCTCTGCGATAATGCGAAATTGAGGGATGAAAGCTTAATATGTGTTGATGTATGATAGCTGTGTCAAATTTTTCCCGGTGACAATGTTTTCCCTTCATATCTGATTTAACTAACATGTGGCTTCCATTACTACTTGAAACTGTCTACTTGTAGCCCAAAGTAGTCAAGAAAAATGTTTTACAAACTGATGCTCTTTTGCCATTCTCATCTTGTAAAAAGTATTGTAAACTACGGTTTATTTTAGAATCACCTTTTTTGTTTCTCACTTCAGTTTGCTCCGTATTACTTAGAACAAACCGTTTTCTTTCTATAATATCTAATATTTTATAATGGTCATTGATTGATCTTCTATTTTCTGATATTTTCGAAGTGCACATTTTTCCGCAATTTTCGCCACAGGAAGGTTTTAAGGATAGTTTTTCTTTTTTCTTTTCAATATATTTTTCTTTGCGTTCCTTTACAGACGTAAAATACTTTTTCTTTTTCTAATTTCTCCTTTTTTTGTAAGACATTGACTAATCTTTTCTATTTAAACACTATTACAATGTCTACCATAATTTATTAGTAACGGGAGTAATGCCATGAACATCGTGGATAATTACGTTAGTATTTTGTAATTGAATAGAGTTTTCTAATTGAATGTTGAAGCACCCCAGCTCTGGGCTGTTTCATCGCGAATAAATTTCCTATAATTTTTACATAAAACTTAAATTATTTCCAAGCATTTATATCATTAACAAATTAATTATTACATAAAAAGGTTAAACCATTTTTTTAGAATTTTGGCAAAAAACGTATGCATTCAAACGATAGAGTCTAAATTATTCAGCTAGGGAAAAGAACACACAGTATTCATTTAATATTTTAAAACATTGACAAAACTGTACAAAATCTTAAAGCATTCTCCAGCCGAGAAGAGATA
Organism: Rhamnusium bicolor; assembly: GCA_029963845.1. Taxonomy (NCBI): domain Eukaryota; kingdom Metazoa; phylum Arthropoda; class Insecta; order Coleoptera; family Cerambycidae; genus Rhamnusium; species Rhamnusium bicolor. Next base: position 148,731 of record JANEYF010003330.1, on the reverse strand, counting down.
ACAAACAAACCGACGTAAACACTAGGGTTGTAAGAGTTTTACTAAGAATAGGGTCAAAGGCTATAAACCTAGAGTCATTATATCACTTATCACCTAACGCCTCTTGAGCTTAATTTCGTGGGTAGAGTACAATTTAGCGTTTGGCTATCTCCGTCTAGCTTGCAGGCTTGGACAACGAACTCACTCACGGGAAAAATACGCGAGGCAGCGTACGATCGTGGTCACATCTCTGACAGCCCCAAGCGATCCACTTTGGTTCTTAGGAATCGGGTACGAAAAGATTGTCCAGTTCTCCGTGGCAGAGTCGTGTCACATCTCTGACAACCCCAAACGTTACGTTTTGGTTCTGAGGAATCGGGTACGAAGAGATTATACGACTCTCTGTAATATAGTTGTGCTCCAGGTCAATTCTGACAGCTCCAAGCTTACGCTTTGGTTCTACGGGGTAGGGAAATAAAAGAGTGGCCCTGTCTTACAGTTATAACTAGCATTGGGAGCCGTGCTTTATTAGCGTGCACTAGCCACCGACACCGCCGTCGACATGGAGGCGAGAAACTTTGGCGTTACTCAAGAATCCGGGGGAGTGGGCCCCGCGGAACTCTCCATGTATACCAGAATTGGTAAGGACGGCATTTAAATAATTATTATACTACGTTGCCATTTTCTACGTACTCGAGCTCACTAAAAGTCATTCAATTAATTCAGTTTCTTTGTTCCGAGTGAAATGGCAACGCTAATCAAAGTACGACTCTATATGGCTCCGTGGTCTAGAGGTAACGTACTTGCCTCGAAACCTCGGGGTCCCGGGTTCGATTCCCGGTCGAGGAACTGGGATTTTTCTGTGAGAGAGATTAATCGTAGTATACTCGGATATTGGGTGTGTGTCCATTGTCTCTAAATGTGTAGCCCTCTCCCACACAAAGTCATTTCAGACCTTCAGGGATAATGGGGGTTGTAATTTCATGTGGTGTTATTATTATTATTATTATTATTATTATTATTATATGCTTGGGTTTCACGGTTTTTAACAATATCTGACCGGTGGACCATATGATTTACAGATAGGGTTTTTCTGTTATAATGCACTGCTCATTACATGTTTATTAATAATTAGTACAGTCGATATTATTAATTCCGATAATAGTAGTTGGAATTTTCATTCATTTTTCAAAAGGTGTCGCATTCTCGTTTAGTTGGCAAGATATACCTGATGGACAATTGAAAGTAATTTTTTTTTCTTTTTGCCCAGTAACATCAGACCAAATGTAAGCGGGTGTGTCGATCTGTACAACAACCTCGGGAGGGTCACTTTCAGAATTAGGATGATCGTCTACACTAGATTCACCATTGTCGCTGTCTTTGGTAGGGTCATAAGTACAATGTTCAATACTATCATCACTACTGAAGTCGAGATCCATATTATTTTCTGAGTTTAAGGTTGTTCCAACTTACAATAGAACTAGTTCGGAATTTCATTGCGCATGCAACAACGACAATTAGCGTTCCAACTCGGTGTTTTCAGAATTGTTAGTTCGATTTAACTACTAATTTGGTGTTCCAACATTCTTATTTTTTTAAATCCGAACGGTTCTAGGACCGTTCTATTAGTTCTTGGTCTGGAGGAAGTATTCATTCTTCAAGTGTAAAGGAGGCGATTTGTGCCCTTTGAAATAAATGCAGCGATATTTTTAGGTTAAGTTGTGTGTGTTTATATTTTGATGGTATACTGTAAATAATTGATTCTTACATTTTTTAACATTATGTCTGATCCATCAACCTCTAGTGAATCTGCGAGCAGCGATAAAGAACAAATTTTACAAATTTTACTTAACGAATATGAGCACGAGGTTCCTAAAAACAGAAATTATGTTGAAAATACTGTGGCATTATACAGTGAGCAAGAATTTATATCCCACTTTAGAGTTTCCCGGAATGTGTATAACGATTTGGTTGAGAATTTTCGCAATAGTGACTATTTTTCAGAAGAAGGCAATGGGCCTGATAGTAACATTGGTGCAGCGCATAGTGTGCTGATATTTCTGTGGTTTGCGGCTCACCAGACTGCCTCATTTAGAGATGTTGCTGATCGTTTTGATATCACTATTAGTTCTTTGGTTAGAATTACAAACAAGGTAATTCGATTTTTAAATAGTATGTCAGCGGATGTAATAAAGTGGCCAAATGAAGAAGAACAAGAAAGAATCGAGGAATATTTTTCAGAAAAAGGGTTTCCAAGAGTAATAGGTGCAATAGATGGTACCCACGTAAAAATTGATAAGCCATCTGATGATCCAGATTCTTATCTTAACAGGAAACATTTTTTTCCATCCAAGTAAGTTTATACCCGGTGATTATTTATTTAGGTACATACATGATGACTTTATTTTAGGTTCAAGTTGTATGTGATCATGAAAAACGCATTCGTGATGTATTTCTTGGATACCCTGGATCTGTCCATGATAGCCGGGCTTTTCGTGCATCACCATTATCTACTACTTTGGCAGAAAAATGTGGACGTAACAGATATATTTTAGGAGATAGTGGCTACCCTTATGCCCCTAATTTATTGACGCCATTTCGGGATCGTGGACGATTAAATGATACCCATATATATTTTAACACAATGTTATCAAAAAAATAGTTATATGATAGAACATTGCTTTGGCCTTTTGAAGCAAAAATTTCGACAGTTGTTTCATGTCAAATTACGAGGTATTTAACGTACATTTTATCCACGCATGTTGTGTTCTTAACAATTTAGCAATAAATGATATTTTCGAATATGAAGTTATCGAAAATGACGAAAATATTCCAGATATTGTAGAACCTCAAGGCGTTGGTGAAGATCAATCAGACGACAGGGACGGCGTCATAATGAGAGATAATGTTGCAAAAATGCTTTTTCAAAGACGTTAATAAATTTAAATATTTCAGTTTGATTATTAAATAAATAACTTTTACATGTATAAACAGTTTTGATTTTTTTTATTGATGTGGTGAACAATAATAATACTGGTAACAATATTTCTTTACAGAAAACATAAAACTATTCATATAACAAATAAATAAATATTCTCGAGTCCAATAAAAACATGTAAAAATAACAAAATAAATAACTGATAAGAAATGTTATACAGAGACATCAGAAAAAATTAACTGTATCATAGTTAACTATTGATTCAAAATCATATATCTTTATTATACTCATTACAACTATGTCATTATATTATGATCAAATGGCATACTATTAGGTAAGTATCTAATCAAGGACATATTATGATTTTTTATTCATAGTTAACTGCAATTAGGATTTTTCTAATCTCTCTGTATATTGAAAATATTTCTTACCCAAAGTAATAAATAACAAACATTGGTCTAGTTAGTATAAATAGTAAAACTAATACTTAATTTAGTTAAATATCCAGGTTTTGAGATTGTATATGTACTTTAACGATATTAGAAAGCACGCAATTAGTATTTTGTAGTTCCGCTAATTTTAACTTTTCAATTTGAATTTTTTCCTCATAAAACTTCTTACGATTTTCAATCACCTGGAGAGGAAAGATAGAGCCAGAAGGGAAAAGGAAAATAACAAAACCAAAGCCTTGAGAGGAGAAATTTACACATTGACAATGGATGTACAGGCTGTAAAAATTTGTCCTGTAATCAATGCCACTGCAATCTATTATAAAACAAAATTAAACTGCCACAACTTTACTGTGTATAGCCTTACGACACACCAATGTACCTGCTATTGGTGGAACGAAACCGAAGCTGATCTATCAGCATCTACCTTTGCAAACTGTTTAGTCCATTACATAAAAGAAAGGTGTGCTGTACCCAAGCTTCCAATTGTGATTTATTCTGACGGTTGCTGTTACCAAAACCGTAATGTGACTATGTCCAACGTTCTGTTTCAATATTGCTTGCAAAATAATGTCGTAGTCGAACAAAAATTCCTGGAAAAAGGCCATATGCAAATGGAATGCGATTCAGTCATGCGATGATAGAGAAAAATCTAAAAAATCGTTTCATCCCTTTGCCTAGTGACGTTAATATCACTCGAGAAGCAAGACGAAAACCTTTCCCGTTGGACATGTACTACTTAACGCATGGTTTTTTCCAGGAATATTCACAGCAATCAACATACGTCCTGGTAAACACAACTCCATACGCCCTGGTAAAAAACCCAAAGATCCTACAGTAACAGATCTTAGATGTCTACGTTATAGCCCTATCGAGAAGAAAATTTTATATAAATTAAATTATGATGACAAACTTGAAGCACCACCAATTAGAAGCGTTAAATATCTTAAAGATATCCAATATTCACCCTTGCATAAAGAACGACTTAAAATAAAATTTAAAAAATAGAAGCACCTGCAGGAGCTAAAAAATGTACTACCTGCTGACTGCACAGAATTTTATGATAATTTACCGCATTTTTTAGATTAGTGTGAATTACCTATATATCTGATATTTTTGTAACATCTTTGATTGTATTTGCTACTAGCCCAATATATAAATATATATTTAAAATTTTTATCTTAAATTTATATTTGAAACATAATACCCTTAATTTAATATTATCTTAATATCCCGTAACTATCAAGCCCCGATGAAATATTTCTACTAATATCCCGTATCTGCACTAAAAAGTTATGAATTTAGATTTCTTGCATAAATATTGCATTTAATACATTCGATGAGTATAAAAAACCATTATATGTAAAAAAAGTCATACACTGAACTGATTCTGCAGTTGGCTCCTTGTGAAGCATCATTAAATATTTTAATATGTGAAAGAAATTTACTTTTCAATGTTTCAAAAATATTTTATTAGAAACTCTACACGTGTTTCGGCTTTTTAGGCCTTTGTCAAGAGTACAGAGAATACTGAACAGTAATCCTATGTACAACAAGGATAGAAGTATGTCAGTAATTATACCTAAAACCGAACACATTTTTATATGTACTTGAATGTCTCGTGGTTGTCTCTGGTACGATGTTGATTTGAGATGGCGGGTGCACAATGTAAACAGTGAATGATGAAACTTTATGAATTTTTTGTGGGGTTACACAGCATTTGCACAACATATAATAGGTGGCAAATTGTTACGGACGTTACATGTGAAACGTGAGTATTTTTATTTTTTTGCTAGCATAGAAGTCGGTATCCTCCAGAATGACCCATTATTTCTGTCGAAAGATTTTTCATATAAATAATTTACTCACATTTTTACATTCATGTACACTTCGTAGTGGGCCGTCACCACAGGAATTTAGAGAAATTTTCAAATCTTCCCACAATGCGTCCAGGTCGCCTGGATTCATATTAGGAGTAAGCTTTCCAGACTTCAAAATATGATTATCAGATAAGTATTACAAATATATGTGAAATTGTCTTTTTGATGTTCTCTTTTTTTGTGTTGCCATATCGTATAATTCCTATAATTTTGTGAAAACAAAAACTGGTAGTGTGTACAACTTCTGCCGTGTATAATCTCTAGAAACCTTGCAATATAATGTTCAAAGTTATAGAAACATTCGACCATTAGAAACCTTTGCCAGGACCACACAGACCATAACCAACAAACTAATAACACCAAAAGTGAAAACAAATTTCATACGTTTCTCGTTTCTCCAACTGTGAAGCATAAAATACTCTAATTTTCTTCAATTTCTAGTGTTTTAATTGAAGAACAATGAGGATTGGCGACCATTATCTGCTAACTTCATATTATCCACAAACGGAAGGTCTAAAGTAAGCCACATACGGTCAGTTAAAACTGTGCCATTTAACTGTTCAGTCAGATCTGTACAGTTAAATCGCATTTCCCGTTTGCCTACACACGCAAAGATAAATTTGGTCAGTTTCTTTAGTTTTTCTCACCATGGCATCGACGGATGACGCTATAGCGGTGCGTGTTAAAAAATAAAAGGCGTACAAAACCATAGCATATGGTGTAAACAGTGGTTACTGAAAAAAAACTTACATGTCAATTTGTTGAATGAGCTGAAAATTACTCCTGATGATTGGCACAATTATTTGCGAATGGACGAGAGTACTTACTTAAACCTAATTACACCCTTGATCGAAAAACAAGATACTGTAATGAGAAACGAAATTACCCCCCATGAAAGGTTAACAGCTACTTTACGATGTTTGGCAAGTGGAAGGAGCTATGAAGATAATCAATAATAATCTCACCTCAAGCTCTCAACTATATCATAGCAGAAATATGTGGAAGCGATATTTAAGGTTCTTCGTATGGATTTTTTTGAAGGTATGCAATAAAACATTTTTTTGGTATTAGACAGTTTATAGTTTTCGTTATATATATATATATATATATATATATATATATATATATATATATATATATATATATATATATATATATATATATATATATATATATATATATATATATATATATATATATATATATATATATATATATATATATATATATATATATATATATATATATATATATATATATATATATATATATATATATATATATATATATATATATATATATATATATATATATATATATATATATATATATATATATATATATATATATATATATATATATTGTATATACATGTTGTATCACTATATTGTTTAGAAGGACTGGGAACTGATGAATAGTTAATTTCACGAAATTCCCGGTGCATTGGTACCGGAACCATCAGTTTGTGTGATACTGTCAAATTGCCCATTTCAGCTTCAAATAATGTGTCGCTAATGATTTTTTCAGCTAGGATGCGTTGTTGTTTGTTCACATCTCGCAATTTTGCTGATATACTTTTGCCAAAAAGGTCAAAGCGATCGTCTTGATTTGCAGGACGCTTGAAATTACTTTGAACTGATAACAAAACGTCTTTTGTTAGGCTTACCTCGGACTTCTTTTTTGGTGCTCTCGTAGAAAGTGGTGTAGAATTACCAGAAAAAGAACTAGATTCAGTACTATCTGTAGTTTCAGGAGGATTTGTCTCTAATATTGTAGAGTTTCTTTCTGTTTCTACATCTGATACATCTATGGAGTCACCCTGTAACGAAATTTTTATTTTCAGTTTCCACAAACATAGGCAGAATGGAAGAATGTAGCAAAGGTCTTTGAAGAAAAATGGAATTTCCCCCATTGCCTGGGAGCAATAGATGGAAAACATATTGCCATTACTCTTCCAGCTGGAGGTGGATCAGAATATTTTAACTATAAAAAACGACACAGCATGGTTTTACTAGCGATAGTCGATGCACAATATCAGTTCCTCTTATGTGATTTTGGAACTAACGGGAGAATTCCAGATGGGGGTGTACTTCAAAACACCAAATTTTTTGAAAAACTACGGGCTAACGCTTTGGATATTCCCACCGAGGACACTGTCGGTAAGAGGAGTTTGCCGTATGTATCTGTAGCCGACGATGCGTTTCCTTTACGATCAGATATGATAAAACCATTCAGACAAGCCGATTTGACCACATATGAAAAAAAATATATAATTATAGAGTATCACGAGCACGAAGAATTGTGGAAAATGCGTTCGATATATTGGCAAGTCGGTTTCGGATATTTCACACAGAAATTAATATCGAACCGAAAAGAATCGAGTAAGTTGTCATGGCATGTTGTCCACTGCACAACTACCTGATAAAAAAAATGCCAAATACTTATCTTACTTCACAGTGTTTCTCTCGTGAGAATGAAGATACTGGGTCTATCACATCGGGATTTAGTGCAACACATTCTGCCATGGAACCTTTGGATCGAAGAAACCCGGGAAATACTGCAAAGAAGCCAAAAGAAATTTGGGAAGAATTTACGAATTATTTTGTAAATGAAGGACAGGTCCCTTGGCAAAATAACTTTATACATTAAAATTAAAAGGTTATGATTTAAAAATTTGTTGTTTAATTGACTTACCTCATTTTCTATTTCCAAGTTACATCGCGAAGTTTTAGGAATTTCCTGATCATCTACAAAAGTCAGTAATGAATAATACCATAACTTTGGTTCATAGACATCATCAGCACCGGATCCCGACTTCGACTCATTAACCTTTTCATTCTCTTTTCTGTAGGTACAACGTATACTGTTTATTTTATTGATAACTGCTTGTTTTGTAGCCTTTGGCTCTATTTCTTTTAATTTATCAATTAGTCTTACGTAGGCTGCTTCCCTTTTAATGCGATTGTGGTTGTCTTTAGATTTTACCAGCCAGAGGCAGGGTTCGCAGCGATATATTTCAATGAATTCTTCCAACAATTCCCGTTGACTTGCAGATTGCGATATTGTGCCTACGCATCCACGTTGACACTGACGGAACTGTACAGTTATACCATACACACGCTAATTTTAACTGCGCAGTTTGCACAGGCACAGTTAAAAAAAGGTTTGTTCACGGAGACCATCCGTGATTAGTTCTTAACCGATACAAAATAAATAATCCCAAACCGTTACGCGCATGTGCGATTCGGAACCGATGAGAAATTCACAAATCTCCGCGAACGTGTTTACTTGTCCGGAACAAGGAATAGCTTAGCTGGTTAGGAAATCGGAGCGTGCACTTGGCGTGATTCAATTTGACACTTAAACATAACCTTTTTAAAATTTAGAGAAACAAAATGTTGGAGGACGGTAAGTATAAATATATGCTGCTTTTTCTATTTGTTTATAAAATGTTTTCTTTTAGAGCTGCTTGAATATGTGATACTTCCCGTTGGTAGCAGTAATGAAGATAGTCATGATTCACATAGGTGGACTCATGGAGACACTTTAGTGTTCATTGATCTTTATGAGACATACAGAAAATAAGTAGGTACTCTACGAGTAAAAAGCTTTAAAAAAATGTTTGAAGAAATTTCGAAAGAAATAAAAATTAAAACTGTGAAAAACATAACCCCTACAAATTGCAAAAATCGGTGGAAGGTATTAGAGAGGGCATACAAATAATATATCCTCAATATTAATACCACAGGAAGTGCAAGAAAGGAATTTGAAATATGCGGATGTTATGCACAAAATTTTGAGAAAGAAGAAAAATATCCATCCGGAAATATTGCTATCGAGTGAGACTGTCGATGTTATAGTTGAAACTTCCGAAACCAAAATGAAGTAGTTTTGTCGAACGACGACCAAACCACACCAAAGCGAAAGCATACATTTAAAAGTACTCCTGCTTCAAAGGAATACAGGAATAGAACATTAACGTGCCAGCTCTTGAAGGAAATCCGTTTGGATAGGCAGCGATATTATGAAAAGAGACTTGCACAGGAAGACAAACTGATTGAGCAAAAAACAAGAATAAGTTGTTGGAAGAAAGAAATGAAATATTAAAAGAAATGGGAAATAGAATACATTCTTAAACAGAAAATTTGCTTCAGGAGTTTGTGGAGTGAATCAATGCGTAGTTTTCCCAGTTTCTTGTTTTTTCAGTTTACTGTTGTTTTTTTGTTACTTTTAAGTTCCATTTGTTTGGTATAGATATAGATTAAAGTTATTTGTATTGAGATGAATTTATAGTTACATTTTTTTCTGTTGTAAAAATAATAATAGTTTTTTTATATATTTTTTTGCAAATAAACATTACTACATGTTTTATTTAATTTATTATTAATATTAGTAGTATTGACATCTATTTAGGCAAAAAGATACCCAATAATTAACGAAATAAAAAAAATGTGTCATTGTTTATGCGAGCTGAAAGGTAAGGTATTCATTACATTGTTCCTTTGCTGTATACAATTTACATCATCTTCATTTTCATCTTCTACCATATGTCTTCGTGCAATAGGTTCAGGATCTCTGTCAAGTTCTTCTTCCTGAATTTCAAAATCATCTTCGATAGCAATGTTATGAAGTACAGCACAAGCTCTAATAAAATGAACAATATCTCTAATGCAATATAACTTGTTCAAAACATCGCATTCCATAACACAAAATACACCGCGGTCACTAACTGCTCAATAGCATCTTCTCTATACCAAAGGTAATTCTCCAATGGGATCCAAAAAACACCATACAATAACTTGGTCAAGATACCGCATTCCATAAGGCAAAAATACACCGCGGTAACTAAACGTACAACATAGTCCTTAATACGCCGCCACTTCTTGTTTTTGGCAGCACACCCATACGTCTACTCTCCACCACCGCTCTAGGCGGACTCTACACATCCGTTCGCCACCATCGACCCAGGCGGACTCCCGTGTTTTTGTCCAATCACAGGGCTACAGGTTACGCAAACTTGCTCGGAAACAGACAAGGACACGCGCGATTAGTTTCTACCACACTCCAGATTTAAATTTATATAATGCACATAAAAATACAAGAATCTCTTTTTAACAACATCAGAGATTATATTTATTTTCCCATATTATTCGGCATATGCATTTTTATTGAGTGTTTTCGACTTGCGTCCAACCTTTGACTCTTTTCAAATATAATAATTTAAGCTCGCAGGGCCCTATTATAAAATTTTTAAATTAAATAAGCACTAACTTATTGCGACCGCAAGTGGTTTACTCGTTAAAGATAGGGCTTTCGATTAGGCCAAAAAAGTGGACCGTTACATGGTCATGTTAAATCGATCGGCTATATCCCGAAAACCAACAGATTCATGTCCAGCCAACCAAAGAAATGTGGTTATAAATTTTAATGCTGGTATTTTTGGTGCGCCTCCTTCTTGATAATCTGAATTTTTAAACCGTTAAGCTAAGTCTGCCGTCTTTTGTCTACTTATACGAAAATGTTCCATGTACTGGGCATTATCATATTGAGGAACAGTTTCCTCAAAATAGTTACTGTTTTTAGGCAGGTGCCTTCAAGTCTGCAATTTCTTCAAATCTTCGTCACTTGAGATGATCACTCATCTGAAAAACCATTATAAAATTAAAGGGTAACTATTACAGGATACGCTTTATTAAATATTAGAATAATTTAATTACACATATATTACAACCTACCTTTATGAAATTTGCAGCAGATGAAATGAAACGGTAAAACAAACGCACACTCGCACACACAAGGTTGAAAACCAAATTCAAACAAAGTTCTCATAACGCATGTGCTGGCAAATAATTCTTGCTTAATTTCTCGGATCGTTTTGACTGGTTATGTGTTGATCATGTACTCATCGTAGCGTCACCGCGAACGATGAATTTATTGTGAAAATCCAGAATTCTTCGCACCGCGAACGCCAATAATTGCAGAGCACATGCGCACCTGTCAAGAACTAGTCACGAATCGTCTCCGCGAACAAACCTATAATCATATTTTGAATTGATTTTAGGTCAACTGTGCAGCGCTGAAACTGTGCAGTTTTTGCCATACACACGCTCCATTCTAACTGTACAAATCTGACTGAACAGTAAAATCGCACAGTTTAACTGAGCGTGTGTAGCTGCCATAATAGATTTTCAATAATGCCTTTCCGAAATCAATATGCTCACCAGAATACGACAACTTACTAAAATCTATTATTTTCAATAAGCATATTAATTAAATTTAGATATTGGAAATTAACTAATGTTCACCAGAATAAGGCTGATTATCTTGCCATACCAGAGAAGAGACAAATTATTAGGTACATTTTATTATGGATAAAAAGAAGATAAGGTACAGTTGCTTTTACAAAAGTGAGTGGGAGATGCAATACATGTCGTTACAACAAGTTCCCAATGACACATGCAAAGCAAGGTGTAAATTTTGCAAAAAAAGGTTTTTCAATTTCAAATCAAGGTGCACATCAGGTAAATGATAATCAGTTATTTGTATTTATTTATTATTATAATTTGCATTAATTAAAACTGTAGGTTAAGCAACATGCAGAAACTAATGGTCACAAAGTTAATGCAATGTCTCATTCGAATAATAATTTATTTGAAACATTTTGTAGAAACTCAAAAAAACCTACTTTGGAAGACAATAAAATCACGACACAAGAAGTTACTATGGTCTATCATAACGTCAAACATAATTTGTCATATAATAGTTTAGACTAACATTAAGCTCTTAAAACATATGTATGATGCCTGAAGCAACGAAAAAAATAAGTCTAGGCCGAACAAAGGCTGAATCAATAGTTTTAAATGTATTGGGTGTCAAGGTCATAGAAAATGTAATACAGAGATTAAAAAATGAAAACATCTTCTTTTCTACTCAAATTGATGCATCCAATGTAAAAAATAGGAAATTTTTTCCTATTACAGTACAGTTTTTTGGCAGAAATAAGGGAATATTGAACAAAATTATAAACTTCATTGAAAATCCTGATGAAGCGGCCACTGGTATGTTCACATCTGTTGAGAAAACTTTGAATAATTTCAATCTATCATTTGAAAATGTGACCCGTTTGAATGCAGATAATTGTAACGCAAATTTTGGAAAAAACATTCTCTATATACAGAACTAAAAGAGAAATATTCAGATTTGATAAAAGCCAATTGTCATGCTCATATTGTGCATTGTGCACAGTTAGGCATATGATTGAAAAAATCGATTTTGATGTTGATATAAAATATATGCACATTTTTCCATATCTGCGAGAAAGTTTACAGGAGTTTGCTGAATTTAATAGTGTACAGTATTATGAATTATCACGTCACGTAACTACAAGATGGCTTTCGTTAAATCCAAGTATAGAAAAAATCCTAAAATTGTGGAAACCTGTGCTTTCTTATTTTCGAAGTAAGTGGTTTCTTGAAAGTATTTGAAGATGCAATTCTCTCTTGAACGTAACAATGTTACCATTATAGAAATATATAATATATTCACTAAATTGCTGGATAAAATTAACGAAAGGTTTGAACAAAATTTCTTTGGATACATGGTAATGCAAAAATTAAAAAATCTAGACAATTATAAAGCAAATTTAATTAAGAATGATTTTTTAAATATGTACAAAGTTGTAAAACAGTATCTGCTGCAATGGTTTGATTTTAGTGAAGATAGTCTGGCGTTTATCTTGTCTAAATTAAAATTAGATCACGAAATAACTTATACTGAGCTAGCAGCTTGTGTGGACAAAACGCCTAAAAACCTTAATATTAACATGGATGCCATATTTGATGAACTAAGTATTTTACATAAGATTTATCGAATATGCATCAAAACCGAAAACTTTGTAAACCTGCCAGAAAGTAGCAAGTGGGTCCACATTCTAGAACAAAAAAATGCTATTGAGCTTTCCAATATAACTAATAGGGTGGAACTTAAAAATTGAAATTTATTTTTTTAATCCTAATAGCTCGGAAAAGCTACCTTATAATGTCCTTATTAAAAAACATTAATATCATTTTAACGGAAAATATTATCTTCAGCTGCCCCAATGGCCTCAAAGTTTTCATTTTATGTTATTTTTACTATGCAAATATCATCTGTTTATAATTCGCTTTCATATAGCAATTTGACATATTTATAACGTCTTGTTGATATAGATTGATTAAAAAGTGATGAGTTTGACTGTATTTGTGTTTTATTAGACCTTGTCAGGTTGTAACAAGTCTAGAAGTGGCATTTAAACAGTATCCGCGTACGTGCTGAATCGCGAGATTTACTAATCCTTGTACTGTGTTAAAAATATATTTGTGTTGTTTTGTTTTATTGTGTTTTAAATTTTTCATTAAAATTAGGAGAGTAAGAAACATGGAAGCTCAAAAATCTGCTTCAGCAAAAACAAGAAGTAAAATACATTGTGTTGTGTTTGGTGCTCCCAAAGATTTAAGTGAGTTAGTTTTACCTACTTATGAGAGAATGTTATTTATATACAAAAGATGACATAAAAACTCAAAACAATAATAAAGAGCCTTCTGTTAATGAAGTGTCGGAAATTGTCGCGGATAAACTTGAAAGCTTGTGGTTAAAAGCTACTATTCCTGTGGTGTCGAGAACGCGGGTGTTGCAAATGATCCACACATATCACAACAAATATAGAAATATGTTAAAACCATTTAAAGGCCTCAAACAATTATCAAATAAAACTTAAAAAAATTTCGTGAAGAAGCCAGCAAAACAATGTTTGATATCTCATCATGTAGATGTCCAGAACATTCGTTATGTAGTTGTCCAAAAGATCGTAAAATACCAGAAAGGGAGAGAGTATTCTATTAGATCAAAGAACCGAAAGAAAAATGATCATTGGAGGAATTGACGTTTGTACCTCTCTAAAACTTAAACAAAAATTCGAGAGACAAGAAAAAGAAGCTTCGCGAATTGCAAAACAGAGGAAACTTCAGCCTGAAATATTATCCACACCAAAACAGGAATCTGATAAGGATGTCTCTGATTCAGACGTTATGGAGGAAAATATTTTAATAGATATGCCATCTACTTCAAAGGGTAGTCTACGAATAAGACAAAAACTTTCGTGCTTGGCGATGGGTTGTGATAGAACAGGCGTTTCTGATAGGTCTGCGGCATTAATTGCAAGTGCTGCTTTAGAGGATTTCGGAATAATTTCAAAGCAAAATGCTGCTCAAGTTATCGATAGAATAAAAATAATGCGTCAAAGGGAAAAGCAACGCAAGACCTCACAAGTTAATTTGTTGCAGGAGGGTATACCTATACGCAGACTTTATTTTGATGGTCGCAAAGACAAGACGGTCGTGCAAGAAATTAAAGGAGAAAAACGTTACCGAAAAACTATTACCGAGGAACACATATCTTTAGTTCAGGAGCCTGGATCCAATTATATCGGCCATATTACACCTGCTTCAGGTACTGCCATTGCTGTTAAAGACAGCATAATAAAATTTTTTCAAGGAAACTTCGTAGATGGTTCACATCTTGTAGCTGTCGGATGTGATGGTACTGTTGTCAATACAGGAACGAAAGGAGGTGTTATTAGACGTCTAGAACAACATTTTGGAAAACCCTTGCAGTGGTTAGTGTGCCTCTTACATTTGAATGAACTTCCATTACGGAATTTGTTACATCATTTAGACGGCCAAACAACTGGACCTGTAGGATTGTCGGGACCGATTGGTAAACAACTGCAAAATTGTGAGAATCTTCCGGTAGTTAAATTTAAGATAATTGACTCCGAATTGACAAATATTGATAAAAAAGATTTAAGCACTGATCAAAGGTATTTATTGAGTATGTGTCAAGCTATATCTAATGGAAATTGTTCGTTAGATTTGTCGAGGAAGAATCCTGGAAAGTTATCACATGCACGATGGCTTACAACTGCCAATCGTATCTTACGATTATATGTTAGCACTAGAAGCCCATCAACCAATCTTCGAGTATTGACAGAATATATTATTAGAGTATATGGTCCAGTATGGTTTAAAGTTAAATTAAAACACTCGTGCAAAGACGGCGCTAAACACTTATTTTCCATAATTAAGCTTTCCCGGTATTTAACAGATGAACTAAAGGCAATCATTGACCCTGTTATTCAGAGGAATGGTTATTTTGGTCATCCTGAGAATATTCTTCTGAGTATGATAACGGATGAAAGAAGAGAAATAAGAGAACTCGGTATAAGGAGAATTATTAAGGCAAGAAAAGTTCAAAAAGGAATTCGCGTTTTTGCCAGTAACACGAGGCATAAGTGACCAAGACTTGGAAATATTATTGAGTGATATAACAACTCCCAAGTTAGAATTTCCTCGCTTTCCATGCCATACTCAAGCCGTGGAAAGGTGCGTGAAAGTGGTAACAGAAGCATCGACTTCTGTATGTGGTGCTACAGCTAGAGACGGATTTATAAGTGTAAGATTGAAATCCCGCAATTTTAATGCCTAGCTTTCATACAAAGGCCGAATATAAAGCAGGAACGTCCAAAGACAATTAAGAACAATAATTATTAAGGATTGGTAGGGTGGCTGAGAAGAATAGACGTGGAGATCAACTAGCAGTTATCTTCACGTGGTGAGTTTTGTGTTTTTTTTATATAAAATAAGCAAAAGTACTACAATATAATATCGAATTTAATTTTAAAAAATTTCCATTTTTTTTTATTTCAAACAGTTTGGGGCAGCTGAAGATATATTTTTTTAATTCGAGATTTTGTGTGTGTATTCAAGAGAATCAAAGGCAATTTTTACCCGCTATTAGAATATAGAATTAGAAAAAAAAATGTTTCGCCAGTTGAAGTTCCACCCTAATAACTAAGTTAATTAGTTTTATATTAAGTATACCATGCACGACGGCATATGTTGAGCATATATTTTCAATAATGTCCAACAAATGGACACAAGCAAGAAACAAAGCCTCTACCGAACTGATTAAAAGTGAACTCTGTATTGCTCTAAATATAGATATGTCTTGTTCAGATTTTTACAATTATGCCTTGGGAGGTCTCTCATTGTTATCTCAATATCGGAGCAGTAAGAAGTACTACTAGTACTAGACTAATCTACACAAGTGTGGATTTTACATTTTTGTAATATTTTGTTTAAATAAAGTGCACGAAACACAAATTAAATCTCATATTTTTTTATTAGACATATATTTTAATCGAAGCTGCCCTATATTGGTAGCTAATAAATCTGGCAACCCTACCTTTCCTTAATATACTAGCCTTTTTCATAGCTGTTTATACTGTGCGAATCTTTAAACCTTATTAAATTAATACACAATGACCTTTGATTTTCAGTCAGAAAAGTAATACAATTATTTTTTTAGATACAGGGGAAACATTTACAATAACCAAGGATATCGTTGATGCTGTACAGTCAAATGAAAGTGTTATTGTCCAGGCTGAGAACGGAGAACCAGTTCAACTAATTTTTGGAAATACTGAGCAACATCCTAAAGAAATTTTGGAGGATAATTAATTTTTTTCTGAGAGACACAATGAACAGAACAATGAGACTGATCTCGAGGATCAAAATGAAACCTTCGGTTGGGATGATAAAGCAACAAAGTTACTTCTGTCTTTATATGAAGAACTTAGGCCACAAGTGGGAAAAACCATAAAATTTAAAACACAAATCAAAATGTGGAATGTAATTGCTAAAGTTATGGAAGAAAAGGAGTACAAATTCACACCTGTACAAATTAATAATAGGTTTAAGACACTTGAAAGATCGTACAAGAAAATGGTAGATAATAATAATAAAACCGGAAGGGGTCATAAACGAATACCATATGAACAGTAAATTATTATGTAATTCTTTTATATTGAGGTATTGACATTTAGGTGTTTTCAATTTTTAGAGAATTAGAAGAGATTTTAGGAAGACAAGCTCTAAAGGTACAGAACAAAGGCAGAGAAAAAGAAGACGAAAATTTAAGTGGTGAAAGAAATGAATCTGTGGATAAGAATACTGAAGGCTTTGAAAATGATGAAATGACAGATTCTAAAAAAAAATTCAAAAAACTGTAGTACGAAAAAGAGATGGAAAAACAGCGCTACTACTTGGAGATATTAAGGAAAGTATGAGAAAATATTCTGAGTATCTAAAAAACTTAATTGACGAAAGATCTAAAACAAATGAGCATTTAAATGAAGCAAATAATTTGAGAAAAGAAAGAAATGAGTTATTAAGACAGCATATTTTAAGACAAGAGTAATATGTACAAAACTAATTACATAAAAGGAAGCATAATCAGGGGGAACAATTTTTCAATTTTTTTTAAGCAATTTATACAATAAGTTGTTAGGTTTCTCTCGCCCCTGCATTACTCAAAAAGAATAATCTTTATGCTTGTGTTTTGGATAATATTTTTGTTTTCTAGTCATTAACTTTGTATTAAGATAAAAAACGTTAAACATATAATTAAATGGTCAATGACTTACCTTAAGGAAATTTGAACCATATTATATGAGTATTGCCGTTCGAAGAATTACAATAACTACTTGTAGTCGCAATTTTTCCTAGCTCGGGTCGCACGTATTTTAAAGTAAATTCCCAGCCCATCGCTGTCTCAATCTCCCACTCCGCCCAGCCCCGCCGACTCCCCGCTATTATTTCTCATTGTAATTTCGGCAGTGGAATCTAGATCGGCAAAACGGGTAGGCCAATGGGTGGGTTTGTAATTCTTCGAACGGCAATACTCATATAATATGGTTCAAATTTCCTTAAGGTAGGTCATTTGACCATTTAATTATATGTCGTATTGCCGTTCTCGAATTACAATATCTACTTGTTGATGTTTAAAGCAAAACGATCTAGGATTCCAAAACAAAATGTATTCTGAAGATAAAGGATAATAATAATGGTTGTAAGATATGTATCTATGATTAGGTTTGATTAGGAACAGAACATAAGATTCCTTTAGCAAATGTGGTGGGATCTTCACAAAGAGGTCGATTATAAAATCTAGCAAACATATTTGACTTTTGGGTCCAGCCTGCCGTACTCTTAAACATCTCAATTGAGACTCCTGCTATATGAGCTGCCGAGGTCGCAGCATGCCGAGTACTATAACCCGAAAAAATAACGGTGTCAATTCCACTTGCTGTGCGTGTCATCTTGATCCATTTACTTAATCTTTGTGTCGATATCAGGCGAATTGGCTTTTTAACTGTTAATATTAATAGGTCCGTGTCAGAAGGGCGTGTATCTTTAGTGCTAAGCTCATAAAAATCAATAACCGAAGCTAAGCAAAGTTTCGGATTTTCTCGAAAATAAGGTATTACTAAAAAAGGTTGAAAATTCTTGGACGATGAAGTTTTGACTTTATCTGAAATTCTGATTTCTAGCCGATCTGGAAAACGAGCGATGTTTTGTATCCGTATATGTGCCAATGTCTGCATTCTATGGCCTGTAATCAATGCCAATGATGTGACGAGTTTCATAGATAGTTGCAACCGAGAGATGTCAGACAAAGGATGTAATTTTGATAAGTATACCAGCACAGGCTACGGATCCCAAGTGGTTTGATACCTGGGTTTTGATGGTTTTTGATTATAAATACCTTTCAAAAACCGTTTCAAGAACGCCTTATCTGAATTATTGACAGCAAAAATTAATACTATAGCTGCATGTTGAGAATTAAGAGTTGAATAGGAGTCGCCAGATTGAAACCGAGCATTTAAAAATATTATAATCATAACTAAGGAATATAGAACAGGATTATGTCCCTTACTATTACAAAAATCCCACCCCACCATCTGTTTAAATATGTGGTATATTGTTTTAAAGTATGCGGACTAATTGAGGCTTTAATAGCTTGTAGTCCTACTGTTGGAACCCCCCGTCTGAGAAAAGCTTCCCTGATAAAATCCCAACCTCCAGGAAAAGGCTTCGCCAGAGAGGGTGACATCTCCTGAAAGGTGAAGAAAGGAGAGTTTTAGTAGGTGGAAACACTAAGGGTTCTGTTGTTAGTAGTTTTCTAAAAATAGGGTACCAGGATTGGGTGCTCCAACTAGGAACTATTAGTATTCCTTGGGCCTTTTCAGAAGTAATTTTCTGTAAACATTATAAAACAAGACTAAATGGCGGAAAAGCATAAAAAAATTCTCCCTTCCAGGGCAATGTAAACGCATCTATTGTTAAAGCGGACGGATCTGGTTTCCATGATATATATCTACGATATTTTGCATTTAATAGTGTGGCAAATAAATCGATAGAAGGTGTTCCAAATCTATAGCATATCTCATGAAATGCTGAATCTGATAATTCGTATTCTGTTTCAATAGATAAATTACGGGATTCCCTGTCTGCCTGGATATTCTGTTTAGTATTAATATATGAGGCTACAACAAAGATATTTTTGGATTCACACCATAGCCATATTTGCCTTGTGATATCATTTAAACTTTTAAACCTAACACTACCCATGCGATAAATGCAGGCTGTTGCCGTTATGTTATCTAGTCTGAGGAGAATGGAGCAATTACAGAAACCTGAAGCAAATGATCTAAGTGCGTTGAAGGCTGCTAATAACTCCAGATAGTTAATATGTCTGCCCATATCTTTCGGATGCCAAAACCCGTGTGTAGCTCTATTATTACAAAAACCTCCCCAAGCCGTCAATGACGCATCTGAGAAAATTTCGAGAACAAAATGTCTGCCGGTGACAATAGTAATGCCTATATTTTGGCTCAGGGTTTGGTACCACCACTGTAATTCAAATTTCATTACGTCTGAAATTTATAAACATGCCTTATAATTGATTACTATAACGTAAAGCTAAATACTTCATGCGTTCTAGAATTTTCAAATGCACCCAACCATATGTAACTGTGGGGCAGGCGCCAACTAGTTTACCTATAAGACGGACTAGTGTGAGAATGGAACACCGATCTTTTGATAAAAGGTTTAAAATCAGGGTCAATATATGATCCTTTTTTTCTTTTGGTAAACACGTTTTTAGATTAAGGGAATTAAAAACCAAAACCCAGAAAAGTACACTTCAGCGATAGAACTAGTGCACTCTTTTTGTAATTTATTAAGAAACCCGGTAATTTTAAAAGATTTTACTGCCTCACAGTCTTTTACAGCGGCATCTACATTTTCGCTAATAATTAGTATGTCGTTCAAATAGACTACACATATTATACCTTTAGATCTTGGAAATTTTAAAAACTGGTTTCATAATTTTTTGTGAATACGTATGGAGCTGTACAGAGACCGAACGGTAGACAATTAAAATGATAATATGAGCCTCGGAAATAGAAACTGAGGTATTTCTTGAATTTCTCATTAATTGGAACTAAAAAAATATGCATCTTTTAAATCCAATGATGTGAAAAAACAGTTAGGATAGATTAGCCTAAACACTGTTCTATAATCCTCTAATTTGAAATGAATTGGTTGTAAAAATTGGTTTAACTGTTTTAAGTTTAAAATAAATCTTAAAGAGCCATCAGATTTCGACACTAGAAAGTATGAAGACAGAAACTGACCAGATTTCGGGTAAGTTTGTGATACTGCTCCTATGTCAATTAGTTTTGTTATGCTATCATTTAAGTTAGATAGCTCACCTAATTCGAAAGACGATTTTGGTAGGCATGTTTGTCTAGGTTTTTCGCTAAAGGGTATCTTATATCCAGATATCCATGACAAAATAGTAGGGTCATTTGTAATACAAGACCATTTACTTAAATATTCCGATAGACGGCCAGCATAACCTGAGTATACTTGCTCTATTTCCCCCGTAGGATATATTTCATGTACCTGATCTATCAACGAGAAGCTTCACTTGGGTTGGATCTCCTCCTTCCTTTTTCATCCGAGTATGTGGCTGGGAGCGCTTGAAGTTTAAAGACGATGATATTCCTGAAGGACCAGGCTTGGATACACCAGACTTCTTAATCGGCAGAGATTTGGATGAAGAAAATTGTGGAATTTTAGCCTTCTTTTTGATGGTTGATCCCAGCCGTTGTGCCTCGTTGGCATTTTTCAGATGTTCCGGGAAGGACTTTCCGAACAACAGTTCATCTATTGGATAGGTCTTTTTTGACCCCTCCGTCCAGAAAAGGTGAAATTAAATACCTACGATGAAGTGACAGTGCGTGGAAAATGTCAGAAAAAATTTTAACCGTATCGCAATGCTTTTCCAATTCTCTTTTTGTGGCTTGTGTCGAATTTTGTTTTGTTATTTCATATTGTTTCTCGAGTGGTAAAGCTAGGGCACTAATACCCACCGCTAATTGTGACTGCAATCTGCTAATAAAATTGTGCTGTTTTAGAGCATTTGCCTCTAAACAGGCTTTGATTTCGGGGTTAATTAATGGTGGCTGTAGTGCCGGACAATTTGCTAAACATGCGTATTTTTCTAGCATAGCATTGCGGGAATCTTTTTCTACACCATTAAGTAAAAAATTGGATAAGAGGGCCGCCACGTCTGCATGAACTTCAGGGCCCTTCGTTCCTGATGTTTGATTTCCCACAAAATGTTTTGTGCCCCCTGACCGTCTGAACAAACACATCTCGTAGACGATGTCTGAACCATATTTATTAGGGGTATATCTGAATCTGAGTCCGTCCCCGGTTCCTCATTTGAAGAACTTCCGGAAGTACCTGCAAAAGACAAAGGGAATAAGCCCCGTCTTATGTAAACAAACGGTCTATCGCTGCGCTGTAGCGATAACATGTCCAAGGATGACCGTCGTTTATGTGAACACCGGTCGAAAAAATTCATGACTCATGTGAACATGATATATGTATATTGTCCCAGACGGCCGATGGTTTACAATAATGATTCATATGAATATTAAGTAAACCTCACTTTTGGAATACAGTAATTCATGTGAATACTGCGCAACATCCAAAAAGTGAAAACCGTGAATTCTTGTGGCGAAACAAGACATGTGTCTGTTATATCACCGATTGTAAAATAACTGTATTTTTGGGATTATTCTGAAAGAAAATAATACTTACTTGAGTTATCTAGTAGTTGAAGTAATTTCCTAAGTTTTCTCTTGCGTCTATGCGAGTCTTCTTTCACTTTTCCTATTTTAAAACACTTATCATAGACCTGCACACAATGTATACATCTAACATCGAGCGCCCGAAAAATTGCAGTGAGAATAGCGGGAGTCGGCGGGGCAGGGGGAAGTGTGAGACCGAGACAGGGATGGGCTAGGAATTTGCTTTAAAATACGTGCGACCTGAGCTAGAAAAAATTGCGACTACAAGTAGTTAATATGTAATTCGAGAACGGCAATACGACATCTTATAAACTAGCGTTAGGTATGTACGTATTATTTATTTCTAAGGCTGTGTTCGAATATTTATGTTTTGTTATATTTTTATTAAGAACCGCAATATTTAAAAAATGTACTTTACAGCCAGTCGATTTCAAGTTGTTTTAATTTTGTTCGTAATAAATAATTACCTAATATTTTTGCATTCCTTCTTTTTTTTGTCTTTTTTTGACAAGAATTTTACATTCTAAATTTACAGTGGCATATTGGGGCCAAATTTACCCTTTAAAATACATTCAATTTGCAAAATTGAAGATTTTACCTGTCAATTATAAATATACCTGTATTATGAGTTCCGCGGGATACTTTTATATGCGAATTTAACTAATTTTGAGAAGCAATAAACTGTTACAATTTATAATAATGTAAGTTTTGCATACATTGTTATAAATTGTAACAGTTTATTGCTTCTCAAAATCAGTTAATTTCGCGTACGAAAGTATCCCGCGAGTTCATAATACAGCTCTAATATATAAATGTAAATTTAATTTGCTGAAAATTCACAGTAGGTAATAAAGAAATTAAGTTCCACTGAAATGCTGATAATGATATTTTTATTAAAATAATTAAGCACAAAACTTTGGATTTTATTTTCTAATTCAGATTTTCACAAATTTGACTTATTAGGTCACGCCCATTCTCAATAAATTCATTTAGGATATTGTCTTCCATAATATTTAAATTTAGGTTTAGTTGGATCTGCCTCCAATTCAACATCCTCTAGTAGCGGTTGTTCTAAATACATAAGCTCTTCTTCGTCTGCCAAATTGTGTAGAATGCAACATGCATATATCAGTCTTACCTGTCTCTCTCTTTTTCTTATATTTGAGTGATACATTTTTTGAAATCGCTGTTTGAGGATCCCAAATGCATGTTCTATAGTTACCCGGCATTGACTGAGCCGGGTGTTGAATGGCTTTTGCGCGTTAGTCAAATGTCCATTGTCTCTGAATGGGACAATTAGACACTTTAAACATGGATAGGCCGAATCGCCTATAATGTATCTGGGATTATTTCCTGTAAAAAAAAATTCTTAGAATTAGATCAAGAGTTTCAGGTTTTTTGGGTTAAACCCCTTTTAGTATATTAAAGAACATTTGTAATTTTATGGGTTTGGGTTTAAACCCGGTTTTTTCCAGTTGTTTGGATTTTTTACCTTTTTTTATGTAAACCCAAAAATCTAAAAGTTCTTTGATCCAACTCTACCTAAAACAAACTGGTTTTTTTTTAATCAGTTTCTTGGAGTAGGTACTTAATTAAAATAAATTAAAAAATCAGGTTTTTATGAATATCGGTAAAAAACAGCTAAAAAAGCAATGCTGTTTTTAGTGAATGAACTGCCACATTTTTTTCTGTTCTTTAGAAATTACTACTGCATTTAAAGGTTAAAAGCAAAAAGGGTAATGTGATATTTTTAGCTTTCTGAATTAAGTGCAAATTTGAACATTAAATAATTGAAACTGTTCTTATCTGCACTTATTTTAAAAAGTTAGGATAACCTTTTTGCTGAGCACTTTAATGGACTTTTTCTTTTCTTAATACTATTTTAATTCCAAATGGCCTTAACATGTTATATTCATATTTTTTTACTTTTTTCAAAAGATGACCGTAACTGCTACTGAAAATTTGGAAAAAATGCTAAACTCTACTCACCATTACACAAGTTTGGCATATCTTCATACAAAGATAAACATTTAAGGACTCATGCATCATGCACAGATCCCGGATACCCACAGAACACATCAATAAACTTTCCTTTGTGATTTACAACTCCTTGTAAATGTAAAGAAAAACATTTTTTTCTAACCTAACTCTCAGGATCCTCTGCCGGTTTATTAATTTTTATGTGTGTTCCATCAATCATACCTACAATTAAAAAAAAATGTTAAATGAAGTATTGAATATCAAAATATTTTTCCAATTACCAATTATTTCAGGAAAATTTTTCGACTAAAAAAAAAAGAAGTAGGTAACTTTTCCCCTTCTTCTGGATATTTTATTACTTGAGGCCCAAGATTACAGATAAATTGGCTTACTCTATCTATAATATTAAATAGAGTTCGGCATGCCAAATCAAACTTCTCCCTCATTTCTGCAAATCCTCCAGTTTCATGGCTGATATACCATAAAAAGACAAGATCTTGTTTATAAGCACTTATGACTGGTGGACCTCCATGTGCTAAAATATTTTTTTATTTTATAAATATATTTGTATATAACCTACAAGTGTTTTTTATGTTAATTTACTTTGTTAAAAGCTATTTATAATAATACATAGTAGTGTTAAAACCAATTTGTAATACTAGTAAGTTTATTTCGCTTTCTCATCTAAATATTACATGGGTCATTAGCATATTACAAGCACTTTTAAGACTGTAATTATGACTCGACTGAATCTTCAAAATCGTGATTTTTTTTTATAGCGAGATTGTTAGTATTGTATACATTAGCACATAAACGTGGCAAAGGTCAACTCTTATTAATAATGCCTAAAAATGAAAATTAAAAATGGCTAACCATAGTAATGTCAAGTTTTAAAAAATTACAACTTGAAAAATAAAAAAAATTATTACTACGTTATATAACATTTCAATAAATGATTAAATATTAATAAAACACTAAACTTTTCTGCCTCAGTAAATGAGAAATGTCTCGAGGAACATGGATATGGCGGTTCCTTGAAGCGGTATAACACTTCTTCTTGTGGTACTGTCAGCTTGTCGGGAGGTGAAGGCCAATAAAATTTACTCCCAGTACGAAATATTTAAATTATCATCTTGGATGCTCTCAACGATTCCTAAAGAAAATTAAAAATATGGCATATCGTACAATAAAAAATAGTAACTGCTACTCACTAGGATACCACTTATTGTACATGACTGCAGCCCACTCGCCTGTCTTAATTATTGATTGGTTTTGATCATTTTCTCTATTGTCACTATCTATCGGTTCATTTTCAAAATATCACCACCCACTGTTTTTGTAAATATTTGCTTTGATTTTTTATCTCCCATTTTGTTAAATTGTTCTGTTAGTTGTGACTTCATAACTTCGCGAAATAGAAGTCTTCGCTTTACTTCTTCAGGAACATTAATATTTTTGGTAATTTCTTAGTTAGGGGTCAAATCTTCAATATTTACTACTTTTCGTTGTTTATTTTTCACCCTCTCATAAGTTTTTCTGTATTTGTCAATTCTTTTCTTAAAATTTTTAATTTCGATTTCCTTCTCTTTTAAATCTCTGTACATTTTACAGCGGTCTCTTCTTACTAATTTTCTGCCACTAGATTTCCTGGAAGTGCCTCTTTTCGACAAGGAGTCATTTAAATCGTCTGGCTTGGAAATTTCATCTTCATTCGCTCTTCTATTAATAATACGTATCAATGGTACATCATCGTCACTGGAAGGTGGCGTATTTGATCTCAACAACGCATCAAGATTTTTAGCATGTTTTTTTCTTACTTCTGGAATTTTTGTTATTTTCGTTCCATTTTTTTGCGTTTTTGTCTCTCCTCTCGAAGAGTCAAGTCACTTATCATTTTAATTTTACCATCTCTTTTTCGCTTAAGGTACCTTTCCTTTTCCTTTTGTCTTTCTTGTTTTCTTTTTTTGGATCATTTTTTATTGCATTTCTTCGTCTTTGTTCACAATCTCTTTTTCTCTAAGTGCGTCTTCTTTGGTCATTTTTTTTTTATGGATTTTTTTCTGAATAATTTTTTTAGGCTTTTCGTTATTTGAATTCATTGCAAAATTCTGAAACATATAAAAAGATAGCGTAAACCAAAACAATTAGTAATTTATAACTTAAATTTACAACATAATACATTACCGTGGATTATTGACATTACCATGGATACTGGTCATCCATGGTAATGTCTGCTAACAACATACATGGTAATGTCAA
The DNA here is from genome assembly GCA_029963845.1 of Rhamnusium bicolor. NCBI lineage: Eukaryota > Metazoa > Arthropoda > Insecta > Coleoptera > Cerambycidae > Rhamnusium > Rhamnusium bicolor. Next base: position 122,205 of record JANEYF010003330.1, on the reverse strand, counting down.
AATTACAGTTTACGCCATCTGTGGCAGAGTAAAACTAACATAATAGGAATGCGATAAAATCATGTTGGAAAGGTTCGCATGAGACAGCATTAAAAATAACAAAAAACAATAAAACTCTTTTACTAAGTCATAAATCAATAGTCATGGTAATGTTCTGAATAAAAACATTCACCAAAAATGACAAGTACTCGCACTGTATGCTTCACACGTTGAAACACAACCCACTAAAACAATAGCAGAACTTTGTGTTGAATCAAAGCGCGCATAAAATCGCTACTGGCGAAAACTCAAATAAGGCGGTTAATTTAAAATAAGAGTTTAAATTTTAAGCATGGTAATGTCACTTTTCATTACGGACAACCTTTAAAAAATCTCAAGTAGTTTTAAACAAATTTTATTATTTTTTTAAATGGTATATTACCCTTTTAATATTAATTGTTTAACCATCAGTCATAATTAAAATACAAAATATTCTAAAACAATGGAGAAAGGATTTTAATTAAAAAAAAACGAGAAGTGGAAGTCCACGGTAATGTCATATTGGGCACCCACCGGATATATATATATATATATATATATATATATATATATATATATATATATATATATATATATATATATAATAGTTTCAAAGGTGGCAATTTTTAATTCATGTAATTATAAAGGTCGGACATCGAAATTGCCCGTAAAATGCTAATAACCCACATATATATTTTTTTATTTGCTCCACTCAACTATCACCAAAATACCAGTTATATAACATGCGTCAAGATATTTAATCTGTTTAAATATCTTGACTTGCGTTATAAATACTGATGAATAATTAATTGGGTTTTACATACAGCCAAGTGAAGAAAAAATGGGAGAATTCTCATACATCGATGCTAGGTTTTCCACCAAATTTCGATTTAATCTGAAGTGCGTAATAAATTCTATATCATTATATAATGGCACAACCGCTTCCACATAATTGTTAGTTGCCACTCGTGGGTCCTTTTTTATGACTTCCACTACATGAACATAGTCATGACCTAAAATAAATATCTGCTTTTATTATGGTATTACATAATTTTAACATAAATTTAATTTATATAAACCCTACATACTTATTATTATTGCAAGTAAAACATATTACATACCGTAAGTTACCAAGCAATCTACTAAATCATCACCCAAAATGTTTTCGTCTTCTTCGTCCGAACTTTCTGCCACTTCTTGTATTAATAAATGCTTCATTGTAAATCACATACAAAATATTTCAATCTTAAAACTTCGACGCCCAAAAAAAAATCGCAGAGAACAAAATCACAAACACAAAAACTTAAATTTATAGGTTATACAAACGTCAAATGGCACGCGTCATTTGAGGAAGTGCTTTTTCTTAAGCGGCCCGCACATGGTCAATATATTGATCAATATTGAATCATCAATGTTATTGACAATCCAAGTATCAATATTTATTACCACCGCACACGTTCAGTATATTGACGATAATTTCTTCAATATTTAATTTCAGTGTCATATAGTTTTTGTAGCGTGCACGCGTATATTTGATGTTTATGTTGTAGAGAGGTTAAAATAATGAAAAATAAGAAGCAAATAGCATGTTCAATTATTTTACTATTGTTAAGGACGAAACGTATTGTTAACCGTCAACGATGGGTTCCAGAGTGGATGAAAAAAAGAACGGTATGGGCATATGAATTTAGTAAGAGAAATCGTTTTAAGTGATATGCATGATTACTGCAACTATTTTCAAATGGACAAATATAAATTTGACACACTAGTAGCAATGATTGCACCTCACATCAAGCGTCAGGATACCACCATGCGAGAAGCTTTATCCGTTAAAGAGAAACTAGCAGTTACTCTTCGGTATCTTGCAATAGGTAGGAGCTTCGAAGATCTTAAGTATACAGTATTGATGGGTCCACGGACAATAAGCTACGCAGTTATGGATACTAGTGAAGCGTAAATATGCGTGTTAAAAGATTACATGAAAGTAAGTATTACAATGAAAATTTTGGCACATACTAATGAACTAAAAATATATTTTGAACTTTTTTATTACACTTTTTATTGAAAGTAAGAAACATTAGAAAAAATATATAAAAACTGCTTATAAAGTACCAATGAAAAGACATCATTAATTCATATGGGTAAAACTAGACAAATATGAACTTATACTAGGAGATTCAGTTTGCAAATCCTATACATTATAGGGTGAAGATGCGGGAGGGAACTGACTATTAGAACTTCCCGATGCGTATGTACAGGCATAACAGGTTGATTTCCTGTGTACACCTCGGATGATGTGCTTGCTTCATTCACTTTTACAGAGTTTCTGTGCAAGGCCTGCTTCAAACAGTATATCGTTAATTGCCTTTTCAGCAAACATACGTTGGCCTGGTTCTAGGTTTCTGAGCTTGTGAGCCCATACCTTAGCAATATTCTCGAATTCGTAATTTGTGTCTTCTTTATCGGGACTTTTTAAATAATTACATGCCAGGTCCAAGAGCTCGTTTTGTTTGGCGATGGAACCGTTAGGACGTTTTCTTGCAGTTGGTGCAGCTAGAGATTTAAGTGAGGTCACAGAGGACCCTGGAATTGGTGTCGCCTCCACTGGTGTAGGGGATTCAATAGCTGTCGAAGAGTTTGGATAGGTTCACTACGTGTAGGTGGAGATGAAGGCGTAATAACACCCGAAGCCTGACTGTCCTCACTTTCCTGAAATAAAATTAGCTATACTACATTGCAAAATGTAGTAAGTTGAATTTTTTTTTCAGTTCCACCATTTGCCTTTTACCAAATGCTACTAATTTCTTTTCCCAGTTGATTTTAATTGGACCAAATACGCATTTGTCTAAAGGTTGTATTTTATTAGTTAGGTGACTGGGCAGTTTAAGCACTTGAATATTGTTATCTAAGGCGGCCTTCACAATGCGAACGCTAATATGATTGCCATGCCCATCGTAAATTAATAAAGCAGCCTGATTTGGTAGGATTTTTGTGGTTCTTCAGTTAGAAACATGCTTGATAAAACAAGTCGAGAACCACTCGAAAAACTGTGGCTGTTCCATCCAACTATTACTGGATGTTGAGTACACGGTTCCGGGATAAGCCTCAGTTGAAGTCCAGCGAGCTTGGATAGCAACTCCCTTGAAAATAATAAGCGGTGGAAAGACAGAGCCATCAGCTGCAATAGTTGCTCTTCCTGAACCGCCCGATATTCTCACAAGTGGTTTCCCTTTTTCACCTACAGCTTTTAACCGTTGCGGGTCCAAATGGAATCCGGACCCATCACTATTAAATATAAAACAACTTTTGCTAGGCCCATCAAATTTGTATTCTTTAATTATTTTTTTCAGGTCGTCATAGAAGTCGTAAATGACTTCTGGATTTCGGGCATCCTTTCTGCACTTTTGAAGGTGTTCTGTTTTTTTAAATGATAATTTAGGGTGCCTGCTCATGAACGAGTAATACCTAATTTCTTCCCTGTCACATGGGTATCCCATACGAGCTTTGGCTTTAATGCAGTTTTCTAATTCATTTTCTCCTTCAATCGACAAAACCGATGGCCGTCCAGCACCTATACGCTGAATAGAGACCTTTCGGTTTTTAATGCGATGGAATATGACCGATTTTGGAATGCCATATGAATCTTCGGCTTGTTGATAAGTTCTGTTTTTGTTTTCTATATCATTTACAGCTTTTTGTATATCATCCTGTGTGTAACGTGGACATGGCTTCTTTTTCTTATAGTTTCGCGGCATCTCTGGAACGAATTTCTTAAATTAAACAATAATAGGTCAACTATAATGAGTCAAATTACAAGCGACAGTACAAAAATATCATTATGAGTGTCGTTTACAATTGCCCCAAATATAAATTTACATTTACCCATAGCTACGAATTTTGGGGGTAAATGTAAAGTCGCGTACTCATTTGCGAGCTGTAACGTGTAATGTAACGGTTACTGTATCAATTACTGTAACAACTGTAATGTGGACGTTTCGTCCATGTCAGCGCGTAACTAACTGCGAACCACCCGGATCCACAGTGTTCGCGACGATAGTAAGATGTGTGAACCGCCTGTGATTGCTGCAGCTGCATATATACTTATTGACTACTTATTGAAAAGTAAACGTCCACGAAGATTCTGGAGACATACATTGTACAAAGAAAGAACCGGCTCATCCTTACTTTTGGATTTAAATTCCATTGAAATTAGTGTTCACTACAAAAATTTTACTCGCATGACTCCAACGGATTTTGAATATTTAATAAATTTGATCGGGCCAAGGATACAAAGAAGGGATACTAAGTTGAGAGAAGCAATTTCGGTTCAAGATAGGTTGTCTGTAACACTGAGATTCTTGGCAACTGGGGATTCATTTACAAGTTTACAATATCTGTTTCGTATATCCAAGCAAGCAATCAGCTCTATTGTACCGGACGTGTGTCAAGCCTTCATCGATGGATTAAAAGAGTATGTCAAAGTATTTGTTTTTATTTGTCATTACATATTTATAACAAGATTATTTATAATAAAAACGTGAAAATATTTCAGTTCAGTAATGTTCATGTCTGAATAATCACTAGCAGCAGAATAATCACTTGCAGGAGAAACAGATTTCTCTCCAGGTTGAGGTTCTCTTTCTTGAAAACGTTGAGGTCCTTGAGTATGTGGTGTACTGGTGATTAAATTAAAGTATGTGGGTTGTATCTGTTGAAAAGAATGAGGTTGCTCTGAATAATTATCCGCAGATGTTAAAGGTCGAGGTGAAGGTTGAGGTTGAGGTGAAGGTTGTTGTTGAGGTTGAGGTAAAGATTGAGAGAAAGGTTGTTGTTGAGGAACAAATCTATATGGCTCTGTATAGTCGTAGAAACCTTGATCAGCTCGAAAAATAATCTGACAAATCTCCTGCTGCACCATATTTTTTGCGTGCGGGCTATAATTTTTCATCTTCTCTATTAGAAAATCGCAAAAAGATGTTAGTTCACGATGTTTCTCTGGTTCGGGAGGTGGTTGTGGTAGTGTTGGTCTATTTGCGGCTGATTTTAATATCCCGAAAGCTTCCTTTAGCATTTGAAGTTTTTGATCTGATCTCGCCTTTTTAGCAGGTGGTTTGCTTAGTGCTGTATCCGGGGACGTATCCGCCTGCGTTTTTTCTGTCTCTGCCTCTAAATTGGTATTGTCCTATAAATAACAAAAATATATGGTTTCAGATTCCGAACACTCCAGAACAATGGATGACAGTCAGCAAGGAATTCATGGACCTTTGGAATTTTCCGCGTGCAGTGGGCGCACTAGATGGAAAACATATCCGCATACAGTGTCCAATCAACAGCGGAACAGAATATTACAATTATAAATCGTACTTTAGTATTGTACTACTCGCTGTTGTGGACGCTAACTATAATTTCTTGTATACTAATATTGGTGTGCAAGGAAGAATTTTTGATGGAGGTGTATTAAACGGAAGTAGTCTTTACAGAAATATTCAACAGAAAATTTTAAATCTACCGGAACCTGAAGTGTTATAGAATTGAAGCGTAAAAATTCCATATTTATTCCTTGCTGATGGTGCTTTCAGGATGAGTAACACCATAATAAAACCGTATGCTGGAACACATCCTAAATGGTCGAAAGAGCGAATTTTCAACTACCGCGAATCAAGAGCTCGTAGAGTGGCGGAGAATGCATTTGGTATCGCTGCTTCAGTATTTAGGGTACTTAGAAAGCCAATGCTTTTAAACCCGAAAAGGCTCAACTTGTTACTATGTTACAATTACTTTCGTACAGTTCATCTCGCCCTATAACAAAAATGTGTTTGTTATTTACTTACCTATATGTATAAAAACAATTAAAAATAATAATAAACTTTACCACTTCCAGTTCCAGAACTTTTTTTAATTTTCATTTTCTCCCTTCTCCACGAAGCGAGCAAAGAAATCATTTTTTTGCTTGCAAATGTTGCCCGTTGTGTTTAAGGCAACACCAATGTCGGCCCATGCATCTTCCTTAAGATGTTTCTTATAAAAATTTGGATTCTTTGGGTCTCGCAGGACTGGTGCATTTTTATATAAATCAATTAGAAGTAAGCTCGATTCATCCGTCCATTCCATGGTTTGGTCGAAAAAGCGTACACACTTACGAACAACTCTGAAACACATCTACGACTGCACTGCGAGTTCCTTTGTGCTTACGACAAAAACCGACACGCGGGCGGCTGGCAACGATTGATACACAGTGCGCTCGCGAAGTAGGCTCACAAAGCGTCTACATTAACGAACTTGGTACAGTAACTGACACAGTAACCGTTACATTACATATTACAGCTCTCAAATGAGTACGCGGCTTAAACGTTAAATAACGTTCATAACCTGTACACACCTGCAATTAATTTGCACAGCATGCCTTTCAAAACACTTCAATTAGATTAGATTAGATTCTTTATTGATTCTTTATACCAATTAAAAAACAATGGATAGAATAAGTCAATAAGTGGTAAATTACAATTAGACAAGAGATAAAAAACTTTTATAGGACAAACAACAACAGAGTGTAAGTAATGTGGTCAATAAAAAATATAAACATTTACACATATATACACATACATACAGACACACATATCGCCTGATGGGAACAATAGTGGCGAAACTCAAAAAAAGCTGTTCTGAGATATTAGCGTTTCAAGTTTTGCCAAAACTTTAAACTCGTATAACGGTTCATTAGGTACACATTTTTGACTTTTTTCTTTTTTAATATGAACTTCATTTCCTTTACTCTAACAAGTAGTACAGTTTTCAAACACAAAATTCTGTTTTTTCCATTTTTTTTTCAGTTTCGCCACTATTGCTGCAATGTTTAGATCATTTTTTTAGGGTAGGTAAATTAAGTACACACTAACAGATCAACATGCTGTTTTATTAAAAATAAAAGACAATAAAACAAATTAATATTGAACTTAGCTACGAATATCTTTAAGGACTTTTAACATGGCACCAATGTAATAAAAATCGTGAACACTTACAAGTATAATAAGCTCTGTTAGAGCAGCTCTAATAAACAAAGTATGAATGACAAAAACAATCATTGTGAAGAACAGTGTTAATATAATTTTTGTCCTCAGAGGACATCTTAATTTTAAAGATGTATAAAATTGAGCGTGAGCTGGTAAAATGGATTTATTCTGCAATAAGGCTTGTAAGTCATCAATTTTTTTTTTTTTCGGGATGGGAAGAGGTTCCTGATAAGTCGGGACAACGCAATTAACCGTTTTCTAGTTTTGCTAATCCTAATGATAACATCCTTAAATTCTTTCTGACTTTAGGACGTTTTATAGAAAAACTTATCTGCATTAGCACGATCGACTTTTATAATTGAATCTATTATTTGAAAAAGGGCACGTGACTGAAACTAAATTTTACACTTGAAACAAAAAACTGTTTAAATCTAAAATATAAATGCGCAAAGTTATGTGGATTTTTTGCATGATCATTTATAAATAAAGACATCGGATCATTCTACTTTCGAACATATGACTAGATTTATGAAGAAAAAAAATTTTGTTTAGTTAATTTGTGCCCTTTTCCAAACTTATATTAAAGAAAAAGTTGTAAATAGAATATATATATTAGTAAGAAAGACATTTTACATGTAGTTTTAAGTTATGTATAAGTAATATTGAAGTAAGTACATATCAAATGACCCAGTGATCTTCTTCTACCGGTTCTTCAGCCGTAGTTGTTGGCCAATCGAATATCATAGTGTAGAACCATTTTTTGTCCTCAGGAATATACGTAATCAGAGACTTCAAATTATTCATTTTCTTGACATTTATGGGCACTTTTGTTTTGTAGGCTTTGTATGTCTCTTCAGTAGGGAGTTCTGGTCTAGAACCAGCAAGCTTAGTCAATGAAAAAGAATGTGTAATAAATCCGTCTATCCATTGTGAAATAGTAAGGATTCCAGGATTTTCTGAGTCATATCTGAATTCATTGTACTGTGAGATCTGCAGCGAAATCTTCTGGTCCTTAGGCACCTTTCTTTTCTGAGTTTCTATTGACTGAATCGTTCTTTTGTAAAATGATGGCCACCATTTCTTATAGTCAATTACCTGGGAAGTTCTTATTTCCTTAACTACAAATTTTCTACTGTTCGAGGAATTTTTAACGAGTTCTATGTAGTCGTCATGTGTATAGATTCTGTCCATCTTCCTTATTTTTTCTCTTGACTGTTCCGAAATCCCTATCGTAGTTATTGAATAAATGGCCTCTTATGGGAAAATAATGGATTACCTTGTTGAATCTTTTGCTTGCTACCAAGGCCATTAAAAATCTTATCACGGTATGATTTTTATTCTGGCCTGGACATCCGTCTGAGAAAATATATAGTTCATCTATATTATTAGGAATGAACTCATTTATATAGTTATTTAAAAAAGTGCAGACTTCATTAGGCCCTTTGAGTGCTTGTCCTTCATGATATGAGTAGAATGTGGCATTTCCGGTTTTTATATTATGGATACAAAACTCGAACACCCAAAGTTGCCGCAAATAGAAGATATCCTGAACTGGAATGTGTGGTAACGGTAAGTTTTGCATGTAATCGAATACAATCCCCATGACGTTTTCCTTCTCAGAACAAAGTTTTTTTATTTCTTTCGCTTTGGAATAGAATTTCTGTGCTCTCCGTTTATGTACAATAAGTGCAGCTGCAGCAACACGTTTTGCATTGTCGTTTAAATGGGGATCTTTTAACTTTTGACCATATTCCTCACAGTAAGAGCACACGTCAACTTGTGGTCTATCGAATGTCAAATCAAAATTTTCCTGGAAAAATTTCAAGAAAAAAATCATACTTGACTTTGTCCTTTAAATCCGGATTAGTGTCAATAAACATCGAGTGCATGATTTTGACGTTCAATGAAGCAGACAAGTATTTCGTAGTAATACTGTTTGAGTAATGAATTTCTTTTACATCGAAACGTTCTATAAATTCCTTTATTTTTGTACAAATCTGTCCTGAAATGAGATTATGTCTAGATCCTACTTCTTTTCCTCGCCTATCCTTCGGTGTGATATCAGATGCTGCTAATGAACTAAGACGTCTTACTCTTTTCATTGTGATTCCGAGCAGATTAATGAATGCTATTTTGCAGACCTTGACACGTTTACCATATGTACATATGTGATATGAAAATGTATGAGCTTTCGGCTTAGATTTTTTTAGTAGTACAGACTTTATTTTTTCTTCTTACGGTATGAACTTCAACAAGACTTTGAAGGAAGGTATCTTGTGAATTTTTATCGTCAAAGCTATTTACTTTAGCGAGAATACTTTGCTGTTCCTCCTCTGAGAAAATATTAAAACACTTTCCTTTACATCTATAAGAAAAGAAAAGCAATAAGCAAAATAATTTTCAATTCAGTTTTTTTGTTTACCTGCAGTTAGGACCTGTTGCTCTGGGTAGAATCGTTTTACCAACGTAATTCACGTGTTGCACTGACAGGCGCTCTAATACTACATCAGCGCTTCACCGTGGTCATTTGGAAAAGGTCACATCTGCATCACATGTGCCTTTCTCGAAATAAACATCATGAAATGGCTACTGTTATAAAGCATTTGTAGCATCGTATTGTATTATGTGCCGTTTTCATACCAAACGATGCGTGCTAGATTTAAAATTAAGAAAATGACATAAAACCATATTCACCCAAATTGTCACTTGTGCCCTTTTCCAAATAACTGATTCAATTGCAATGTCATTAAAATTAAATTTCTCCCTTTGTGAATTCTCATTAAATGAGGAATTTGTCACTTTTTGAGTGAGATCTTTTAAATCATAGAACTCAACATGTCCCATATCATTCACTTTGAACCTGTGTCCCTTCTCTTTTGCATTTCCTATAATTGCAGAATAGTGTGCTGGGACGTAAATTGGTCCATTTTTTCGGGCTTTCTTTATCGCCGTTTCAGTAACAGAGTGAATAGTGTCTCCCTCATTCTGGCCATGCCCCATGACAAAAAATTTATGGGTTATGCTGTTTATCTTATAATTCGCAACTGCATAAAAGTATGCAGTTATAATAAATTTATTTTTGCCTGGCCTCCCACAATTGTCCGAGTAAAGAACAATATCTAGGCTTTCCGAATTCACCTCGCTTGATTTATTTTCCAGGAATTTTAAGAGGCAGGTACCTATTTCACAAGGCCCCCGTTTCCCTTCCCCTTCGTGTCAGAAATAACAATTTACAGGACCCAACTGTTTCTTTTTTATCAATTCACAAACAGTGAAATTATAGCAGTTTAAGCATGATTTATAATAAAAAGCAGACACGTCCCCTTTGGAAACTGGAAGAGCTGCTTGTAGGTCAAAGCAAACAACCTGAAAAAGGTTGCTGATATTGGCTCTATCTCGGTTTTTTTTCAGCTCGAGATAATCTTTTTTCTTCCTCATGGTGTTGAAACTGTTGCTCTAATTGAAGTTTTTCATTATTGTTGGAATGCCTGTAAGTGTGGCACATAACGCATTGATCTTTTTTTGGGATGTGAAAGGACATATTGATTTCGTAGTTGAAAAGATGTCGATACATAGAAAGTGTACCATAGTCTTTGCCATCTTTCTCACAGTCTGTAACATAGTCAGTATACAAATCACTCATTGTTTTCCCTCCCTCGATGTACTTTTTTCTGTATTAGCTCTAGTGTAATGGCTTTCTACAGCTGGTATAGAGGCCAGATGGTTTCTCATATCGTTCTTTACATCTTCTGAAATTTTAGACTGTTTCTTTTTCCCACGCAAATCTTCACCCAGAAAGCCATCTACACTTTTAGATTTTACTATCCTAATGAATCTTTCACTTATACCTAAGGTATTTTTAAAAAAAGTAAAGCATACTTGTTTAACTTCATAATTTTTTGTAAAATAATAGGCTTTATTTGCAGATCGTTCTTTTTTTCTATTTACAACTATTTGTCTGTAAATTGGTTTGATTGTTTTCATGTGGTCAAGAACAAAGTTTCTTTGATATTGCAAATTTCCTAGTTTCCAGAATTCCTCAAAAAAATAGCGCCTGTCTGCTTCAGGAAATTTTGTGGTACATTTAAGCCTACACTTATGTGTGCAAGGAGGGAGGATTTTCTTAGGTGCATTTAATTTACCTTTCATAAGAGACTTATATTCTTTATCAGTATTTTTCAACTTTTTTAGCGATGTTTCTCTCCCACCCTTCTGGATTTCGCTTCCTCTTTCTATTTTTCTTTCTTGTATCTGTACACCCCTCATCAAAATCAGTAGATTCATCTTCTGAACCGTTTACGTAGATTGGGTACCTGTCATTGTCGAACAAAATAATTATAAATTATTGTGTTCAATAAAGGCTTCTTCCAAAATTATGCAACTTATTGTTCAAACCAATAATCACCTTCAACGTGTTGAAGATCGATGTCGGTAGTAAGCATAGAAATGTCCAAGTCGTTAGTTAATACCATACTGAGGTCAACATTGTGCTCATTTGCAGATGTCGATTGATTGTTGATACTTTCTTCTTGATTTTGATTGACGTCAATATAGCCTGCAATATTGGGAAGAACGAGGTACGTATTAGGTAGGTACAATTTCATTATTGTCACAAATAACAAATATTTATTCAACTTTGTAATGAAAATAGTCACCTTGAGGAGAGGGGGAAGCACTCTTAGGATCTTCGCTCACAGACTGATTAGAAAAGTTAGTGCTAGTGCTGTTAGTTCTGTTATGGTGCAAATTTTCTTTTTGGTGTTGTAGCTCATCATTTCTGGAATGGATTGTATGGAAAATTTAATAATAGGCATGTAGGTTTATACACAATAAGTAGGTACATAGTAAGGAGGGGGGAAATGTGTCTTGAATATTCCCAGCTATTATGATTTTGTACGATTAAGTAGCTATACCTAGCCTTCAGACAGTGATATGAACTAAAATCAAGGAAGGAATGTACGTAGTACCTATGTATACCTACCTCGTTTGTTGTTTTTGTGGAGCAGTGACTCAGTATGATTGTTAGATGTAGTTGAGACAGGTTCTTCACTTTTTGATTTTTCACATTTGTTTTCAAACTGCATCCTGGAAAAAAATTAATTATTGAAATTATGAATAATAGGCACGTTTCAGTAGAAAGTTTAATAATATATTTTTTAAATACCCCACCAAAATTATGCTCAAATTTTTTGTAAATTGTGCAAGGTAGGTTCTACCTTATACCTAAAGCAGAATGAATTTTTTTCAGATCGCCCACTCATTTTTGAAGGACCTCTGTCGTAGTCTTAAAGACCACCACACTAAAGCCTGAAAATAAAAAGAATTTCATAAATTTAATTTCACAACTAGTTGTTGGTAGGTAGAGTTACCTACCTACCAAAAACTGAATTTATCCTAGAAAGAGGTTTCATTCAGGACTAACAATAATAATAAATAAAAAAAATTAGAGGTACTAGCTTTTATTACATGAACTAAAATGTAGAAAAAATATTTTCTACATTTTTAGTTCATGTAATAAAAGCGTCCACTTTAAATTCTTTTTTTTATTTATTATTTAGGTACTTTTTAGTGCAGTACACATAAAAGCTATCTTGGCGACGCCATTTTAATTTCTAAATTTCGACCAAAAATTTATAATCGTCGACCCCGAAAATCCCCAAATGTCGACTTTGAGTCAAATAGGACCATAAATGATCAAATTTGCCCACCATTTTGATTTCTGAATTTTGACAAAAGATTTGTAAATCGCGACCCCGAAAACCCCCAGATACCGACTTTGAGTCGAATCTGAGCATAAATGACAATACTTGTCCGCCATCTTGAATTTTGGTTACATAAAAGTGTTAAAGTGCATTGTCACCGGAACTACGTATGTGTGCCAAATTTCAAAGTCGTAAGTTTAGAGGAAGTGGTTCAAATTTGGCTTGCAAGATTTGAACTAAACATAGAGGTCTCATAATAAAAGTTCACATTACTTACCATAATAACGGCGAAACCTGTTTTTAGACGCTGTTGTCTTTGGTGCGTTCACAAAGGTTTGTGCACTTTCTGCTTAAATATTCATTCGTCAGTATTGCACAATTCTCAAGCAAAATCTTGTTCGGAAGTTTGGTGCACTTTTGGCGTAACTACAAAATCGTCGCTATTACACAACATGGCGTTTTTACCGCTATCTACGATAAAGGAGCGAAATAAACTTTCGCCACTATAGCACATGAATAAGGACCCATTTTGAAGTCCTTTGGTGGGCTTAACTCAAAATTGTCATTTTTTGAGTTTCGCCACTATTGTTCCCATCAGGCGATATACACATATATATACACATACACACACACATACACACATACATATAAAAAAAATTTCAATATAATGTGTGTGACAAAAACGAGAATATACTATACTTTAAAGTATTCGTCTAATTTATATAAACATTTATTTAATAAATATATTTTTAAACGTTTCTTAAATAACATTTTGGAGTTGCACTCTTTGATTTCTGCAGGTAAGTAATTGTAGACTCTGAGGCCCAGACTATTTGGTGAGTTTAATGTGATACTTAAGCTATGAAATGGTATATGGAAATCATTTTTTTGTCTCTTGTTAATATTGTTACGCCACTGGACTGTGTAGACTGGTTAGATGAGACTGGAATTGTACGCTAACGGCCGGGAATTTTCTGGACTGCTCTAAATCGTGTGAATGGATGTATAAATAAGACACACGGTGGGCCGACACTCAATCTTAAGTTGAACGTGAACGAGTAAAGAAGAAATAAGAAAGAAACTTATAAGTGTTCAAGTGTGATTATAGTTAAGACAGTAATTAATCTATTGTTGTTAATAGTTAATTAGTAAATAAAGTAGTGAGTAAGTGTTACCTGGACTTTCTATCAACAAATCTATGAGTATAGGTGTTTGTGTGGATAGCAAACACGTAACAATTTGGTGTCGGAAGTGGATTGGAAGAGAAATTTCTGGAATAATCGAAAAGATTCTACAGTGTTCTTCTCATGAATTCGGGGTGACACGAAGAATTAAACTACTGGACAGTGTTTGAGGACTATTTTTGGACCAAATAGTTACTTAAAGCGAATGTTCGAGAAGTTTCTAGAACATTCGATTTAGAAATTGCTGCAGATACGCGAGTGCCGCTTCTAATACGTGTTGTGGACTGAGAAAAAGGACTATTAGTGCAATTTCGGTAAAATTCTAGAACATTCTATTTGGGAACTATAGGAGATACCTGAATTGTGTCGACGGGAACGTGTTATAGACTTAAAAACAAGTTATAAGTGATTTTTCGTGAAAATTCTAGAATATTCGATTTGGAAACCACAGAAGATAACGTGAACTGTGTTATCAAGAACGTGTTACAGCCTCAAAACAAGACTTAATTGTGACATTTCGTGAAAGTTCTCGAACATTCCATTGACAATTAGTGGAGATAAGTGAAGTCTGTTAACATAAAAGTAACGTAAACTCTAAATAAGACTTTCTAGTGCTGTTTCAAGTTTCAAGATTTTTCTGGAACATTCAATTATTAAAATAGACGTGATAGATACATTTTATGGACATTATAGCGTCATCAACTTTATTTTGAACTGATTTACGTGTCGTGAGTTAATGCCAATAAAAAGAAGCATGGCAGAGAAACAAACACAGGACTTGCTAGCAGCGTTGTTGGAACGAATGAACGAACAAGAGAGAATACGACAAGAAGAGAAAGATGAACAAAGGAAAATTATGGAAGATCAAGAAAGAAAAAGACAGGAAGAAAAGGAAGAACAAGAGAGAAGACGATAAGAAGAAAAAAGATGACTTAAGAGAAATGATGGAAGGCCTAGAAATAAGACGCCAGGAAGAATTACGACAAATTATGGAGGGACAGCATCAAGTCATGCTCTCGGTCACTGAACAATTGAAGGAAGATGTACGGGTTGAAGCCAGTGAATTTAGAGGAAAGTTTGAAGGAGAAATAACGGAAGTTAAAGAAGAAGTAGCCCGACTTAAACAGCAATTAAGAGATAAGGGTGGCCAATTGGTACTGTCGTCTGGTGTTAGGTTACAACCACCTTCCTTCGACGGTCAAAGTTCATGGTCAACTTATAAGAGACAATTTGGAGCAGCTGCACGTTGAGTAAGAGAAAGTTTCTACTGGGTAAACAGTCGTCAAGATGTGGAGGCTTGGTGCCGCCAATGTGAAGTTTGCGCGGCAAGAATGGGGCCACAAATAAGAAATAAGCAATACAACGCCAGGGCTCCTTTTGAACGAATTGCCATAGCAAGTGACCGTATGAAGGCTCGTTATGATCTTAAGGCTAATTCAGGAGGGTACCAGGTGGGAGAGTTGGTTTGGCTATATAACCCACAACGAAAGAAAGGCAGGTCCCCGAAACTTCACCACCCTTGGGAAGGACCTTACACTGTCGTCACCAGATTAAACGACGTTGTATATAGAATTCAGCAAAATCCAAAATCTAGGATGAAGGTGGTGCATATAGAGAGACTAGCCAAGTATGCAGGGAATAATGAATTGCCTGATCTGGACGTTCAGGCTTAAGGAGGGGGCAGTGTTACGCCACTGGACTGTGTAGACTGGTTAGATGAGACTGGAATTGTACGCTAACGGCCGGGAATATTCTGGACTGCTCTAGATCGTATGAATGGATGTATAAATAAGACACACGGTGGGCAGACACTCAGTCTTAAGTTGAACGTGAACGAGTAAAGAAGAAATAAGAAAGAGACTTATAAGTGTTCAAGTGTGATTATAGTTAAGACGGTAATTAATCTATTGTTGTTAATTGTTAATTAGTAAATAAAGTAGTGAGTAAGTGTTACCTGGACTTTCAATCAACGAATCTACGAGTATAGGTGTTTGTGTGGATAGCAAACACGTAACAATATTATGGACCTCTTTATTTGGTATAAATTTGTTCTTATTATTAAAAACATATAAGCATAGTTCATATATAAAAAGAGACGGCAGTGTCAATATTCCATACTCCTTAAAATGATTTTTACATGTATCTGTATTTGATAAGCCTGCCATACATCTTATAACACGCTTTTGGGCTATAAACACATTATGTGATAACGTGGATCCACCCCAAAAGCATACTCCATATCTTAGTCGTGAGTCAATTTCCGCATAGTATAATTTTTTTAAGTGATCAATATTTAACACATGTTTCCACTATGTGTTTTCCACGTAAGACATTCATCCACGTATAAACCTAAAAATTTTACATTTTTATTATTAGGAATTATTTTGTTGCCTATTTGCATGCTCGGAGTATTACATATTTTTTGTATATTGTGGAATCTTAGGGCCAGAGTTTTATCTATATTAAAGTGAAGACAGTTCTGGCAAAACCATTCATTTAAGTTCTGTAATATGGTATTACATTTGATTTTTAACGAATCTTCATTTTTATCTGACATAATTATTGATGTATCGTCAGCGTATATGGTAAAACAAGATCATTCAATCAGTTCATATAATGGATTTATAAATGTTTATCTTACCTTAGATTTTGATTGATAAAATTGTTTAGATGCTAATGTTTTTCTGTATGCACAAGTTGATATCAAGATTTATTCACCATTATAAAAATACATCATAAAAAACTTAAATAGAATATAATAATAAATAGAAATCATACAATTATTCATAAAATATACATAAATACATATATACAAGTTACAAACAAAGCATAACTCCAGCCAGCAGGCTTTACAAATGTGAATACTCGTGCCCATTTCCATGGGCACGACAAGCTGCAGGTCAGTGATCCACTCGCTGCGGGGGGTCTCGACCAGCTGATTGTTGTTAGATCCTGGCGGCAGGTGCATTCTTTCAGCTATTCGGTGTTCTGGCAGACGTTTTCCATTGTAACAACGTATTATGGATAAGTTAAATGCATAGGCTTTTAATAATTAAAATTAGATAAATACTAAAAAATTTCGTTAGTCAGGTATACAGGAAAAAGCTAGAAAAAACCTGTTTAAAATAATTCAAATTTAGATTGTCAGTAAAAGGGGCGGGTAGGGAGTGGAGTGGCTACTTCACTCCCTACCCGCCCCTTAGGCAAAGCTGTGGCTTAGAAGGGGTGGGTAAGATGTTGTAGGGGTGGGTAGGGTGCAAATGTCTGTCGTTGTGCGTGTGTTATTATAGTTATTCGTAGTATAGTGGGAGGTTCTCGTGAATTAGTCGGTGTGTATGTTGGAAGTTGTGGTAGTCACGTATGTCTGTTATATGTGCTGTCAGTACTGATTTTTGTATATTTTGTCTGAAGAATTTTGTAGCGATGTGCGTTATGTAGTCTCTGATGTATGGTATGTCTGTGGTCTCGTGAAGTTGTCGAATTGTCACGTATCTGTTTGAGTTTGTGAGGCGTCGAGGCAGTTTATTTAAAAACAAATATCTTGTTTATTATTATTATATTTTACATACATACACATATTTTAAAATTACAATTTTTACAGAGGTTGATTTTCCAATGAATTTATTTCCTTAAGTAAAAGATCCAACATATCAACACATTTTTCACCATTTACAATAGGCATTACTTGATTTTCAACGGATTCATCCTGATAATATATTATATCGGTATGATCCCAAGGTAGAGTTTTTGTAGTGTTAGGAATTACAAAACGTTTACTATCATTATATGAAAGTGCCACTCGATTCTTTATTTCAGTAAAAATGTCATGTGTCACTCTTGAAAGTATACATTTTTCTAAGTATTAAATCACCTTGTTCAACTACTTTTTTATAGTCATCTATTGTTAGTTGTTTTTTAATTACTGATTTTTTAACTCCCTTAGCTTGTTTTAACTGGTTACATAACGTTTCCATACAATATGCCTTTGCCCCAGTTCCAAAAAAGCTGATAATAGGATCATCTGCGAATTCATCTTCAAATCGACCGATTACACTTTCACCTTTTTTAATATTAAATCTATTTTCTTCTTTAAAATTACTAGTGTCAAATTTATCTGTTAATTGTAAAATAATATCGTAAAAATTGTCTAAAAATTTTCATAATTAACGAGTCGGTATCAGTACAATAAAGAAGCTTTTGGGCCATACATACTTTTTATAAAATCGTAATAAAAACCATATAACTCGGTCTTGGACAATTCCAATATGCAAAACCCGAGATAGATTGGTTTATTATAGACTACCTTTAATCTACCCATATGAATAGTTAAAAAGTCTTCAGAAAATATTGAACAAGTTTTAAAGTTCGGTCGTGCAATTAGAGAATTCGCGCCCTCTGTCCGTTTTATACTGTGCCAATACGTTACAAGCTTTATATCCTTTCTGCAATAAGTGTTTTCCATGCTCTTTCCGTAGATGGCGTTATTCATCAGTTTATACTGATCTTTTTCAAATTTATTATCACTTTTATTTCTCAACTCTGTATTTAGATGGACGTATTTTTTTAACCACGGCGATTGATTGAACTTTAGAACCCTGTGTGTTTTCACAACCATCAAACCATGATTAATGGCTTGTTTCAAATATCTCTTTTTATCGTGTACGTTAGGTATTAATGTTTTTAATTTTAATTTACATGGAGGCGGGACAATATTTTCTACTAAAAACGGTAAATCAGCGTGGAGATCATGTAATGACTCCGGATAATTGATATCAACCTCAAAAACATATCCACATGAACTTTCATCTGAAACACTCATCACATCTAAATTTATTATTTCACTCTCAGAAAGCCACATAAACCCGCCTGTTGGAAGCGGTTGACACATGCTGTGACCATACATATTCGTACAATCTAAATATGTGATAAAAGAGTATGCTTCGTTGAAGTCAAAGTTGGGGAGAAATTTATTTGCTATGTGTTTTCGCTCTACGCAACAGCTAATCCCACCTCTTAAATTACGTTTCAAAAAATTAGTCATATCTATATCAGTCAATAATTCCAATTGTATATTTGTTAGTTTTAGCATAGCATTCCAACCCAACCCCGGAGCCGTATAGTACTGCGCGGGGTCCAATTTATATTTTTCAGAGATATTGTTTGAAAATTTTCAAATACATCACACAGCAGCAACACATCTGTTTTTAAATATAAATCTGAATATTCACCCAAACTACTACAATTAAACGTGTTCCAAACTTTCTCAGACCTTTCGTAATCTGTGTCCGTTATATTTTCATCATTCAGTATATCGTAAAATTCTTCTTTGGATGGTAAAACAATCGTGTTTAATTTGTCTAAACTGCTAACAAAACTGTATGGGAATACATCTTTTCGCCGCATTAAATTAAACTGTTCATCGTTTGGAAAAATTGTTTTGGTTTGATGAAATTCACTAACTGGTAAATTTTGAAGCGAAGTCGACAAAAATTTAAAACTATCGATAAAACGCAATTTTATATATTTTTTACTTGTCGCGCCCTTACGATTGATATAAATGTTTAGTAAAAGATATATATTTTTCTTTGTTTTGCGCGAGTACATCGATTCTATCTCCATGTGTGGCGATCTCGCGAATTATTATGTGTGTCGTACATCAAGCCATTTTGTAATATCACTATTTGGTAATTTATAATTTAAATTACATACTGAGTGAGCGGCGCCAAACCTGACTCTTCCGGTTATGTGACAGTGGTCCCGCACTTTTACATCACCCTCACTAAAAGGCTTCTCACATATATCACAAACAACTGCATTTGCAAAATTCTCCTTTTCTTCATTTGTGAGAGGAAGCATTAAAGGAAATTCCTTTAAATAAGTATTGTACAACTCTCTCACATCAGCCTCAATACGAGAAACAAAAACTGTTACAGCGTCCGACCCGCGATAAATCTGAAACCTCGAAATTGTGTCATCAAATGATGACTTAATTAAATAGCAAAAAGAATACGCCTCATGTAAATGTGTTCTATTTGTATAAGACTGCGCGGGCGTGGATTCACACGTATGTAAGGGTTTTAGAACAGTCTCAAAATCTGCATATACTACGAATGTCACTTTCATTTGTCTTTCAAAGTTTTCAAATTTTAATATGTTTTCACATTCCTTGCCAAATTTATCGATTCGCGATTGTGTTGAAAGTGTTGTTGTATATAACTGGTTGCAATCATGTCTCTGATGTTGCATTAACACTCGCTCACTATTAAAATTTAACAAACAGCTATCAAAAAATAGTTTCTATGATTATATGCGGAAATCTGACTTGAAACTAATCTAGATAAATCTTTTATCCAGCAGTAGTGAGTGTTAACACATCCATTATTACAACGATGGGTATCCTCACAATCTTCAGAAATTAATAATAAATTTACGTGAATGTGCAGTTTTTTCTTAGAGTAGTGTAGAGGTCCAACAACTTCATACATCATTCTATTATTCTATCATTTTTAAATTTAGCCTCTAATCCATATACATTAACGGAATATTATTCATTTCCTCAAATTTATAAATATCACACAGTTTCATTGGAAAATCCAAACCTTTTAAATTTAATACACGCGAGTAGTGGGGGTATGATGCTGTTTGTGTTTCACACCTCGTCGCAGGATACAATGCTGCAATAATAGCCCAAGCAAAACAATATTCATCTTTATTTTCAACATTAACCACAGCATTCTTGCATGCAACGAATTTTGGTAACTTTATATAATGACGATCCGCGCATAGGACTAAACTTGTTAATATTAACTTCAATGTACATAATTCGCTCGATAGCCCACCTAAAAAAGAGAAATAAATAAATAATACACTTTTACTTGAAGACTATAAGATATATTACCTGAGTCATTGATCAACAATTATATTAGGTGTATTAAATGATTTGATATCAGAAACATCCTGTGTTTATATAATATATCTACCAAATGCCTCCATATTCACTTTCACAGACTTATGAATGTTTACCATCTCATCAAGCAAGTTTAGAACTTTGTGCTTGATTTCACCTAAAACATTACATAATCAGTATGATTATTTTCACTTTGTACTCGATAGCTTATAATTCTACATTTCAAAGCACTGCGAACGACCTGCACACCGCCTTGAAAAAGCGTGCGTACATGTGTGTGCTTAAAGTCACCGAAATTCAAACCCGCGGGAGCAACGGTCTTGAAACATATGCTCGTATACGTATATGCTCAAGGACGGAGGAGAGGGCCGGTATAAATCAACTACTGTAGACATGTCAGTATTTAAGAGAATGTCACAATAATTGTGGAAAATGTTAATTATTCACATTTCGACAACATGTATTTACAATTTACAATATCAAGCAAGCCATGTTCTTTAAAGGTTACATCAGTTTTTTTATTTACAAATGTTTTGCCTCAACTTTGTTTTTTTATACTTCTTTATTCACTTATACTTGAAAAATGTTTTCTCTAATCGTCATCCCAGTTATTCCTGTACCTCTGAAACCCAAGGAAAACGCTTAGTGCTTTGTGTCTCTATCTAGCAGCGGAACATATCTAAGAGCCAGTTGTACAAACATGGTTCAGCCAAAGTTTAGCTTGAACCAAATTCAAACGATTGTTGTGACAATTACATAATCTTGAATATTAACCAAATTCAATCTGAACCACGTTCACATAACTGATCCTAAATAGTGCAAGACCAACCCCCATGTAGTCCAAAATAATTTTTAATTATAAATAAAAATTATCCGCAAGAAGTGGTTCAGACTCCAGTGTAATCTGTAGGGCCTCATCTTTTCTATGCCAATAAAAAACCATTTTCAAACAAACTAAATTAGATACGCTCTACAGCTACATTTTACTGATTTTGGTACTTTTACTGGATTAACGTACTATGTACACACATATATACAAGTATGAATTATCGTTTTGATTTTACACTCGATTTTACCTATTTGTTGATGGTAAATGATAATTAGGTATTATACCTTTACCAATTTTTTAAAACATTTGTCTTTTATATGATCAACAATAAGTCCAGCCCTAAATGAGTAAAAAATCGTCGTTGTCGTTTTAATACATCCTATGCGCATGATATATAGTTTTGAGAAAAATGAGAAAAACAGTTTTTAGGTTTACATTTTAGATATAATTTCTCGTATTTTATTTTATTCACCCATATTTTTCTAAATATCTGTATTACAAAATTACCTCATATTTTCATGTTATTTTGGAAGAAAAATTTATTTCAATGCTTCTATACGTACATAGGATGTATTCATTGCTTATTTTGGTTACATAGGATAAATTATTGCTAAGTATTAAAACAAGATTTTATTACAAAAATAAAAATGTTTATTGAATAAGTATCAAAATAATCTTTTAATACCTACTATATATTATTTTTTATTATTTATATTATACTTTTTATTATCTGGTTTAAAAACAAGGCTGCCATAAAAGGCATGATGTGCTTCTTCTATTATAGCCCTCATTTCTTGGAGATGACGGTAGTTGGATTCATTTATTGGCACTGGGCCCTTAAATAAATTGGGAATGATGGAATTGGTATCAAGATTCGTTTTTTGGACAACTATGTTTCTCCTAGTTTTTATATGTTCGGATAACGCTTTATATTTATCTGTGTGTCTTAGTTTGTACATTATCGAACCATCAGGTTTGTATAGCAACGCCCTAATATCCACTACTACCGGATCATCAACTTTATTACCTGGTCTTATTGACTCCAAGTTAGTATCTTGCATTTCAAAGTTGCGAAAAAATTTATAATTCAAAACTTTATATGGATTTTGCGGCCTAGCTATCCTCATTAAGGCAACATAATCAGACGGAGAATTAATTGGAGGTTTAAAGTAACTTTCTAAAGTAGCATGCACGCTATCAACTTCCATCATTGTGTGGCCTTTTTCCAAAAACCATTGTTCAATCGATTTCTCTTTGGCTAAATCTCTCATACTGCTACCCAAACTCTTATTGCGATTTTGATAATTGCAGCCATCGGAAATGAGTATTACTTGTTTTACTGTACCGGGAATATCAGAAATATAGTCTGTAATGCACGACGTGAACTCGTTACTTGTTACGCCTCCATTACCTTCATGCCAAACGTAAATAGTTACATTATTAGTTCTCAAATCGTACACAGTAAAATTGTGAACTTGAAGCTTCTGTTTATAGTATACCTGGGACGCATTTGATTTTGGACATAAGAGAACACTTTGTACGTCCATTGTTACAACAAACTTTTCATTACTTGCACTATTCTTGGCTGCGCATTTGGCTGTCCGAGCTTCTTTTTGTTTTGTACAATGAGTAGTATAATTCTCTTCACTTACAGAACCAACTTGATGTCCGATACAAACATCACATTGGTCTTTGCAAGGCTTGTGAATACATTCGTATTCACAACCCTCGCATCTAAAATTTTTTCGAATAAAGTTCTACCGGCATTTTTATAGTTATTAGCAATACACCATTCTTTGTATACATTCCACATGTGTAGTAGTGACCTAAATGTGGACTCAACGTAAACTTTTTTTAGTAGATGTTCTACAATAATGGCTTGGAACTTTAGGGAGTTTACTGAGCCACAAGTGAATATTTTCTCGGACTGCTTTTCGCGAACCCTTAGCCTTCTGTCTAATTTTTTTTGGCACCTTCTATATGAGTATCTGGATTACCTTCTATATCAGGATCAGGTGGATTAGCTTTGCTTCTTAACACCCATCTTTTAAAACAATTTTCACCTATTCAAAGAGTGTTTATAAAAAAATTTCGGCAAACTTTTAATCTGTCTCCGGTAAATCCCTTTTGTACAAATATATCGTGATCTTCAATTTTCTTCTTGATTTGTGTTTCTTTCCTTCTCCTTCTAATAGTTCTACATGCAACTAAACCTCTAATATACGCTTTCTTTTCTACCCAGGATTCCATTTTCCAAAACTCCTCAAAGACACCAATACTGTCTACTTCTGAAAATAAAGCACATAAAAAAGTGCGATCGCTCTTTTTCGTTTGCTCCTTGTGTGAGCATCTATTTTTTTAAAACTCTTTTTAATTAGGAATATTATTGGTAACTTCTTTTCCTTCTCGTTTATATCCCATGTACGGCAAACCCAAGACCCGTTTTCATTTAGACTCGGTTTGTGATGTCTTGGTCCGTTTTCTCTTGTACTTCCGTTTCAGTTCCATTTCAATTTCTGCCGTATTTTCTGTTTCCCTTTCATATTTTACTTCCTCTGTTATCATCGATTCTTTCTGTTCCTGATTATCTATTTGTTACATCATTGTTTACGGTCTATTCATTAGGTTTAGGTCCGTCTTTATCTAATTCAAAATCTTCGCCTAATATATCTCCTCCCTCCACCTCAGCCGTTACGTTCTCGCTAATATTATTTTCAAGAATAATCTCATCTTCAAATCCCAACACGGAATCCAGAATATTCAACAAATCAGTTCCAGATTCAATAAGTATGTCTCCATTATCGGTTACTTCAATGACTGCTTCTGTTTCTGATTCACTATCAGTTGTTGGTTCTATAGAAAATGCATTTTCAGCCACTAGTTCTGTTGGAGGTTAAATTTGACATGTTTTTTCAGAACCAACAGAATTGGTAAATTTATTTTCAGCTAACGCAATTAAATCAGTAGGACTCTTTTGAACTTGGTTGAGTAAGCTAACAATTTTTTTGACCCCTACATAGTTGGGCCAATCGGGACATTTTTCTGAAATAAATTTAAAAAAATCATGCTTAATTATTCACTAATAACAATTAATAAAGAAAATCTGTCAGTGTCAGAACCACATGGTTTTGATATGTCATTGTTTAGAAACTTCTTAGTGCAAGTTTTAAAAGTGACGTGACAACTTTTACAGTCCATTGTAGGTTACCGTATAATCTTACCAACATGCACGCAAATATTTTTTTCTTAGGTTTATGATTGTAAAAAAACGTTAATAATACTTTATATAATAATTCTTATTAATTATAAATATGTTATTGTGTATTATAAATATAAACTTACCCAAACAATTAATTAAAACACACCAGTTACGATTTAATGATCAAAACACTACACTGTAAAATGCTGAACATATAAAATAATATAACCTATGTGTACTAGTTTCCAAAAACCGGAGAAAATACCAGTAGATACCGGTTTTTGGAAAATACCGAAAAGAACCGGTACTTTTCAATAAAACCGGTAAAAGCAAATCTGCAACAGACCAGAGAATACTGAAAATAGTATTTATATTTCATAATTGCAAACATTGATTACTAATTATTTCTTCTTTCACCTCAAATGGTTTGTCACAATTGATGAAATCGCGCCCCCTATATGTTGGTATACAAAATTATTCTATAATAATTACAGAAATACAGAATCTTCGTTGACATACGACCGGAGAGAATAATTTTCCCTATTAACGCAGAGGTGGCGCTTGTGAATGCGCAATTGTGAATGGGAATTCCCTACTAACTGTCAACTGTTGAACTGAACTGAACTTAACCTAACACCTAAAATCGTCCCGTCCGAGTTGTCAACTACATTTTGCGGTATTGTATTATATTTATTTAGTTTTATAGTTTCTCATTTCCAATCTAGTCAAATCTATCTAGTACCTTCTTATAAGTGTTAATAATATAACAAGGTAAGTTTTATAATTTATGTATCATATAATATGATATTGTAAACATGTGCATGTCTATGCTTCGGTAAATGCAAATATGCGTAGTTGTACTCACTTGCACTCAGAGCTGTGCTAAGTACAAAAAAAAATACTTAAGTACAATTACAATTACTTTATGGAAAATGTATTTAAGTACAATTACAATTACTTCCAATTTTAAAAAATACTTAAATACAAGTAAAATTACTTTTCGAAAAATGTATTTAAATACAATTATAATTAGTAATTACATTCAATTTAATATAGTAATTTCTTACACATTTCTCTAAAAATGAGGGAAATTGTAAATTATATAAATAACTAATGAATTTAATAATTTTTTAATTTGAAAAGTCAAAAAGTCTGTTATACTAATAGTCTCATATGTTTGTATATGTTAAATAGTTATATAGTCACACAAATGTAACAATAATGTTCCCCTTTTGTCGCAACGTTTTGTTTAATGACAGGATTATTTTCGATATTCCTACTGATGTTATGTTGTAAAGAATAAAAAATATATCTTTACAATAAATAATTTATTATTCAAGTTTTATACAAAAACAGAAATCACAATCCATTATTACCATATTTATTTCATTACTGCAAAAAAGTACTACTAGATGTAAATATAAATAAAAAGGAAAACTAGTAGCAAAATATAAATAAATATAAGTAGGTAAATATTAACTTTTTTTAATCATTAATAACAAGTAGGTAAATTTAAATGACTCATTATTTATGTAAATAGAACATAACAAATATCGCTATTAAAACATTTTAAAACCCGATATTCGTATTCTAAAATTATGCCAATCCAACTTTATTTGATTTCATTAGCACCAACATTTGAAAATGTTCATCGGACAATTCATGTCGTCTTGGTGCATTTATTATTGTGGCAAAAGAAAAAGTCTTTGCACAGGAGCTGAGTATGGCAGAATCGTATTATATTTTAAGAAAACTTGCTTAATAATGAGATAGTCATTAAGCATGGATGTGTTCCTCCTATTATCTTCTAAATATTTTAAAACTTCTAATTCGATTTTTGAGTTATTTTGGAAATTAGACGTAGCTGAGAAAGAATTAGAAATCTGATGTTCCTCGTTAAAATCGAACATGTCATTTTCATTAGGCGTCCAGTCTTCATTGCCACAATTAAAATTGTCCAAAAGAAATTCAGAACAAGCTGATATTAATTTCTTTTTAATGTAATCTTTTTTAATCAAATTGTGGACGCTGTGTTCAATAACATTGAACCATCTTAGCTTAAATTGTGGATATGTAACTGCTGCCAATAGAGAGTCATGATCCTCTAAGTTTAATACATATTTAAATCTGTTTTAAGAGAGTCTAATATTGTTTGTATTAACAGCTCCCCTCCGTACTTAAATTGGTTTTTAGACCTCAATTTTTCTAATTTATTTTGAAGAGATACAATACTTGGAAGAAGTATGCCATAAAAACTATTTTG
Organism: Rhamnusium bicolor; assembly: GCA_029963845.1. NCBI lineage: Eukaryota > Metazoa > Arthropoda > Insecta > Coleoptera > Cerambycidae > Rhamnusium > Rhamnusium bicolor. The sequence goes on along the minus strand of JANEYF010003330.1, from coordinate 95,093 downwards.
TTCTCCTTGTAAATAATCAAGTGTGTTCGCTAGTGATTCCATAACTTCACAGTACTCTTCTAAATATTTTAATTCGGTTTCATTAAAATATTTCGAGCCCAGTTTTTGAAATAGTTGGGGTAGCTTTGCTTTTTCCATTACAAGTTGCTTAATGGAGTCATAATATGAATTCCATCTAGTAATACCTGGCGAACTAAGAGTATGGCCTAAATGTTCCGTAATAATTTGATTCGATTTTGGTTGATTCGTCTTTTTCCAGACAGAAATGCATTTTGTCATTGCAAGCATATGTCTATTTCGAACAATTGTATTTCCTTCAAGACATTTTTTCCAATCAGCAGTTGCTATTAAATTTAAGGTATGACTTGCATATCTCTTATGTTTGGGTAACTCATAGGATTCATTACCAGGTAATGAAATAAGATCTATATTATTGGCAACATTGTTGATTTCGTCTTCCTCATCCTCATCATCAGATTTCTCACAATTCTGTTTATTTTCGACTCCATATATAACAAAACCTTTCACAAAGTTGGAGCCATTATCCGTTACTGTGGCTACAACTTTATTTTCAGTAAGATCAAATTTTGTGTTAATGCTATGCAATTTTTCTGCAATGTTTTCATAGTTATGAACACCCGAGAAACGCTGGTAAGATAATGTAACATAAAACTTCTGCGTTTTACAGACCAAATATCCGATGTAGTACACACAAATTTTTGTTTTGATATGTCAGATTTTAAGCTTTCTATATGAGTAGAGTAGAGATCTTTTAATCTGTTCGTAATTGCTTTTCTACCCAAGACCTTAACATTCATTCCATTGAATAAATGTATAAAGCTAGGGTGTTCTACTATTGACAGTGGAGACATTGTATTAATTATAAATTGTATTACGCGTTTATCAAATTCTTTTTTATTATTATTATCACCAACATTTAATTTCTTTCTGTTTTTTTGTTTCATGTTTGTCAATGTTCCTCCTTTTCCTAGTTTCGATACTCTTCGTATATTCACGGCAGGAATTATTATGAATTCTACGCAAATGTTTTATAAAGTTGGTGGTAGCAATTTTTGATCCTTTAATAATTTTTTTCTTGGGAAGACACAGTTGACATTCGGCATCAACTACGTTATCTTTGCAATTTATGATTCGAAAATATTTTCCGTCAAGAATACTTAGTTTTAAATCATATTCAGTGCGACTGCCAGTGGCATCGCTGACATCAGTTTCGCAACTTATTTTAGAGGAAGTTCGTATCATTAATTTGAGTTTCTGAAGTAGACATTCCCAAATTGAAAAATTGGCTAATTTTACACTGACGTTTATTTCTGCCGTCTTTACTTGAGGGCACAAAATCAGGATCATCATCTGTGGAATTATGATACGGATTTTCGTCTGAAGAATTTTCTTTTGTGGTACTCATTTTAACAAATGTGTGTGTTACTGAAAATATACAGATAACTGTAATTTCAACATAGTGGTACGAAACTAACTTAGAAATTTATTATACAAAATAATCAGGGTATAGGTATTATTTATTTTAGCAAAATTAGTTTGGTCAAGAAATATTCGGGAAAAATTAAATTTGCAATAGTAACCTAAAAACATAAAATCCGTGTATACAAGGTGAGGCACATAAAAGTCCACCCATACTATTATAGTCATTTTTTTACATTTTAACAAATTTCGAAACATTATCCCACATTTTTTTCCCAAAATTTTCCATTTTTCTACGAAAAGTGTATTTCGAATTTTGACTTATCTATACAGGGTAGGTCAACAACCAGTTTATTACTCTTATGGAATACCCTATATATTTTTCAGTATTTGTATAGAATTTATCTTACTAATTTCAAAAATAATAATCTTATAGATTTGTTCAAACCGGTTTTAAAATATATGGTTTTAAATATTGAAATAATGTGTGCTGACGGAAATCCAGATTGCTATTAAAAACATTGTACTATATATTTTAAAAATTATTTAATAAAATATAAACAAATTAAATATTTTGAAATCAGTAAGATAAACTCTTTACAAATATTGGAAAATATGCATAAGAGATAACACATCTCTTTTGACCTACCCTATATAGAAAGGCGAAAATACAATTTTCGTAGAAAATTTGAACATTTTGGAAAAAAATACGTGGCATGTTTTTTTATTTTTTAAAAATATCAAAAATAACTAAAATAAATGAGGCAAACTTTTACGTGTGTCACCCTGTACAGAACTATAAAAAAGAATCAGTCATCTTGAAAAATTATAGAAAATGAATATTGAGTCAGCTAGAAACCAAATATTTCTATTAAAATTTGCGGTTAAAAATATATCCCTGAAAGACAACATTATATACAGACATATGATAAATAATTTGTTTATGTATCTTAGTTATGAGGAATAGAAATATTTTCAATTTAAATTCTATTCTGTTTTTCAAATTTCACACTAATGAATAACTCTGAAGCAATACTAAATTGGAGAAAATTTAAAGAAATTAATCAAAAATATTATTTTTATACTAAAGAACAAACGTAAAACTGTTGATTGGCTATAATAAAATATAAAAAAAGTATTTACAAAATATTATTTATTTACTTACTTGCTAACAAAAATCTTAATGACACAAACAATATTTGTATGGCACAATACTACAGGACGTAAAACTTTGAGATTAGAATAATGGGCCCCTTTCTTGTTAACACCCAAATTCATAGGTACTGAGATAAATAACATACTTGTAAGAACTTGTCAAAGAGGTGATTTTTCTTTTCTAAGGTACTTGTATTTACGGGAAAGTAATTGTATTTATGGAAAATTACTTTTTCATAAATACTAATTGTATTTATGAAAAAGTAATTGTAATTGTAAAAGTGCTAAAATTTATTGAGATAAATACAAGTACAAGTACATTATACTATTTGTACTTAAATATAATTACAATTACTTGGAAAACTGAAATGTACTTAAATACAAGTATAAGTACAAAAAAAGTATTTAATTACTTAGCATAAGTACATTTCATAAGTACAGGCACAGCTCTGCTTGCACTTGTAGTTTAAATTCACAAGTAAGAATGATATTTATCCTATGCTCTTCGCAAAAGGTATATTGCATTTGATCGGCATATTTCTAAAACCGTAAATATCGTTCTTAGAGAAAATAATTTCATATCATTGTGTTAGTGATCGAGCTCTGAACTCTCAAAATGTCCGTTCGACTGTCTGTTCATTACGTTTCTTTTAAGCACGATAACTCAAGAACGGAAAGTTAGATCGTATTGAAATTTGGAAAGTAAGTTAGTATTAGCTAGAGAAAGAGCCCTATTGTTTTTGCAAAAAGCGGTCAGTAAATATAAAAGTTATTTTAAGAAAAAAAAATGTACTTACATGAGTTGTAACCTTTGACAAAATTTTTACATCTAGTTAACATTCTGAACAATATTTTATCAAAAGAAAAAAAACATGCTATTTGTTACAGAAAAATGTCTAAGAAGTCAGTAACACGTGAATATTTTGAGGCTGTCGGTAAAGACCGCATAGAAGTGAAGTGCAAACACTGTAAAAAAGAGCTAAAAACTGGTGGAGAAACATTAAATATGTTATCGCATTTGAAAAGAAAGCATCCGGCGATTCTCAGAGAGCACGAAGCCACCTTTCCTGATGAGTCCAGCGGTGTTGAAATTGAAGCTGAGTCTAGCTCTTCGTCTGCTACCAGACAGTCAAAATCAAAAGTTGGCGGTAGCTCTTGGAGAAAACGACCCAGGCAAACTAAAATAAGTTTTGAGAATCTTGATAATGCATATAGTGCAACTGATCCAAAAAAAAATTAAGATAGATAAGGCACTTGCTTTAATGATGGCTATAGACATTCAGCCAATAAATATCGGAAATAACAAGGGTTTTAGAATGCTAATTAATACTCTAGATTCAAGGTACTCTTTGCCGTCCAACACCACTGTAAGAAATACGTATCTCTAACAACGGACCTGTGGAGTAGTGAAAGTACAGAGACCGACATAATAAATAATGCTGTTTTAGTATTAAATGCGTTTAACTATGCAACGAATATGATTAGTGGAAGCTACGTAACAATGTCTTTAATAATACCCATCATATGCGGATTATATCATAAGTTGCAAAACATTGTCAGCGAAATTAAAACAGAATGCGGGATAAATATTTTGAACAACATTTGCGAGTCGATGAACAATCGCCTAACAAAATACGAAGAAAGAACAGTAACCTGGTTTGTAACCTTTTTGGCCCCTCGGTTTAAAAGCACGAGTTTAGATTAGCAGATAATGCAAAAATTACGAAAAATATTTTGCAAAATGAAACATCCGGCTATTTGGTCAGAGCCGCAAGCGCCGCGAGCGCCACAAGCGCCACAGCACCGCAAGCGCCACAAGCGCCGCAAGCGATCTTATTCCATCAACGTCAACTACGCAAACAGAGAAAAATAAAACAAACACACTGAGAAAAATTTTGTCGATTTTTTAAAAGAGAAGACGATTAGACACGCGCCAGTTCAGAGCAAAACTGCTGAAGCTATTAAAGTCATGGCAATATACTCAGACACACCCTGTGTTAACTCAGAAAATCAAGAGTTCGACGTTCTTTCGTACTGGAAAAATTGTTTATATCCATTGAAAAAAATTGCAGAAAAATATTTCTGTATACCAGCCACTTCTGTCGCGTCAGAACGTCTATTTTCAGCAGCAGGCTATACGATAAATGAAAGACGAAATAGACTGAAAAATGATATTATAAATATTTTGCTTTTTTTAAATCAAAATTATTGGATAAATACATTATAAATTTTATATATTACTATTTTTATTATTATATATTTTTTTGTATGCATACTGCATAGGTATATTTTTATTTTATTATAAAGTTGTTTATGTTTCGTTTCAAATTAATAAATAAATACCATGAAATGTGGAAGTGTTTTATTTCTTATATTTAATTTTTTTCAAACTGCTCCCATTTTTTTTAAGCATTTTTAGAAAAACACCGGTTTTCAGGTTTTTACCGGTTTTTCCTAAAAATTCTCCGGTTTTAAACCGGTACTAAAAAGTACCGGTTTTTTCAAACACTAATGTGTACTACCTAGTTGGCGGGAAATATAAATATAAATATTTTAATATATCCCATGTGAATGCCGCTATACATAGGAGAAATTAAAAAGAACGAAACACATAGGATAAATTAAAATGGCCTATTGTAAAGCTATGAAGCCCACCACACATAGGAGGTTTCGTATACTTGTGGAGCACAAATAGACTAATTTCATTTCATTAAAATCTTAATTTTGCTCATATTTTCACATAGGATGTATTAAAACGACAACGACGAAATATTACTTATTCATTAATAATTACTACTCATACGTTGAGGTTAGAATTTGAAATTTAATATTATTAAATTAAAGCACGCATACGTTTATTATTTAAATTTAGCATAACTCTTTATTATACAACTTATTTGATTTAAAGAGTAATATCTACTATTAATGCACATACATAAACTACAAAATGCATAAATGGTTTTAAAAATCAATTAAAGCTACAGACTTCTATGTCTATGGTTAAAGCATAATTTATAATATTATTATTTTTATTCTTACCTTAGCTGTTCCTTCTGACATATTGATTATCCTATATTACCCTTATCAGTTATCGTCAACAAACACAGTACAGAGTTTAGCGTTTAGCACATGAATGGCCGTTGTTGTCACACGCCCGACACAACCAGTGTCCTCATTGGTGCGAACAAATGGTCTGAGTGAGCATTTGGCGGGAGGATTAGAATTTAGCGGCTAATTCAAACCGCAAAATTTTTGTCCTACCGTTTTTTTAAGTATATTTTATTATTACAATGAAATGTTTATTTACCCACTAGATTGTATATAAATATACTATTCTAAAAAAAAAAATAACAGTTACTTACCATTTTTTAACGTGATGAAATGAAAAATATTAAATATACTATACTGTTATTCAGACCTACGATACCTCTTACGTTATTAGTATAACAGGGCTGTTAAGAATTATAGCCAATCAAGTAAATATTTTTCAAAAGGCGGTTTCTGATTGGATAAGAGTTTTAACAGCTCTGTTATAATAACATAAGAAGAAACATCATAAGCTTGAATTAGAAGTAAAGATTTATCAAAAAGGCGGTTTCTGATTGGATAAGACCTGAATATGTGCACGTTTACTGTTTTTGTTTGACTATATATAAACAAATATTTACAAAATGTAAAAAGTGAATTTAATATTACATCTGCTATATTAATGCAAACTTATAATTGACAATTAACTGTAAGTTTATAAAAAGATTTTACGAAAATATTACACCACCATTATATATATATATATATATATATATATATATATATATATATATATATATATATATATATATATATATATATATATATATATATATATATATATATATATATATATATATATATATATATATATATATATATATATATATATATATATATATACATATATATATATATATATATATATATATATATATATATATATATATATATATATATATATATATATATATATATATATATATATATATATATATATATATATATATATATGTTAGCTTTTTATTTAAAAAAAGTTTATAAAATAACTAGTTTTCACAAAAATACACTTTTATTCAATTTTTATCCTCCCAACCGCCACTCTGTGCTTACATATTGAAACATATACACATACTAAATTGATTATATTTAATATCTACAGTTTGTTTTGTTTATAGTTAGATCACATAACGTTATATCCTTGTCAGCAGCACTCATGACGACCTAGGCTAACACGGCCGCCTTCCTGACGTAGGGGCGTCCTCAGGGAAACTCAAATATTGAGGTCTGTTAAGTAATATGCACTCGATTGCACAGCTCAGAGGCCTATTTCTTGAATAAGCATGTCTGTCAATCAGTAAATAACATGTACTCGATTGACCAGCTCAGAGGCCTATTTCTTGAATAGGCGTGTCTGCCAATCTTTATTTTCTTTTTGGTAGACAATAACAAAATAATATCAAATGAGAAATATTTCTCGTCCCGCCATGTCTAGATACATAGGGGAGACCTTAGTCTAGGATGATGTTTTCAACCATTCTAGGGATCTTAGAAAGCCCGATTTGTATTCGGGGACCTTAAGCCTGAATCTAATTCAGGGACCTTTAATATTATATTGGTTCCGTACGCTACGGTACTAGCCAATTTACTACGCCTACAAGACCAAAAGAACTACAAAAATGTAAACAAAGAAACAAAAACAAAAAAAAATACAACTAAAACATACCTTACTGTGGCCAATTGCGTAAATGTTCATGAGCAGCGACAGTTGTTCGCTGACGCCCCCCTATGCGCCTTAATGCATACCTTTTATTTTCCAAACAATGTGTCACCTCAAAAGGGCCATGAAATTTCGGTTTTAGTTTGCCTCCCCCAGCTAACTGAGTATTTTGTATGGCGACCCTGTCGTCTACAGCGTACGACACTGCTGGTACCCGCTTCTTATTAAAATTTGCCGTTGCCTGTTTGGTTACTGCTTCTAATCGTTGAATAAAGTTTTCACGCGCCAATTCAGCATCCATGACCTCGGGCTGAGTAGGAATATCAACCAACAGCTGTTCAACGGCCTTTAAGCGTCGGGTTTCACCAAACATCAGAGCGTTCGGAGAAAATCCAGTTGTTTTATTGATTGTCACGTTAAAGTCACCTTCAATAGCAGGAAGCACTTGTGTCCATTTCTTTTCGTCAGCTTCATTGAGAACCGCTCGCATGGCATTAAACAATGAACGCATTACACGTTCTACCTGTCCATTTCCACGTGGCACTCCTGTTGCAATTAAATGTAGTTCCGTAAGAAACTGTTTAAATTTACTGGATTGAAAAGCAGTTCCTCGGTCAGCTATAATGCGCTGCGGAGTGCCAAATTCGTCAACTACCTCTCTCAGAGCTTTTATGGTATAATCAGTAGTTTTCTGCCGAATGGGACAGAATCGTACATATTTAGTAAATGCGTCGATGATTACCAAGATTTGAGTGCATCTATTTGATTTCACCAAGGGCCCAGCGTGATCGATATGCCAAGTATCCATTTTTCTTCATGGCTTGGCTATTTGCTGACATAAGCCCCGTTTTTTGCCAGTAGGGGACTTTCCCAAAATACAGGAGCGACAATTTGCTATATACTTGCGCACGGATTTTCCCATGCGAGGCCATATCAAGTCCTCGCGAAGTTTTGCTAACATCTTGTCGGCACCTATATGTGAGGATGCATCATGATATAATCGCAAAATATGTAATCGTGCCAGTACTGGGACAAAACAACGATAACGTCCATCACATGGGCTTTGAAAATACACCATATTGTTTTTCACGGTATAGCCAAACTCACTACACTTTTTGTTTAGCACACTCTGACAAAACCGATCATCAGCTTGATACTCACGAATAGATTTACTGGATACATCCCCGACAACCACGCGTGATACTATAACTCGTTTAGGTGGAGCGTTACGACTAATATAATCAACGTGAGCCATCTTTGCTCCTGGTCGATAAGCAGTGTCAAAATTAAAATCTTCGAATTTTATCCACCATCGAGCTACACGAGAGTGCAACTCCTTTTTCAGTGCTGTTGCACGTACTGAATTACAGTCTGTGAAAATGGTGAATTTGATGCCGTACAAATAAACACGAAAATATTGGGTGGCTTCTACGATTATCAGCGTCTCTAAATCGTAGGAATGATATCGTGATTCACTATCAGTAGTACGTCGGCTGAAATAAGCTACAGGATGTAGCAGATTGCCCGTCCCCTTCTGTATCAGCATAGCGCCAAGTCCCACCGAACTAGCATCTGTATGTAACTCCGTTTCTACGTCTGGGTTAAAAATGTTTAGAATAGGGTACTCTGTCAACCTTTTTACTAGTTCTAAACGGATTCGTTCACATTCCATTGTCCACACGAATGGTTGTCCTTTTCGTAATAACACAGTTATCGGGGCGGTCAAACATGCAAAATTTCTTATAAAACGGCGAAAATACCCGGCCAATCCCAGAAATTGTCTAACGCCTTTTACATCACGAGGAGCAACAGTTTGAACGAGAGCCTCAACCTTTCGGAGGCTTGGCTTTATAGTCCCGCCATCGATTACTACACCTAAATATTCAATAGACGTTTGAAAAAACTTGCACTTGGATAAGTTTAACACAAAACCGGCTTTTGATAGAGTGTCTATTACCACACGTAGGCGTTCAAGGCCTTCATCGATTGTCTGCGCTGGGCACAGCACATCGTCTATATAAACAAAAGCAATATTGTCCTTCAGAGATCCAAGTGCTTTATCAATTGCACGCTGATAACATGATGGCGAGTTTACAAAACCAAACGGGAGTTTTTTTACAATATATACACACTTTATTTGCCGTAAATTTTTTCCTGAGATGGACCAGGTGCAGTAGGTTCAACAGAGGTTCTCGTCGTTTGCCATGCTTTACAGTCAGCCTGTTTGTGTCCATTCCGGTCACATTTTCGGCATTTGCCAGGAAACATCGGTATTCTAGTACGTACATACCGAGGAGGCGAATCTCGACGTCTTTTTCGAAAATTTTCAGTAGTTCCACGGGTTAAAAAAGGGTTGCTGTTTCCTTTCGCTGCTCTTGCGAGCATCACAGGCTGCCAGTAATTTGAGCAAGTCCGCCTCACACGTTGGTTCTTGGATACAAATTCTGTTTTTTGCCTCTTTATCCTGCAAATCGTCTTCAAGGAGACTGAGCGTTATTTTCCAAGGAAATTTGGCATAGAACCGTTTTATGGCGGCCAGTTTTGTGTTACCATATTCCACCAAGTGTAATTTGAACTTACAATAGCTAGACAAGCACGTATTCTGGTAGCGGGAGTCCCTTGCTCAGGAAACGCTACCTCAAAATCTCGGCGAAACGAAACCCAATCACGCACAAGCGGCTTCCATTGTTTATAGAAACATGCAGCTCGCCCACGAAGTGCGTCACCGGCTTTTAACACAATTAGTGTATCAGAGATGTCAATTTCTTGCTGAATGCGTGTTACATCATCCATCCATTCCGTCATCCATCCATTCCGTCATAGAAAAGGACGTGGAATGTGCGCCAAAGCGGATCTGACGACATCAAGCGCAGGCGTGGAAGCTACTGGCGAACTAGCTGGAATGGAGTGGACGGAAGTATGCTGGGCGGCCATTACAGACAAAACTTGCATCATTTGTTTCTGAAGTTGCACATTACTTTCTTGTTGCAGTTTCCACATTTTCAACATTTGGTCACTCACAGTACTATCTTGTTCTACTACATCGAGTTCACTTTCGTCTTTATCGCCTACATTCGACGCGTTTTCTTCACTGTCAGCCATTTCTTATGGTATTGTGCCGACGAAGAAAAAAAATTTTTTAGGTCCTTTCTCCCTGGTTTTACGATACAAAGGAGGTATCCCACTTCTGATGTTAGCTTTTTATTTAAAAAAAGTTTATAAAATAACTAGTTTTCACAAAAATACACTTTTATTCAATTTTTTATCCTCCCAACCGCCACTCCGTGCTTACATATTGAAACATATACACATACTAAATTGATTATGATATTTAATATCTACAATTTGTTTTGTTTATAGTTAGATCACATAGCGTTATATCCTTGTCAGCAGCACTCATGACGACCTAGGCTAACATATACATATATATATATATATATATATATATATATATATATATATATATATATATATATATATATATATATATATATATATATATATATATATATATATATATATTAATAAAAAAAAAAAAAAAATTAATAAAAGGGAAAAAAAAAAAAAATATATATATATATATATATATATTAGAGATATATATTAGAGATATTTATGCAAACTTAAAAAGTTAATATATAATGATATTTCTTAAAAATGGTAACATTAATCTTACGTATAATATTTGCCTCTAGTAATATTTATTCAATATTAACATACTTATTTTTTTCAAACATTACATAAGCTAACGAAAGCAACCTTTCTAATATGATGTGAAGTTCCTTGTTTAGTGGGCATATAATTATTTGCTTTGCATCTCTATGGCTCTTGAAAAATGAATAGAAACAGCTTGCAATATCTTCTTTGTCTCTACCTGAAACACCTTCGTGCCACAAAACAGCGTATGGTTTTAACTGCGATTTTGAACCGATTGATACAAAACTTTCCTTTGGACGCTATAAGTCTCTTAATAAAAATCACCTTTTTTAAAACTGTCCATCCTCGACAACATAATAATTTTCTGCAAATCTGCAGAAACACATATAGTGTCTTCGTCAAAATGTGTGCCAGATTGCGTCTGATAAAATCTACTGGACTCAGTAACAAGAATCTTATGTTTCTTATAACTAGAACATGTTGCAAGTATCTTGAATATTTTCTTTATTATGCTCATGTAATCTGAATTCCTCGAATTCTTCGTGCCCCAGTACTGCAAATGACATATTTTTTGCCCTCACACGCAAACGATATAAATCGTACGATACCTTACAATTGGCATTTTTGGATTTAAAATCCTCGAACATGGTGGAGACTGATATGTCGCTGGGTAGATATCTTCTGTTCGGTGCGTGAGCACGTCCTAAAAAAATCAAAAATAAATTTATATAATTATTAGTTGTGGTACAAAATTTAGAAACTAACCTTTAATGAGATAGATGGATGAAACGTCTCAATATGTTTATCTATGAGAGAGTAATCTATTCTCTTTTTAGCCGAATCGCAATGTCTATTCTTTGGGGGATTAAATATATTTCTTGGAGTTTTCGACAAGGTGTCATGTAAAACTCTATCGTTTGATTTTTTAAACCCTAAGGTTGTTAAAAAAAAAAAGGTTTTACACACTTGTACCATTTCATCGGTTTCATCTTTCAAATAGTACTTAAAAGTATTCTGTTTTGTTTCACTTTCTGTTGTCCGATGTTTTGGATCTTGCCTGGTGCATGTGTTAAGCATGAAAGCCTTTCTCTCTTCATTAGTTAAACTCCAAAAATTTTTATTTATTACAGTTCTCTGAATTTCATTGATTTTATTCAAACATGCTTTTCTACAACTCTTTATATCGCAGCCTGGTACTACCGTATGCTTCTCAATAATTTTTGTCTCTTCATATTCTTCTCTTCTACTTTAGTCTTTGGATCTATCCGCCTTCTTTTTCTTGGGTTACCTGCTTTCGTGTAACCTTCGTCATCTAATTTTTTTGTTATATTATCTTCTGCAGATCTTTCAGATGATGTATTTGGTATTATAGGTGGCATCACTTTATCACTATGATTAAATGCATTTTCTTCAAATGGAACACCATGACTATCTATTATAGATATAAAATTCAATGTAGAGTTAGACGGTGAAACAGTACAATTGACGCAGATTCATTTTGTTCATTACTATTAGTCACTTTAGAAATTGAAGACAAATCATCATGACTGTTTGTAGTTAATATCAGATAAATTCCATCTTCTGTTACAATCGGTATATTTGTAGAAAGTTGTTCAATTTCTTTAATCGCTAACGAAGATTTATCAGGTAAATTATTATTACTGTCGCCAATTAAACTTGCATCCCAAACTTTATCATCAGTTATAACCAGAATACCTGATATGTTCATTTTGTGTTTTAGTTTCCAAATAATATTTAGGCAAAACGTTAGTATTATCATGGATTAAAGTTGTTGGAAAAACTACATCGTCCGTTGATATCAAATTACTTGACATAGGATCATTTTGTTCTTTAGTAACTAAATATTTTATTAAAATATCACTATTTTCATTTACAGTTGCCATACAAGCTCCTGCCGTTGAAACCGTGGACTTAGTAAGATTTTTTCCTTTATTTGCCAAAGATAACATTACCTTTGCTCTAGACATATTGCTGAAATAACGATTATTTATTGTAAATATTGCAAATTATTAGAAAATTTGGATTTTAAGTGTTTCAAGAAGTTAATTAAAACTCTGTAGTTCATGTAATGTTTTTTAATATAACTAATATTGATACAGCTTTCTACCTTAGTAAATATGTAGATAGAATAAAATGCTAACATACCAAAACCACCAAAAAACCCAATTTCGAATATTTAGTAGATACCGCGTTTGATTTTAACACGACAGTACTGTACATTGGGAAATTAAAAAATCTAATACGTAAAGTAGGTACAAACTTTGGCAAACGAAAATCTATATTTAATAGTTTTCTTTTTCGGTATGGATAGTATTAACAAACTTTAACAATAAGTTTGATCATATCTGGGCGAATTTGAAATATATGGACAATTAGAAGGCATTTCCTTAATAATACTAGTATCTTTTTTCATTTGGTTTTTTATTGCAGATTTCCGGGACTCCTTTTTTTCTTAGTTGTAAAAAAAAACGAAGTTTGTTTTTTGATTTTTTTGTTGCTTGGTTCTTGTCCTAGTTCATCTGATACTTTCAAATTAAAACTTCCAGATTTCTAGAATAAGATAATTGCTCAGGAGTATGTTCTTTACATTTATCATTATTTATTATTTGTAATGATGTACTTTTTATTTCTTCAATATTTTCTAGGCTTTGTTTATTTGTGGATACTGATGACACTGCACTGGCTAAACTCACTAGTTGCTCGTTATTATTTTTGCAGGCAGTGTGAAGATTATGAGTATATTTTTTTATGTTGAGACAAATATAGTGAATGTGTTTACAAATATTGTATCTAATATTGAAAGCAATACATGTGTATTCAAACAAATGTATGCAAATATTACAAAATGTACATTTCAATTTACAGCCTCCACTTATTATGCATTCTTTATTTTTCATAACAATATGTTTTTTGTCATTACCTAAATCTACAATAAAACGATTTTCTTCAAATTTCTGAAGGACACATTTCAGTGTTAGAGCCAACCTGTGTCGTGCATTTATTTGGGCCATACGCTTTGTGATTTTTCCTTTCGTTAATTTTACCATTCGATCTATAATCTTATCGCGTATAAATTTTTGCAACATATGTAATGATTTATTCAGTCCCTTTATTCTTTCCATTTAGATATACATACATACATACATACATACATACATACATACATACATATATATATATATATATATATATATATATATATATATATATATATATATATATATATATATATATATATATATATATATATATATATATATATATATATATATATATGAATAATAATAAACATAGGGAAATCCACAGAGAAAAATCTGTTCGTGGACTATGCTATACGATAAATCAAAGTACCTGTTAAACATGTATTACAATAGGGGAAGAGAAAGAAAAAAAGGAAAAAAAACAGTGATATGCATAATTAAATACCACTCACTAAAATAATAATAAGCCAATTTCATATTTGGACACATGTGCATATATATGCACATACATCCACATATACACACACATTCATACATACACATATACATATTTGCACATATATGCATATTTAAACATATACACACTTACACACACACATATACACATATATACGCATACATATACATACACATATACATATATACATACATACACACATACATACATACACATACATACATACTTATAAACATTTTATTTATTCATTTAATCTTTTTTTTTTACTAAATTATTTGATGAATTACAGTTCTAGGTGTTGCCAGAATCCATTCCGATAGTTTTTTTTTAAATAAGTTGTAAGAATTTAAGTTTTTTAGTTCATTTGGTATAATATTATACATCTTAGAACTTAGGTAAGTGAAGCTTCTTTGGCCAATTGTTTTTCCCATTTTTGGTACGACTATTGAGTTTAATTTATTCTTGTGTTATATGTGTGGTCAACTATCTGGTTTTTGGTTATATTTTTTTTTTATGTAATATCAAAGTTTGGCAAAACAGCTGTCTAATGTCTAGGATTTTTGATTCGAGGTACAAATCGTTGCTCGGAAAGAGGTAGGGTTTCTTAAATATTATTTTTAAAATCCACCTTTGAGTCACCTCTAATTGTTTTAGATGACAGTTCATTACGCCTCCCCAAGCAATGTTGCCGTATATTAAATGGGTTTGCACCAAAGCATAATACATTGTTTTCATGTGGTTGACATCGAAAATTTTTTTTCAGATATTTGAATTTTGGAATAAGGCATCGCAATTTTTGTACTAAACTACTTATATGTGTATTCCATTTTAATTGGCTGTCAATAATAATTCCTAAGTATTTTATACTTTGGCAGGATTCAAGTTCGGTATTAGTGTCATTATATTTAATTTCTATGCTTTTATAGGTCGGCAGGTTGTTAATATAGCTTGTAAATGGTAAATATTTTGTTTTTTTTATGTTGATAGTAAGTAACTTAGCAGCAAAAAAAGTCTAACAGTATAGGAAAGTCCTGTTGAATTTTTTCTTTTAGACATAGCCAGCTCTTGTCTTTATAGACCAATGCCGTGTCATCGGCAAAACTTATTATTTGGCCTGTGATGGGTATATTAAATATTTCATTCACATAGAGATTGAATAACAACGGTCCCAGTACAGTACCTTGTGGAACTCCAAAAACGACATTTCTTGTACTACTCACTACACCGTTAATATTAACGCATTGACTTCTATCTTGTAGATAACTTTTTAATAAATCATATGCTGTCCCTCTTATACCAATATTTTCTAATGTGTCTAATAAATCAGGGTGACTCACCGTATCGAAGGCTTTGGCCAAGTCAACAAAGATACAGATAGCTGGTTCAGAATTATCCACGGCTGCATATACTTTCGACATTACCTCAGCAATTGCATCCTGTGTTGACTTGCCTTCTCGAAATCCATGTTGTTTTGCTGATAATATATGATATCTATTTATAAAACTTAACAATCTTTTTTTAATAATTTTTTTCATATATTTTTGACAGACATGACAACAATGAAATAGGTCTATAATTATGGATGTCTAATCGGTCACCAGATTTATGTATTGGTTTAATAACTGCGGTTTTAAACGATCTGGGAAAAGTGCCACATTCGAGAGATTTATTAAAAATGTACAATAATGGTCCAACTATATACTCGTCGCATTCTTTAATTGTTTCTGCCCTCAGAGAATCCATACCAGGTGCTTTGTTGAGTTTTAATTCGTTGATAATTTGTATAATTTCTTGGTCATTAGTTTGTTCTAGATATATTGAGTTTACTATATGCTTTTTTGGGAATTGTCTTTTCACGGGTTTGATCTTTTTTGCTAAGCTACCGCCAATTTCATTAAAGAATATGTTAAACGATTCTGAGATTATTTGATTATCTGATGTAATGTCTCCATTTTCAAGTTTAATTTTATTAATATAATTGTTAACTGATTTATTTTCAATGTTTTTGACGCACATCCACATATTTTTTGGACAATTTTTATTTTTGTCTATTAGGGACTTGTAATAATCTTCTTTAACTTTTTTTATTAGATCATTTACCTTGTTTCTATAATTCTTATATTCCAGCAGCATAATCATATTATCGGGGTTTTTTTTGTTTTTTTATGTAAGGAGTTTTTGTGGTTTATAGAATTTATTAGACCATTCGTTATCCACGGATTTCTTTTGACCTTATTTCTTTTAATTTTAATTGTTTTTGTACAATGCGCAATGTTACTATTTAATTTATTTATAAATAAATCAGTAGCTTCGTCTACTGTATCCGTACTGTAAACATCTAACCAATTTTCTGTTTTTAGCTTATTTTTTAACTCATTGTAATTTATATATGTTTTTGTATATTTACTATTATTACCAACTTTTTCCATTTCAGGTAAAATGTATTGTAGAGTTATGGGATAATGGTCTGTTATTTGGTACTGAAGTATTATTGGCAGAAAATGTTCTTTTTGGATATTTGTTCTGAGGAATACATGATCTAAGCATGATTTACTCAAAGATTGAACCCTAGTGTAATTATTTATGTATGACTCGTAGCCATGTTCGCTTAATATGTTTAGATATTCTTGAGAAAAGTAATTGTTATTATCAAGGATGTCAATATTTATATCTCCTATAATTATATCTATATCATGTTGTGAATTATTTGTTTGTAAAAAATTATGCAGATTATAATTAAAATTATCTGTACATTGAGAAGGAGATCTATATATGCCTAATATTTGAATAGTTTTTTGATTAAATAGTAATTCAATTTTAATTACTCTGATGCTGCCTATGCTAATGATATCATATGTGTAATTAATTTTATTTTTTATATAAATAACGACGCCATCACATTTGTTAATATCTCCTGAATTATAAAGCAAGTCAAAGCCGGGTATATTATACATATCCAAGTTAGACAGCTGCCAGGTTTCTGTTAATATAACACAATCATAAGTGTAATCAAATTCATTCAGTAATAACTGTAACTCATCAAAATTTTTATGTAAACTTCTGATATTATTATGAAATAGATTAAATGTTGTAAATTTTGTTTCATTTATTTTATCTTTACATTGTGGTAAGCTATCCATTATTACGGTATTAATTTTTGATGTGTCAAAATCTCTAATATAACAATCCATTTTCACCTATTTTTATTTCAATAATTATATAACTTTAGTCAATTTTATATAACATAATTAATGTAAAAACAAAATAAAATATACCTAATAATTAAATAGATTAAAATTCGACTAACAATAAAAATATAATAAATTGAAAAAAAACATATGGCAAATTTGTATGATAATTTATATCATGTAACTAAAAATATTTACGATTAGGGAAAATGCTTAAAAGATATCTTAACTAAAAATATTACCGATCAGTTTAATTTTTATATTTATTTATTTTGTATTGAACGTGTTCTTACTTTCCGAAGGGGAGTTGAACCAGCCCTTGTTTTTGGAGTGTCCGATGCGTGCGATGTTTTTTTGTTCCGAGTGTCTATTGTGTGTGTCGTGTTTTCCGTCCCTTTTTGTATTTTAAGCTTTCGAATGTTCTCAGGTTGCTTTTCTGGATTATGATGTTTAGACTGTTCTTCGTGTATATATTTTACAGCACTCTTTATTTTTTTCTTTGGTTTGGTGATCGTCGATTTCTTCTAGGTCCTCTATGGTATGTGGGATGTTGTTTATATATAGTTTGTTTCCTTTGATATGGCATTTGTTGTTACTGTTTTCGTTGGCTCTATTCAAATGTCCCCTTAGAATTTTATATTCTTCTCTCTGCTTGTTTGTTAAGTCATGTCTTATACTTATATTTGTGCCTTTTTAATCTGCTGCAGTTTCTCAGTATGAGTTTCTTTTTTAGTTCTGACACGAATTCTATTTTAATAGGGCTTTTTGCAGAGTTTCCAAGCGGATATATGTTATTAATATCTATTTCTGTGATGTCAATGCACAAGGTTTTTTTCAGTTCCTGAGAAACAAATTCTACCAGTGATTCTCTAGAAGATATTTCCAAGCCAAAGATGACAATGTTGTTCTTTTTTACTATTTCTTTCCAGTAGTTCTCATTCTGGTCCTCAGCTCTTGATTCTCTTCCTCTAATTTGATAACTTTTCGATTTAACGATTCTACCTTTATATTACTGTTGTTTCACTGGCTTGTATTGCATTTTTTAGGTCTTCTCTACTTTTTATTATTTCTTCATATAGCTGTGTAATACTTATATTGGAATCAAACTCATTCATTTTATTTAAAACTTATCAGTGTGTGGTCACCTTTAGGTATAAATAATATTTTGGTAAAGATATAAAGCTTTCTTTACTGAGTTCGAGTTTTATTGGTGTCTGTCCCTTTTTGTCGCACATGTGTTGACCACTTGTCTTTGGACTGACGGTTATTATTCCACTTTTAATCACTTTTTATGTAATATTGTTTTTATATGAGCTTAGTTTTTTTTTTAAATTATGTAAGTTATACGCAAAATTTTTTGGTCTGCAACCCACTTTAAAATTTAGAATTTTAGCACAGTTTTTACCGGGTTTTTTTTGCGATTTTACAGGAGCGTCCCGTCGCACGACCGCTTCACTCGACCACCAAGCAATATATTGATATATATATATATATATATATATATATATATATATATATATATATATATATATATATATATATACATATATATATATATATATATATATATACTTATATATATATGTATATATATATATATATATATATATATATATATATATATATATATATATATATATATACATATATATATATATATATATATATATATTATATATATATGTATATATATATATATATATATATATATATATATATATATATATATATATATATATATATATAATAATAATAACGTTTATTTACCACTGCTCACAGTATAGTTTACAATGAGTATATAATGCAATTTACAATTATTACATGCAAATAAACAAAAAAGAAATCTACAAAAAACCATAGGTTGCGCGTAGATAAAGATTTTCTGTTCCTTTAATGTACTACAGACAAATTTACATTTTACATTTTATAGTAATTAATTATAAATTCAATACAATAGTTTTTAGTAAAATAAAATAGATTGTAAAAAATTAAAAAAAAATAAAAAAATAAATAATTTTTGACTTATAAGTTTGTGTATAGTTATTCTATCTGTATTTAATAATACAAAAGTTTTGATTTTTTTTTTAAATAATCCCAGAGATTTTATATCATTGATTTGATTTTTTTGTTGTTCAGGTAAAAATTGTATACTCTGGAACAATGATAAGTATGGCTTCGTTGTCCTATTGTTTTTTCCGACTTTATTGTTTTAACTTGCAGATTTGTTTTATTTCGTGTAGAGTACTAATGATCAATATATTGTGTTAGTTTTGTTTTTGTAGATGTGAGTAACAACATTACAGAAATATAGTTGCCTAATATCTAAAATTTTTGATTCTGTAAATAGGAGATTTGAGGGTAAGTATTTTCCTTATTATACATTATTTTTAAAAATATTTTTGTAATACATCTAATTTTTCAGGTAACTAGTAGTGATTCCTCCCCCATCCTAATATTGCATATTGTAATCTAGACTCTATTAAGGCAAAATATATCATTCTCATATGACGTGTATCAAGTATTTTAAAGTTGTATAAAATACTTCTTAAAGTTCTAGAAACATTATCAACATGTACATCCCATCTTAAATGTTTATCTAGCGTGTCTCCTAAATATTTTATATGATCTGTTGACTTAATTTCTATAGACTCAGATATATTTTTTATTGTTAATGACTGAAATTTAGGTAAGCTATTTTTGTAACATGCAAATGGTACGTACTTTGTTTTTTCATAATTTATTGTTAAAATGTTATGATTAAATCAATCTATTAATAATTTCATGTCATTTTCAACTTTAGTTTTTAGTTCCGACCAAGTTTGGTCCTTATAATAAATTGCTGTGTCATCTGCAAAGCTTATGATCATTCTGGAAGTTTTAATGGTAAGTAAATTGTTTAGATATATTGTGAATAGCATAGCTCCAAGGACTGTTCCCTGTGGTACCCCATATTCTACTACTTTTTCCAAGCTTGTTTTGGTACGAATTCTTACATATTGTTTTCTCTGAGTTAGGTAGCTTGGAAATTAATTTGTGAGCATTTTCCTTATTCCTATATCTTGCAAGGCCTCCAACAACTGCATGTGACTAACAGTGTTAAAGGCCTTAGCAAGATCCAGGAATATATATACATAACGAAGGATTTCCGTCATCCATATTTTTATAAATTTCAGATGTTAAGCATGAAATTGCATCTTGCGTTGATTTGCCCTCTCTGAATCCGAATTGCTTATCTGATATTAGTTTGTATTTATATATGAATTTTTCTATTCTTACTTTTATAATTTTTTCAAATACTTTTGTTAAGCTCTTGATCAAAGATATAGGTCTATAATTAGATGGAATATTTTTATCTCCTTTCTTGAAAATAGGTTTTATCACGGCTGATTTAAATTCATGGGGGCAAAATTCCTGTGTCAATTATTGTATTTATAAGAAATGTTAATGGCGATGCAATTTCTTCACACATTTCTTGTAAAGTTTCTGTTTTTGTTCCGTCTATACCAGGTGCTTTTTTAATTTTTAGTGTTTTAATTGTATTGATTATTTCTTTTTTTGTTGGTTGGCTCTAGATATATGGAATACTGGGATATTTCTCTTGCTGGAGGGGTGCTTTGAGGCTTGTGAATTTTTTCGGCAAGTTCTTTTCCGATCTTAGCATAATAATTATTGAAAGTATTAGCAATTATCAAATCATCCGTTGTTAGATCATTTGTTTCGGTCATAATTTGCTGTACTTCACTATCTTTAGTAAGTACGTTAATATTTTTTTCATACAAACATAAAAACATCTCTGCACCTCGCCCACAGAATATCTAACCATGTCTGTCATTTTCCTTCCCTCCAAAAAGACTCTCGCGCGGTCGGTCATCGTCGGGCGCCTCGAAGCCACGGTGTCGCCAACCGCTAACACCACACCAGAAATAGGCGGCAAATTCAAACAAACAGTCTACAGTTCGGCCAACCTGACCGATGACCGTCCTCGGGCATACTTCAATAAATTTTTGTAATATACTTAACATTAAACAAGTCCTAGTTGTTGCCGAGATGCCGGACGAGGCGGACGCTGCAGACGCGGTCTGTGGAGAGTGCTCTGAAAACTTTGTTGCCAGTAAAAAGTTAATTGTGTGTGAACTCTGTCTTAAGAAGTATCATGTTGGATGTGTAAAGATAAGAGATACGTGGTGCAAAATTATTAATGACTGCGATACTTTAATGTGGTTTTGTGACCTCTGCAAGAAAGGTGTCCAAGAAAAACTGAAACAAGTGGTTACTATTGAAAATATTCAGGAAAGTACTAGCCGTATAATGGAAAATACGGTAAATATGTTATCATTATTGCAAAGTAAACAAAATCCTATTATGCAAAAAATGAAAGGAACCGTCTAAATTATAGTGAAGTGTTAAAACGAAATAAAAAGCCATCCATTATTATAAAACCAAAAAAACAGTCAAGACGGTAAAGTGACAAAAACGGACATATCTCAAAAAATTAATCCTAGCGAATTATCAGTCTCAGTAAACAGAATGAAAACTGGTTCTCAAGGAAGTGTTTTAATAGAGTGCAATGATGACACATCGCTGGAAAAACTTCAAAGCAAGGCTATAAGTGAACTTGGGGTTAATTATGATATAAGAGTACCTAAAACCATAAAGCCAAAAATTCTTATAGTAGGTGTTCGCGAACAAAACTTGGAAGACAATAAAACATTTATAGATACGCTAATATCACAAAATCCTCTACTAAAAGAGGTTAATAAAGAAGACACTCAGTTTGTTCGTAAATATAAGCCGAAAAATAAGACACTGTAATGTAATAGTAGAAATAACTCCACAGCATTTGGCACAAATTTTACACAATCAAAAAATTTTTGTTGGGTGGGACAGTTGCCCAGTGTATGAGTATATAAGTGTCCTCAGGTGTTTTAAGTGTTGGAGATTTGGACATAAAGCAAGTGTATGTAGACAAGAGAAAAGAGTATGCCCATTGTGTAATGAAGATCACCCAAGTAATAATGAATGTCCTCCGGGTAAAGTGGAGTGTACAAATTGTAAGCATGCATGTAAAGTAATAAAAGTACCTAATGTAACCTATAATCACACAGTTTTCGACAAAACCTGTAAATCTTACTTAAGAGCAGTAGAACAAGCTAACGCTAGAATAGATTACCAATCGTAGTAATTAGATGATAAAAAAATATTCAACATGTCTGTGCATAAATATTCAAGGATTAACTACACACATGCCAGAGTTATACGAATTTGTTATGGACGAAGAACCATTTGTAGTCTGTGTAACGGAAACTCACATAACGTCAGATATAGAGGAAACTGAGCTAACTATACCAGGTTACAGATGTATCTCATGTTTATCCCACAGCAGACATACAGGAGGAGTAATAATATACGTCAAAAAATCTGTAAATGTTAATATAATTTACAATGAATCTTCTTTAGATTATTGGGCAATATTTATAAAAATTCAGTTAAACAGTCAAACACTGATGGTGGGAGCAGTTTATCGGTCGCCGAATGGAAACTACGAGGAATTTTTAAATTTATTTGAACAAAAACTTGAAAGTGAGGAGATATGTAAGAATAATGTTTTAATAATGGGAGACTTCAATGTAAACTTTAATGACAAGAAAAAACCACTCAACAAAAAAATTAAACAATTTAATACAAGATTCGGGGTATAAGCAAATAATGAATCGAGGACACTAGGATTACCAATACCTCATCAACGAGTATATCCAAATCAAATCATATTATAATTGGTACGAAATTAGACATTCACATTCAAAATAAGGAAGAAAATATATGCTTTAGAAATTTAAATAAGGAATATATTGATAAAATAAAAATCGCATTAATTGACAAGGACTGGAAGTATGATTATACTGATGTGGACACACTGTATAACAGTTTTGTTAATAATATTACAGCCTCAATAAACAAAATTTCGCCGATACAAAATAAAATAGGGCGCAAAGGAAACAAGTGGTATAACCATAAAATTAAGAGTGCTCAGAAGCAACGTGATAAGGCATACGCAAAACACCAATTTACACAGCTGGAGGCAGACTGGACGGATTATAAACAGAAAAGAAATAAAGTCTTACAAGTAACTAGACCAGAAAAGGAAGCCCATCTTAAACAAACGATAGATATGTCTCGGGGTGACAGTAAGCAGATGTGGCAGACAATAAAAACATTATTGGGCAATAATAAAAAAAGGGATGTTGAAGGAACCAATATAAGTTTTGAACACGACATGGGGCTTATTGAAGAAAATTTTAAAAATATTATGCTGACAGTATTGAATCTATTGCCAATAGCATTGACGATATATCTGAAGATGAAAATGATGAGATACAAAATAAGATGCCAGAAACGACTAAAATCTTTGAGTTTAAGACAATAAGCTTGAACAAGTTGAGACAAGTTATTTTTAGCTTAAAAAATAAAGCTACTGGTGACGAAACATTAAATATCAACTTGTTGAAAGAAATATTTGACAGCGTGGGATATCCATTGTTAAATTTAATAAACGCATCATTGACAACCGGAAAAATACCATCTGAATTGAAAGTAAGTGTTATTGTGCCAGTCCCAAAAGTTCAAAACCCAAAAGAAGCAAGTGAATATAGGCCAATACATTTAATCCCGATTGTGGATAAAATATTAGAAATTGTGGTAGCCGAACAACTGAGGGAGTACTTTGAAGGAAACAAACTTTTATGCAGTGGTCAATCGGGATTTAGGCAAAGCCATTCATGTGAAACAAGCTTACAATTAGTATGTGCAAAGTGGAGGAACGAGATTAATGATGGGAACGTAGTTTTAAGTGTGTTTGTAGACTTATAGCGAGCGTTTGAAACTATCGATCGACGTAGGTTAGTGAAAAAGTTAAGTGAGTATGGTGTGGCAGAAAAAGCCTTGACATGGATTGAAAATTATTTAGAAAACAGGTACCATAAGACCAAACTTAATAATAAGACATCTACTAAAATTCTCAGTTCATATGGGGTACCTCAGGGTAGTGTATTGGGGCCCTTATTATTTATTATATATGTGAATGACATGAATCATATCCTAAAAAACTCATATGTAAACCTTTTTGCGGATGATACATTAATTTCTGTGTCTGGAAAGAGTCATATTGAAATCACGAATATAATGAATGGAGAGCTTTGTATACTATATAAATGGCTATGTGCAAATAAATTGAAACTCAGTAATGAAAAAACCAAGTGTATGGTCCTTGGAACTAAAAAATAATTGCCAAAAGTATATAAATGGTCAACAGGTTTTGCACATCAATAATACAAAAATTGAAATTGTAAGTGAAATTAAATACTTAGGAATTATCTTAGATCAACAGTTAACGTTTTTCAAAACATGTTGATTATTTCTGTAAGAAAATTGGCAAAAAGATCTCCTTCTTTAGAAGAATATCTGCCGACTTAACGCAATGGTCAAAATTAATTATATACAATACTATAATCTACCCACATTTTAATTATTGCTTTTCACTATTAATATCATGTAACACATTAGATATTAAGAGGTTACAAGTGTTACATAATAAAGGAATGCGTGTAATATTAAGTTGTGACAGGTACACACCTATCTCGACTATGTTAAACCAACTGGGTTGGATTTCAGTGGAGTAAAGTATTGAAAGAGCAAATTTAATTTTAATATATAAAATCGACAAAAATTTAGTACCTACCTACCTTAAATACTTTTTTAGTTAAAAAATCTGAGTTGCATAATTATTCAGTGAGATCTGCTGAAAATTACAACATAGATCATACAAAAATATCTTTCTTAAAAAAAGTCAACTTTTAGTGATGGATTACGTATGTACAACGCTTTGCCCACTGAAATAAAATCGTGTGGTAATTTAAAACTGTTTATTAAAAATGTAACGCCCTACAGACGTAACGATATATCGTACTGCATGTTGTACTGCAGGTCTCAGGAAAAATCGAATAGCTTGTAGTATATTCATTTTCTATACACACGATCATGCAGATCGAACTGCAGCAGTCAGATTATTGCAGTATTAGAAGCAGTACGGGTAATAAAAAAAGCTGTTAATAATGTCTTTGAAAACATCCAAAAGGAAAGCTGCTGCCCTTCTACTTACGGTTTTGTTGATTGACGAAAGTGATGAAGAAGATCAAGTGAAAAAAAGAAAATGGTGTAAAGA
Organism: Rhamnusium bicolor; assembly: GCA_029963845.1. Lineage (NCBI taxonomy): Eukaryota > Metazoa > Arthropoda > Insecta > Coleoptera > Cerambycidae > Rhamnusium > Rhamnusium bicolor. The sequence continues at coordinate 69,229 of JANEYF010003330.1, read as the reverse complement.
ATGGTTCTTACGCAGAAACAAGTATTCGCATATGACGTTATTGAAGGAACTTGACCAAACAGAGCCTCTTGATTTCAAAAATTATTTAAGAATGGATTCTAACATGTATACTTCTTTATTGGTTTTGATTAGAGACAGAATAACAAAACAAGATACAATAATGAGAAAAGCAATATCTGCTGAAGAAAAATTGGTAGCTACATTAAGATATTTGGCAACAGGATGCTCTTATGAAGACCTTAAATTTAGAACTGGCATTTCAACCTCAAGCGCTCAGTAATATCATATCTGAAACATGTCAAGCTATATACGATGCCCTGAAAAACAGTTACCTGAAGGTAAGTAAAACCAAATAAGAAATTTTTAAACTGCTAGATTTATTTTATAAACCATTTTACCAAATTATACCACTAACGTAAACTAACTAACCTAAATAAACATGTAAATTCTCATCAGCAATGGAATATAAAATTTTTATTTTTCTTTAACCATTCAGATTACCAGATGAAGGTAATACAACATAGTCTGACAGATTTGTTAAAAGCAAATCTGTATAATGCTGCTGGGACTGAGAGGCTGTTAGGTGTGTGGGAGTATTTAGTGAGTAATAAGGTTGAGACTGTGGCAAATTCTTTGATGGAAAGTTTATTGTACAGTCTTCTTCAAGTTTTCCCATTGCGCCGTGAAACATAATGTCCACCCATAATTTTTCCGCTATTACTCTTTGGCGATCATTCAATTTTTTTAGTTGAAAAGCAAATCTTTTGCCTATTATATCGAACTCATCTTCTGGATCCGTCAACGCCTTATGAGCTACAATATAAAGAGCAATTTTTTTTTGTTCCAAATCATTCTGCTTCTTTCCTCTAAGATTAAGTCTTTTCCGTATAATTGATGTTGAAGGTAAACAAGAGCTTGTAGAACCGGAATGGGGGTTTCGAATGTTTTGAGAAATATCCTCCGGATTATCTGTGGAAGATTCTTCGACATTACTAATAGCAGGTGTGTCGGGTGTGTGGTGGCTACAGAGTCTAGACTTTCATCATCAGAAAAGTTGATCTAAGAAAACAGGAATATTAGTTAAAAAGCAATGAATAAAATATAAGCTAAAGGATTACAATATTAGTGGTACTTGTTTCGCCTTTTAATCTTGCTCAAGTAAAAAAAACAGACCCCTAAGTTAATTCAATAATACTACTTCTTAACATATTAATGGTATGAAGCATATACCTTTCACAGTCGTATTACATATAAGTGTATTGATTAAAATGCGTTAAATAGTATATTGTTTGCATATTATTTTTTAGGTACCATCAACAGAGGCTGAGTGGAAGGAAGTTAGCAATGGGTTCCAGAACCTTTGGCAATTTGAAAATTGTTTAGGCGCGATCGACGGAAAACATATAAATATAACAAAGCCTCCCAATAGTGGATCATATTTCTACAATTATAAAGGAACATACAGTGTAGTACTCTTTGTTATAGTGAACGCAAATTATGAACTTATATATGTGCATACTGGAACAAATGGTCGAGTCTCTGATGGAAGTATATGGTCTCAAACGAGCATTTGTAAGCGTTTACTTACCAAAAAGCTAAACATACCAAATCCCACCAAATTGCCAGGAACAGACGATAAGGTGCCATACGTTTTCATTGGGGACGAAGCATTTCCATTGATGAAGAATTTATTGAAACCGTATTCTTAAAAAAATATATCATATGGTGAAAAAATATTCAACTATCGTTTATGTCGAGCTCGCCGAGTCGTTGAAAATGTTTTTGGCATATTGGCCTCAAGATTTCGAATTTTTTTTACAGCCTATCAATGTTAATGTGGACAAAATTGATATTATAATACTGGCCTGTTGTGTCCTACACAATTTTTTGAGAAAATCATCTAAAAGTTATTATATAACTGAACACACTGTTGATCAAGAAGATTTGAATAATGGCGATGTAATACCAGGACAATGGAGGCAGCAAACTAGTAGCACAATGACCAGTTTAGAAAAAAACAAAGATGACAAACGCTAGTTCTGTCATAAAAAATGTACGAGATACTTATAGAAGATATTACAATACTGTCAGTAGTGTTCATTTTCAAGACCGTATGGTTAAATAATAAATAAAATAAAATTATACTTTATTTTGTTTGTTTCTGTGTCCACGTCTGTCCCCGCATCATCGTTTGACTTTCCCTCTCTTCCTGTTTCATGTTCTGCCGTAAAAAGCATTAAATCAAAATACCAAAGTGAAGTCTCATAAATATCATCAGTCCCAGTTCCTGTACGCTTGGAATCCACAACCTAAAATAAATAATAAAGAAAAAAGTCAGAAAGTACATGCAATTATTAATGATCTATGTAATACAATAATAAATTGGAGTATGAGACTCACCTTTTTCAGTTTACGCCTAAATGATGTTCTGATATTGTTTATTATTTTTTTTTCATAACGTGTATTGTCCCTGTTGGGAACAATTCCTTGAATTTATTAAGTAAAATTTCATAGCTTGAATTTCTTTTCATTTTATTTGCATAATCCTTAGAATTTACATCCCACAGGCACTTATGTTCCCTATATAACTCGATGAACTCTTCCCAAAATGTTTTGTTTTTAATATCCATATTTAAAAGATTACAATATCAATTAAACTGATGACTGAGTAGTTGAGAACAACACTAGCACAAGAATATAATCTGAAAATTCGTTTCCAATATCGGTACTGCCGCAGTTTGAGTCCTACACACGTTATGACTTGCTTTCAAGAGCGTATAGTATTTTATGGAAGGTCCGTACTACAATCCAACGCGGCGTACTGCAAGGCATCCAATTTGCCTACACACGCTACGATTATCGTTACTGCAACAGTTTCAACTTATGTTGTACGATATGCAGTACGCATTATCGTTACGTGTGTAGGGCGTTTAAATTATATACAGATGTTAGAGTATAAAATAAGGAATAACTGTGTACAAGTCATGTGGTATTGTAAATAACTTATGCTAAATAAACTCATTCTATTCTATTCTATTCTATTCTAATATATCAAAAGACATAATAATACATTAGAAAGTAATGATTCATAACATAAGGATACATAAGATTGAGAACAACATTACTTTACATAATGTCCTAAACGTAAGCATGACCTAAGCAATCAGTAACATAAATCATAAATGAATCATAAATAGACACATAAGTACATAATAAGAGACAGGTAACTTATAACATAAGTCATAAATGAACATAAGGAAACTCTAAATAATAACATCATAAAGGCTTAACCCAAGTTACAATAAGAGATTCAGATTCAGAGATCATAAGGTAAGTATTATCAAATTTAAATAAAAATACATAACATTTGCTAAGGTTTTTAATAAATCATAAAGGTTTTTTAAGAGGCTTTAATCTGGTAACATCAACTATACCATCGTATGGAATTTGAGAACACTGAAAACCGATAATGTCTGTAATCACATAACGGTCATGAGGTAAAACAGCTTTTTGCTATTTCATAAGGCCCTCGATATTTAGGAATAAGTTTTTTATTCACGCCAACGGTTGTGTCAACGTTTGCAATTATGACGTAATCGCCTACTCTATAGCAGTGTGGTTGTTTGTGCTTTTTGTCGTAATTTTGCTTATTTTCAGCCTGACTTTTTGCTATGTTAATGGAAGCTTCATCTCTTAAATTAGTTAAATCAATTCTCTCCTCATCAGTTAAGGATTCTAAAATTAATCTTAAATTGTCTTCTACATGTCCTATTTGATTTCTACCAAATAACAATTTCGCGGGAGACTCTTTTGTTGATCGGTTTACTGAGTTGTTTATACTAAATTCAATTTTGCACAATACTAAATCCCAGTTAATTTGTTTCTCATCAGCCATTTTACTTAAGATAGGAGTTAATAATCGGTTCATATGCTCAATTTGTCCGTTACTTCTCGGATGTCCGGTCGCGATTAAAATATGTTGGATATTATTCTCGTTCATAAAATTTTCAAAAATTTGAGATGTAAAACACGATCCTCTATCGGAAATGATGATCATTGGACGGCTATAACAAGTAAAATAATTCTGTAAATGCTTAATTACTTCATCGCTATTAGATGACTTGCACGGATAAAATCGGATAAATTTCAAAAATCCGTCTATAACTTCAAAAATGAATTTATTTCTCCTACCGGCCTTCTCTAAAGGCCTATAATGGTCGATATGTATGCACTCAAAAGGTAACTTTCCCTTGGGGATATTTTTGAAGAAATCCCTCTTTCTTCCCAGACTTTGGGTTAAATTCAATGCATTTTAAACAGTTACTTATATGTTCTTTAATTTTATCTTTCATTTTGGGAAACCAGTACGTGCGTGCAATTACTTCCATCGTTTTATCTATCCCTAAGTGTCCTAGTTCATTATGATAGGTGTATAAAATATTAAAAATCATTCCTTCCGGTACATAAAACGCAATTTTGTCTCTAACTTTTCGATATACCAAATCATTTCTTAGTTTATATAAAGGATGTTCTCTAATTTCTAATTCAGACTTTAATGCAATTATATTTGGATCGGTACTTTGTTTTAATGCTAGTGTTTTTTCAACCGTGTTACCATGTAATACTAAAATATTGTGTACTCCACTCAATGCATCTACATGCTGTATACGTGCATTCGGCCTATATTCAATTGAATACTGATAATTTTGTAATACTAAATACCAACGCATTATCCTAGGTATAATATCCTTTTTAGCTAACGTCAAACGGAAACTATCACAATCTGTTACTATCTTAAAAGGAATAGCATGTAAATATACATGAAACCGCTTCAATGAATACACTACGGCTAATGTTTTTAACTCGTAACTATGATACTTTGCTTCACACTCAGTAGTGCGCTTACTGAAGAAAAATACGAGGTGGAACTTATTATCTTTTTCACGCTGCACAAGTATTGAACCAAAACCTAAATTACTCGCATCGTAATGTAGCTCGGTCTCATTTAGAGGAGAATAAATAGCTAATATCGGTTCCCTAACTTATTTTGATTTTAACATTTCATAAGCTTCAACTTGTCTAGGTCCAAATTCGAAAGTTGCATCCTTTTTTAATAAATCATAATGTGGTTTAGCAATCACAGCAAGATTTTGAATAAATCGTCTAAAGTAGCTACATAAACCAATAAATCTGTGTACCTGCTTAACGTTTTGCGGAATAGGATAATTTTCTACTGCAGCGGTATTTTCGCCATTAGGTTTTATACCTCTTTCATCAATTCTATAACCTAAAAAATCGATTTCATTCTTTAAAAATGAGCATTTGTCTAGACGCAATTCTAATAAGTTTTCTGAAAGTAAATCAAATACGACTTTTAACGTTTCCTAATTTTCATGTATCGTACTTGTGGCTATCAGAATATCATCTAGGTATAATAGTATTTTACCGGTTTTAATGAGATCTCTAAAAATTATGTTTACAAATCGACAAAACGTAGCTGAACTAGTGCATAAGCCAAAAGGCATTTTACGAAATTCATCATATTGCCCTAATGGGGTGATAAAAGATGTAAATTTCATAGAATCTTCATCTAAGGGAATATGATAAAAAGCATGGCGTAAGTCTAGCTTGGTAAAATAATTTCTGTCTTTTAAATTATCTAAATGGTCGTCAATTAACGGTAAGGGAAAAGGATCTCGGACTACATTTTTGTTTAAAGTTCTAAAGTCTACACACATTCCATATTCACCCGTTTTCTTTTTGGTGAGAACAATCGGAGACCAATATGGAGAATTACTTTCCTGTATTATATCGAGGGCTTCATAACAAAAGGGCGTATAACCATAGCATTTACATGGCATTTACGCCCTTCTGGTTCATTTTTATTTAAAGTTATGTGCATCTTAAAATTAGTTTTGGGTTTTTCAGGTCGTACTGCTTCTAAATAATGACTATTAAATATTCTTTTCATTTCAGACACAACTGTTGCCGGTAATTTGGTATTAATATCTAAAGTTACATCCGGTACATCAAAATTACTTTGTATAAGAAGGACATCATTGGTCAAAAAAATCAGAATGAATGACTACTTTAGGAACAATTCTTATGGAATCGCCTTGAAAAACAATTTCTTGTACATTTGGATAGGAAATAAAATCTCTGCCTAACAAACATTGGAATGACATAGTTTCCTTATCGACAACATAGAAATTTATAAAATAAATGTTACCATAAACAAGAATATTTCCTGAAAACATGCCCTTGATTTTTTAAAATTGAATTATTAATACCTTTTAGTATATGATAAGAATTACTGCTATTTTGAACAAGATTCTTAGACACTAGTGCTTCACTAATTAATGATACGGGACTACCCAATGACTTCAGAATAGATAGACAAGTAATTCCCTATCTTAATACACAGGAACTGTTGTGTTATGCATCATCTTAAGACATCCTATTATTTTAAAAGGATGAAGATAGTTCATTGTTTATTACCGTACTCGGTGGCAGTGGCGTGTTAGAGAGGGTGCAAAATTTAAATTTTTGTCCAATATACATGCACGATTCATCTCCTGATTTGGCTTTAAAATAAAATTGTTTTTTGATATGAATAAAAATGCTCTACCAGCAGTGGCTGGTGAAATTTTGGATGGCTATATGATATATACCAACGACTACAGAATAAGTCAATGATATATACCTACATAATGTGATAAATTAAAAATCCGTCTAAAAACAATATTTCAAAAGGTTGTAATAATCAAAATTTCTTAATGAAATTTAAATTCTCTTATAAATTCTAAAAAAAAAATAATAATAATAATTTTACAAATACTTTAGAAATAGTTTCATAAAAACTATGGTAGGTGATGTATTTACATGCAAAAATGTTTCACAAATTTTGATTCATTTTCTTTTACAAAATATAAGATATAGTCAACCCAAAATTTTACCAGTCACTGCTGTGTTTTCTACTGCATACATTTATACACAAAAACAAAAAAAACAAGAAATAGTTACAATAATCTTTATTTTCTCAGTAACAACATGCGTGAATATATAAAATAACATTAATTAATAAAGTACCTACATTACAACTTTTTTTTACTACATTTATAGCATAATATATGGTAGGGGGTATGTACAATATCCATTTATAAAAAAACCAAGAAAATTAGACTACAAAATAAAATAAAACATTGAATTAAAATTGTTTCTTGATTTTTAAATAATATGGTTTTTGTCAATATGCTTCTAACTCTCTGTTTGGCAGCTGCATCTTTCAATTTTGACGTTTCATGGTGAATTCGAATATTAAAATATTTTTCGGTAGGTATTTCAAAATGTGGTACTTTATTTCACTTTTTAATATTATGTGCTATAATATTTTGATTAAAAAAGTAAATAATTGTTTTATATAATTCATGTCTATGTAAATAAGAATATAATTATTTATCAATTTAACTAATTATTTCAAGATGCTCTCATTCGTATTATCAATCAATAGAACTTATATAAACTTAATTTTGTTGTAATCATGTTAACTACTAACAGAAATAACTTTCATAATTACAAAAATGTGAAAGAATATCTCTAGATACTTACTTTTTTATTGGCGATTCTAACTCTTTGTGAACATCATCAAGAATATGTTTTCTGATATTCTTCAATGGATTCGTTATGGTGCTAAAATGAACCAATAATTATTGTAAATTGATAAAAGAAAAGTGAAAAGTAAAATAAAAACATCAACTTTTGGCTAAATATGTTAACATTCTCAGGAAGAATTATTGTTTCATAAAATAAGAAAAAAAAACTGATCAGAAGTATTTACAATCGTACACCTGTTAATTGAGTAGGTATAATTTTTCTTATAACAAAATGATATCTTACCAAACTTGTGTATTGTCCTTAGAACAACTTGGTAATTCTGGAACCGCCGAGTCCTTAAGATAAACTATGCCACTGGGTTTTCTTAAGAAGTCATATGATCTGAAGTGATCTGAGCACACAACACTATCTTTAGGAATAATTTCCTTTCCCAGATATTTCAAAATTCGACAGATCCATATAGATCTACGTTCAATATTCGAAGGAATCCTAAAAACAAACAATACATTATATTTACTACTACTATTTTTGAAATAAAAAATATCTATTATATATTTTTATGTTTACAATATTACTGCACTGGACATTTTTAATTTTAGGATTTGAGGATAAAATCCTTTCTCACTAAGAAAATTTATATAATCTTGAACTATTATATTATTCCCATCAGTTATGTCTAAATTTAAGTCTCCGACAAGTAGTTGTGTGTTGTTAGTATCATTTGATTCTATAATGTTTTTTAAGTCACTTATAAATGTATGTTGTGGATGGGGGACGATACACGGCAATAATTGTATAACTTTGATTGCATTTTTCACAATTAATTTTAGTGAAAGTAGATTCATTAAGCCTAATATGTTTTAGGTTAGTTACTATTAAAGATTTATGTATGTAGATAACAATTCCATCGTTTTGATTAAAGTTTGCATTATTATAATAAAAAGTGTAATTTGGTATTTCAAAATTGATGTTCTTTAATTGCCAGCACTCTGAAAGTATGATTAAGTCATATTCTAATGTTGAGGTTTCCAATAAAATTAATATTTCTTCAAAATTTTTTTGACTACGAATATTCATATGAAATAAACTTAAACCAATATTTTTTTCTCCCATATTTAATATAGTGTTATCTAATAAGGAATTAACATAAATATGTTAATTCCTTATTAGATAACACTATATTAAATATGGGAGAAAAAAATATTGGTTTAAGTTTATTTCATATTGTAGAGATACTATCGAGTCTAATTTATTTAGTAAGTCCACTACTGTACCCATATTCTTTCACCTCTGCTTTCTTTTTTTCCTTTTTTTCTTTCCTTTTTTTACAAAATAAATTAAAGATTATAGTAGTTAAAATAAAAAAAACCATGTATATAAAAAAAATGTAAACAGCAATAAGAACCCGACAAAAATATTAGCGATAAACGCTGTTTTGTTTTATGCGAACAAAATTAATCTTTAACATAATTTTTATTTAAAATAAAAATGATAATTTATTGTATTTATTCTATAAATATTAACAAAAATAGGTATTAGACTTTACCTTTAATTTAGTAAGGACATTAAATTATTAAAATTTTTGACATGGTTGATTTTATTATTTTTGAAAACATTCATTTTCCCATTTTGAGTCCAGACATTTAGGACCAAATTCCTCCACTGCTATTTTTAAAATTTCTATTTTCTGTTGGGTTAAGTCCTCTCTTATGACGACCTTCGTGCCTTTTAGGGCTTTCTTCTTATAGAAAACTTAATTTTTGGTCTTATTTGACGAGAATTTTACCAATATGGCTCTCTTTGTTTTTAGCCTTTATATCAACACGATGACATACCTCAATATCTCTAGGTTGCAGGTTAACACCAATCTTCTCATTAATTAATTTAAAAACCTCATCTTCTGGTTTTTCTTTTTCCATTTCTTTAACACCAAATATTCTTACGTTATTTCTTCTACTGTATTGCTGAATATTGTCATTCTCAATTTTTATCTCTTCAATATCAGATTTCAAAGACTTGACTTCTTTTTTAAGTGTATTTATACGTTTCTCTTGCTTTTCAAATTTTTCTTTCAAGCTATTTTCCACTTTATCGGTAATTTTTGCTATTAAATTACTCATCCAATCATCATTAAATTTATCCAGGATTTTTTTAGCTATCAGCTCTTCTAATTTATCCAACTGTTTCGTATTAAAAGACATTTTTAAGTTTAAAAAATATGATTAACAGCACCTATCGAAATACGTCTACTCGCTTAGTTAATCAGCGATTGTTTATTGAACAATTTTACACATTGTTTGACAAGTTATATGAGCATCCTATGAAATTTTTAACTATTTTAGAATGAGTCGTGCAAGTTTCAATGAGTTGTTAGTTTCACTTGAACATTGCATTGCTCATCAGAATACTCGTATGCGCTTAGCGGTGCCAGTAACTGAAAGATTGGCTGTAACACTCAGGTAAGAATAAATAAAATCATGGAAAAAATATTTTATTGATAAAACTGCGAAAAAGGCAAATAAAACAACTTAATATATTTGATGTGAATAAATAGAGGAAGCTTCCGAAATTTCGCCATCCCATGACTGTTCTGTCCCAGATGACAATATATTTTGATTTGATGACCTTGGTGTGTCCGCCTTCTGTGTATAAGAAAATTGTGTTTGCGATATCTGTTCTGGTACAAAACTGGAAAAGTATTGACTCACTGATGCTGAAGGAGCCATCATAGGCGTATTTAAGGAATTTCCGAGATAGGAACATTATGGTTTGGAATATTTCCGGATAATCGGACACGCCTCATAGCACTCATAGTTTCCGTTCGTGCGATAAATTTCTGATCTTCATTAAATTTCCGAAATGCGGAAGTAGAGACAGCAGGAAATATTTATCTTCTTCTATTTCATTCTCTTCTGCTTTCTTTTCTTGAAGTATTTTTAGCAAGGACTCTTCATAAGATTTAGTAGTTTGTTTTTTACGAGTATTTGATAGTGTAGGTCTTTCTGGTAGTACTATGTTGGGTTCTTCATTTTCTGTGTCACTGTTTGGATGACTACTGCTTGGTGACTGTAAGTTGCTTGTTGTTTCTCTGCTCTCCATGTGATTACAAAGGAATAATAGTTGATCAAAATACATATATTTTCGTCTTTTTCGCTTCAGATCCTGATGGTGCCTTTTTCTGAGCATCATACTCTCTTCTAAAGCATGTTCTGAGGTTTTTCCACTTGGATTGCAAATCTTTGCCTGTAAAAAATAATTTTAATCATATATAATTTGTTGGCACTCATTTTTAAAATTTTTATAATAACAATATATTTCATTGCAGATATTTAGCCACTGGCAACAGCTTCGTGTCCTTGCATTATGAATATCTACTTGGTGAAACGACATTAAGGGAAATTGTTAAAGATACGTGTCACGCTATTTGCGAATGCTTGTTGCCAAACTATATGCCACCAAAAAAATAGTGATGATTGGTTAAAAATAGCGCAGGATATTTATGAGCGAACAAATTTCCCTAACTGCATTGGGGCTGTCGATGGCAAACACATTAGATTGAGAAGGCCGAATTTTAGTGGTAGTGAATTTTTCAACTACAAATCTTTCTATTCAACTGTATTGCTTGCAGTAGCCGATTCTAACTACTGTTTTACATCAATAGAACTCGGACAATATGGTCTGCAGGTGATTCTAATATTTTTAAGAAATTAAAATTTGGTACCTTACTTAAAAATGGTCAGTTGGATATGTATACCAGGTCCATTCATACTTACAGGCGATGAGGCATTTGGTAGTTCAGAGCATCTTTTACGTCCGTATCCTAGCAGAAATTTGTCACCTACGAAACGTATTTTTAAGTACAGGCTGTCAAGAGCCCGTAAAATGGTAGTGTTGTTTTGGCATATTGACTAATAAATGGAGAATATTTCACAGGGCCTGGTAATACAATCAAATTTAATATCAGAGCATTATATTCCAACAACAAATCTTGTGCACACGATGAAATATATGAACCCATTATATATATTATATGTAAAAATAAATAAAACATTTAAAAAAAACTGTGTTCTTACCTTTAACTACCCTCTCTGAAACCGAAAGGTTATGCCAGTTTTCTACAAATTGGTCGCACAACTCGTTCCACAAATTCCGTTTCAGATTTCTGTCAGAATATTCTTTTAATTTTACATTGTATAATGCTGGTCGCTTTTCAACTTCACTAATGAATAATTCCAAGTCTATATTCATGATTGAACACAAAATATGAAAACTAGAATAAACTAAATAATACATAAATTAATAATTATTATGAGTAGTATTTTCAAAACGAGGTACTCTGTAACGCAACGGCAAGCAACTCATTAATCGCCAGTGCACGAGGATAGGTTTAAACATGTACGTTGCATAATTCCAAGCAATAGTTGAATTGCCTTCAAAATAGATCAGGATGTAATTTTTTTAGTTGCGGCAACTAAATAGTTACTGGTGCGCGCCGTTCCATATAAGTCAGTGTGTTTTATTTTGGTAAACTTTAAGTTGCCCAAAAAAAGTTGCTAGAGCGCGGCCTACCTAAATGTGCACAAAGTTCTCTCTGCAGTCGACATTTTTGGATATAACCATAGATAAATAAAAAAATAACCTCACAAATAGGCGCGACACGGTTCTGTAGTTGGGAAATTTGATTTTCATGCGACAGTCCTGGTAAAGATAAGCGACAGAGGGGAATGTATGCAAGAGATCTTATGTCATATGATAAGATCTCTTGAGCCACGCTATTGGTTAATATACTGTCGCTGGCGACACGTCGAAGTTCTCTGAACGTTGTTTAAGGATTAAGACACCTAGCGTGGTGTCGCTTTCATTGGAAGAGACATTACATCTCTTTTCTTCTGAAGCATTTGCATTGTCTATTTTTATTAAAGGTCTAGGTTGGTTTCTTTCCTTATTTTTCATAAATAAGTTTGTGTCAGAAAAATCAATCCTGCACATAGTTACATCTATGGTTGGTAACCTAAAAACACCAAATATTTCAAATAAAAATATCCAGTTTTACAGAAGAAATGGCTAGACGAATGAAAACGAATGTGGCACAGAGGACGGTTTTAGTAGATTTTTTGAAGAGCACCCTGAGTGACCCATGCATTTGTTAATTTAGCTGCCAGAGAAAATTATAGAGCACTGTGGGCTCAAATAGCTAATCAGCTAAACAACATGGGATTTGGAGTTAAAACCCCAGAAAAGTGGATATAGGTATAAACAAACTTTCACATTTAACTTTTTGCTTAATAATTACCCATCCATATTCTTATAGACATTTACTAAATGGAAGAGTAAGGTAAAAGGAAAAGCCCAAGACATAATATGCGGTATGAAAAAGACCGGTGGAGGGGGCCCATTGCCTCCATTAACAACAATTGAAGAACGATTAACGTCTATTGTAGGCTGGAAAGGAGTAGAGGGAGATAAAACGGCAGAATTAGGTTTGGTAAGTATATATGTTTAGAATAAAAATTACTGCATCATTCTTAATCCTGAATTGGGTTGTAACCTTTGATATGATGCTAACACTGACGTGGTTTTTTCACAAAATACAAAAACGGTATATACTGCATTTGACGCGCGTTCAGCCAACCAAGTTGGCATCATCTGGAGACGATTAAAATGCGCGTCGAGTGCAGTGTATAGTGTTTTATGGAAAACCATGTCAGTTATATCAATCACAAATAAACAGTGATCATTAAACTCTCATACTTTTTAGGGTAATCCTTTGCACGGTCAGCCACATGGAACATCACTTCCAGAGCTAGAGAATGTCGTTGTATTGCCGCCACCTCTCACATTTTTTTCATAAAGAGAATGAAGTAGAAAACATAGAACAAAGTGAAACTGTGGCCTTAGAAGGTAACGAATTAGCAGGCCTAAATAAAGAAAATTTAATGAGCGAACATCATTTAAAAAAAACATTGAAGAGAAAACGAATAATTGAAAATATTCCAGCCAAGAAAATCAACCATAGAAAAGGTGATTCTATAACATTAATAAAAATGTATGAAGAAACAATAGATACTTTAAAAGAAATTAATTAAAATTTATCTCGATTGGCAGATAGCCATAAAAATCAAAATACACTTCTAACAGATTTCATAGAAGAGTATTTGACTTAAAAAAACCTTGTATCATATTATATTCTGTTCTAGACAAAAAAAAAAACGTAGAAAAATATTCTACATGTTTCCAGAAAAATAAGTTATTTTTAATTTTTTTTTTTTTTTTAATAGAATGTTTGAGCGCTAATCTGTAACAATTTAAAATATCGTACTGTACTCACTTTAAAAACTACTGTACGTGAACTGTTCCCGACTACTGTTACTAAGAATTTTCTAGTTTATTTATTTGTGTTTATTAGCCACTAGAAGAATGTAACGTACATTGTAGGACTGCTAAGTTTAAAAAGGTATATTAAAGAAAATTTTGTAAAGCATTTTGTTTGTTTTTTTTTATTAGGTATTTATCATAATAAAAAATACAAATACATATTTTTATAACAAAATGGCAAACGATAAATAACAATGTAATTTTATATTATCTAAAATATCTATTCACAACATCCTGTTGTACTTGTCTGCCCTCGTTTAGGACTACGTTTGGGACATACTCATTACCGTTTGGAACATCAGTTTCTTCAAATTCATCGATGATAATTTCAATACCTGCTCTGATGCACATATTGTGTAGGACGGCACAAGAACTGACAATGCTTCCTACCTTATCAGGTGCATATCGTAACTTTCTTTCCCCTGAAACACATCGAAATCTTTCTTTGAAATATGCGTTGTATCTTTCTACGTCACTGCTTGTAATTTTATGGTCATAATTGTATCTGCTTTCGGGGGTATCAGGCAAAGGATTTTCAAATGGAGTCGATAACCAGGGTTGCAAGGGATATCCTGAATCTCCTATCAACCATGTTTTTTTCACCTAAAAAAAAAATTATCAACAATTAAAAATGGTAAATTCAGCCACATTCATGTACAATAGTTATAATACATATTTCATACTATATCAAAAATGAAAACTTACCTCTGTTATACTTCAATTCCATTATTCTTTTAACCGCTGAAGCCCTCCAAATAAACGCATCATTTGCAGATCCAGGATATCTCGCGTTTATACTTAAAATTTCTAAGTTAAAGCTACAAACGATTTGTATATGTTTTGAATGAATTTCTTTTCTATTCACATTATTGTGTTCTTGATCTGTGGGGGCTAAAATAGCTACATGGGTACAATCGATACACCCAATAATTCCAAGAAAACCTGCCTTCTCCATGAATCCTCTTCTTTTAATATCCAATTTTCTCTCTTCAGTTGTAGGAAATCTAATCCATTCTTCCGACATGTTTTCAGTAATAGCCTCTGAAACTTCTGCAATGCATCTGCTCACAACTTGTTGGCTGCTAGAAAGAAGAAATTCCTCTCCTATACCACGCTGGCAATTACCAGTGCAAAAAATCTCAATGCTATAAAAATTCTTATTTCTCGTGTAATCTTTGTTACTCGTAGGCTCTCCGACATGTGAGGTACTAACTTCCGAAAGAGATAGGACACTAAGTCCTTATTCAGGCGAAATAAATCAATAAACCTTCTATCAGGTAAATTGAAAGGATCATTTTCATCCCTCTTTACTCGTTTTTGTAACCGCAGTATATAGTACCTTTCTCAATCCTGTAACTCATTTATGAGATACCTTTGAACAGGTAACATTCTAAAACTGAAACATTTCTTTGTTAATTCTTATCTGTAGTGGTCTATTTATACAAGACTTAAACTAAGAAATTAACCTATGAAACATTAAAATACCTTTTTTAAGTAGGTATAGGCATTTATACAGTAGTATTAATTCTCTGCATAAATGTTTAATTCCTTAGTAGTCTTGAATAAATAGACCATAAAATGCGTATTTTTTCGCTAAAAATCTTAAACTTACTATTATAATGCAAAGCAAATTCACTTGCACTTGCTACTTACCAATGATGTAATATTTTTGCTTGTATCGAAGATGGACATACAGATCAAAATATTATTAATATTGCTGCTTTTATCAAAAAAAAACGACGCGACGTGACGTAACTTTTTTAAAGGATTAAGGTTAGGTTTATAATTTTTTTGTACTGTTGGAAATATTTGAGAATGATATTCAGGATCCATAATATTTTCGGACTATTAAAACTCACAGTTAATGTTTTCATGGTCACTAATACCGCTTTCTCCCATCACTCATATGTTGCGACGAGTTTAAACGAATACTTTCGGTTTCAATTGCGATTTGCTTACAGAGTATGACTTTTGATGAAAACAGAAATCTCTTCCTTTCTATTTCGTCATCTCTACCGGAATACTCCAATTTTATAGAGTTCCACTCCTGGGATCTAGGCTACAGGTGACGTATTATCTATCTATCTCCTTCTAAGTTACCAGGGGTATGTTGTTCTACCACCTCGCAACATCAGAGATGGTGTGCGTTTCCATAGGCATTAAATAAATTTCTTAATAGACAACAAATAGTATCAAAATTAGAACATAAACTTTTAACAATAAATGGCGTTATTTAAAAAAAAATTAAAGAAGACAACAAATTATAATTTTTCCTGTTAAATAAACCTTGAAAAATTTTTGTGCCTATCCGGAACTCTAAATTCGGTGGCAAAAATCCAGCAGACGTCCATCACGAATCACAGACGAGGTGGCGGTCATATGATAGCACAACCAATCACAAAATAATATTAATTAAATTAGACATTTGACAGTGTATTCAGAAGCCATTTTAAAGAGATTTGTTTGAAATATTTGTGAAATTTTATATTTGTATAAACTCAGTTTATACTAAATAAAGTGTTTATTACATCGTAAGTAAAAATATTTTTATGGTACCTATTGATCCTTTATTTATGTAATATAAAAAAGTCTTAAATTCCACAAAACCTTCAGTTCGTCCATTAGGTTTTAATTTTAGACTTGGTTTTATTATTATTAATTATTGGAAAATCAGTGATTAAAATACACTGTAGTCGCTGACTTAAATAATTTCCTTATTTATATGGTGAATTCTAATCAAGATTGTCTTTTAAATATTTTAGGTCATGAAGGTCAGTAACCTTTCGATGACAGAGCCGGTGAAGTTTTCAAATTTCTATAAATTCTGGATTTGTCTTTTATTTGTACTTATGGGGTAAGTTGTAATATTTTTTATACATGAAACTATGTGATAATTTGTTTAATGAAGGAACTGCATGTATTTACATAATAAATAAAATATTCTATTTAACTTAATTTACATATGTAGATAAAAATAATATATTTTAATATTTCTAAAATCGATCCGTAGTATGTATAATATATTGTTAATATATTATGTTAAAATGTATGTTTTATACAAACTGGCCTGTGACTAGTTGCAAAGTTACATTTATCCATTAGTATATCTATCATGTGAAACTAGTCGATTCACTTATTGTAACTACATACTTATGTTTGAATTATATTTATTTTTATATTATTATACAGACAAATTAACACAGATTTGTGTTTATTATATTTGCCACTTCTCCACATAATTTATCGACAGACAGAATCAACTGCGGGCAACTGTGTCGGTCATTAACTATGAGAGATTCTATTGTTTATCAGTAAGCATATAAGCAAATGGGATTATTTTGTAGTTGTCAAATTAGGTGCTTAACCTTTTTATTTTTTTGATTAAGTATGGTTGCATGGTATAGCACAGTCTGACACCTGCACCAATTTCAATTCCATAAATGATGGTTGCCTTACAGTGATTTTAGACCTTAAAATACAATATTTACTATAATCCTATAAGTACATATTTATGTTGTTTTAGGACGTATGATACAGGCTAAAGTATAATAGGGTAAATCGATTTTAGAAGAAGGTAACCAACTATGAAAAGAGGTAATTCTATGATCGGTATGTAATAACAAAATTAACAAAATTTTAATGTTTCAAAATCAACAAGAACTAGCAACATTTAATTTTTAATAGAGTTGGTACCTATCATATCTTGGTATATTAATTTGTCGCGAGTCATACATTGTCTTAAATAGTAAATATATATTTTTA
This sequence comes from Rhamnusium bicolor, assembly GCA_029963845.1. Taxonomy (NCBI): domain Eukaryota; kingdom Metazoa; phylum Arthropoda; class Insecta; order Coleoptera; family Cerambycidae; genus Rhamnusium; species Rhamnusium bicolor. The sequence goes on along the minus strand of JANEYF010003330.1, from coordinate 51,478 downwards.
GTAAATTTTTGTGGGCATTTTAAGTATTTCTTAAGCAATATATTTTATGCACTCATTTAATGTTTTTCTGTCCATAAAAAATTATTGTCAGAAAATAGCACATTTCTTTTTTTTTTTAATTATCGCTGCCTGCGATTTCTGATCTAATTTCTTTAACATTTAAAAATTTGTGTTTCTAGTTTATTTTAGATTATAAAATTACATAGTAAATATTGAACTTGTCTGAGCTTATGACAGCTTCAGATATCAAGGAAGGTTACGATATTCCTGTTTTAAACTCTTTTCAGTTTTGCAATCAGCATAACTGTCAACAAACAATTATTATTGATAAATAATAATAATAATAATAATAATAATAATAATAATAATAACCAGGGGTGCAAAGGACCGGCAACCTCCACGTTGGTGCACCCTGGACAGGCAGAGGCAACTCTGCCTGACTAATGCCGGCCGGGAGTACCAGGGCTAACTACCCTGGTACTCTTTTTTGCTATGGTTCCATATAACCTCAGAAGGGCCCCTCACAATCGACCTCAGCCGGATGGAGGTCAAGGACAGATGGGAGGGGCCTTACCGGACGGTCCAAACGACGACAACAATGCTATTGTACATGGACGTTTTAAGTGGACGAGGGAACTAAAGGATGACTTGCTGACCTGCCGCGAGAGTAGCGAACCTGAGCGAAGGGGATACATGGCGCGATTGCATGCACTTTGGTGCGAAATGCATCCAGAGCATCGCGCCTTCTCTCAACAACATCTGAGAGACCAAGTATCCTTCTTGCGCAGGACAGGTTACGTCAGGGCACCCCATCAGCTGGAAGAACTGCCAGCCGCAGTTCCACCGCGGCAATTACCAGCTGATGGGGAACATCCATTAGAGTTCGCCGATGTTGACTTAAGGACGAGAGTTAGCCTTAACACCAGGGCTAACCTAAAGCCACAAGACCTGGCTAGAATGGACGCGGTCATCGATGAGGAAATTCCGGAAGATGCAGACATCTGGCAAATCAACTGTGCCGTGTACAACGCCGCGAAGCAACTCGTCCCCCGTGAAAGGTCAATCAATCACGGGGTCGAGAAAGCCAAGCGGCGTGTACAAAAAATCGAGGGCAAAATACAGTCGGCCAGACAACACGCTTCTCGGATCCAGAGTGTGGTGGAATATAAGACGACTGGGAGAGTTTCTACTCCCAGAATCCGGCGCATAGCAGCCGGATTAAGACGTCAACACCATACTCTAAATCTGACAGTGATGCTTACCATCAAGCAGCACTGTCTAGATAGGATCCGAGCACTCATGGCGATAAAGAAAACATTGAGGAGGCGGGTGAGGAGTATGGAACAAAACAATTTGTTCCGTACGAATCCTTCCCGCCTCTTTCAAGAGCCACAGCGTGTCGTCGAGAATCCGCCGACTGTAGATGTCGAAACCTTCTGGAAGGGAATCTACGAAACGACGCGTCCATTCAATAGCGACACTCCATCAATTGCACACTTCGAGGCTCTGTGTCACAGACATCTTGAAGAGCCAGAAGAAGTGTGCCCGGCAATCAGTACGGAGGAAGTCCAACAAGCACTTGTTGGTACCAAGAACTTCGCTGCCCCGGGCCCAGACGGCATTAACAACTGGTGGTGGAAGAAATTTCCTTCCACTCACCGCCGTCTGGCGCGAGTTTTCAACTCATGGTTGAACGAGGGGCAGCAGATTCCGGACTGGTTCGTCGAGGGACGTACTGTGCTAATCCCCAAAAAGGGGGATCTTTCCGACCCGAGGAATTATAGGCCGATCACTTGCCTTAACTCCTGCTACAAGATATTTACACGTATCTTGTATGCTAGGACACTGAGGTCTGTTGATCCGGTCTTCCAGCAGATACACGAACAGCGTGGTGCCAAGAAGGGCATGGCAGGTTGCAAGGACAGCCTGCTGATAGACCGCTGTATTACACAGGATTCTGTGCAATACAAGCGGAATCTATCGATGGCCTGGATTGACTACCGCAAGGCATTTGATACAACGTCGCATCAGCTATTGTTGCACTTACTCGAATGTCTTGCGGTACCAGCACCACTAGTGAGATGCATAGAACAGCTGCTGCCGCTCTGGAAGACCCGCTTCACCATAACATCAGGTGCACAGCGGGTCACGACAGAGCAGGTGGCATTTAGGAGAGGAGTTTTCCAGGGTGACTCCCTGAGTCCTCTCCTCTTCTGCATCTCACTGCTGCCGTTGTCTGTTGGGCTCCGCCAAACCCGCGGATATCAATGTGGGCCACCCAGCGACCGGAGGCATAAGGTCACCCATCTATTTTATATGGATGACCTTAAACTTTATGCCTCCGGAGAGCGCGAACTACAAAACTCTCTTAGGGTGGTCGAAGAATATACGCGGGCAATTGGTATGGAGTTCGGGTTGGATAAATGTGCAGTCGTCCACCTCAAGAGAGGACGATGCGGGGAATTCCCTGAAGATGCGCAGCTCGCAGACGGAAGCATCCTAAGACATCTGGATGCCGGAGAGACCTATACATACCTGGGTGTGCAACAAAGGCACATCCAAGATGTAATACAAATAAAGGATTCTCTCCGCGGCAAGTACAGACACCGCCTCCGAAAGATTTGGTCTTCCGAACTTTCGGGGAAGAACAAGGTGTCTGCAACTAATATGCTTGCCGTTCCGATTCTGCTCTACTCCTTCGGAGTAGTAAAGTGGAGGGTAGATGAGCTGCGCCAATTAGATAGGGATACCCGCAAGATGATGAATATTCACAGAAGTATTCATCCTAGATCGTCCGTTCCTCGTGTGTACCTCCCACGTCAACGGGGGGGGCCGAGGACTCTTGAGCTTGGAGTGTACGCATGGCAGAGTAGTACTGAGTATGGCATGTAACATACTCAGGAGCTCAGATCCCCTCTTGCGGTTCGTAAAACATCACGAAACTGTAGGAGTGGGAGCAGGATTGTTCAAGGCAGCAAAAAGAGCCGCAAATGAACTCGGTCTCGCATTTGACATCAGGCGAGGAGGCCGGCGAGGTGCTGATGTTGAGTCAGTCACCGAACTTCAGCCAAATCGTCTGAAAGCCCGAATTAGAGCTGCCGAACAGGAGAAACTGTTTCGGCAGCACGTCGATAAACCCCAGCATGGTGTCTTCTATAAGAACATAGAAACACTGGGTTTATCGACCAGGCTGACCTTCGCCTTTCTAAGGTCAGCAGGGCTTAAGTCGGAGACCGAGGGATTCATTATGGCCTGTCAAGATGGTGTTATCAACACCTTGGTCTACCGTAGCCGCGTGTGGCGTGTAGAGGTTCCTGATATCAACTGCAGGACCTGCCATCAGGCGCCGGAATCGCTCATGCACTTACTATCTGCATGCCCTATATATGCGATTTCGGCCTACATCCACCGGCATAACGCGGCGTTACGAGTGCTATACTACCATCTAAGGCACTCGTACGGAGTAGACCAGACACCAGTGCTGCCTTACGTCCCCGGAGATATTGAGTCCGTTGTCGAGAACGAGAAATGCCGGATTTACTGGAACTACTCGTTCCCGACTGTCAGGCTAATCCAAGCCAACAAGCCTGACATAGTCCTCCTCGACCATCAACTCAAGGTGATGTATGTCATCGAGTTCTCGGCACCTGCGGAGAAAAACATCACCTTGAAGGAGGAGGAGAAACGGACTAAATATCGAGATCTCCGGTACGAGCTCCAAGTGCTGTACCCAGGCTACTCGGTAAAGATGGTCGTCCTTATAATCGGTGTACTCGGAGGGATAAAGCCTACGCTGCTCTCGGAACTGAAGATCATACCGGCCTGCCAAAAACCAGCCGAGTGGCTGGCAGGTCAAATGCAGAAGGCGGTCATTCTGGGTTCTCTCCGTCTGCTTAGGGCACATGATTCTGGTATCTACAGTCACTAACCCTGCGGGATGTGGGGAGTGGCTGTAGTTGATCCGCCGGCGCGACTCCCGTGAGGCGTCGGAGGCCACGGGAGGACTGACCGGCATCGGGAAACCGAAAAAAAAAAAAAAAAAAAAAAAAAAAATAATCTAGAGCATCGCGCCTTCTCTCAACAACATCTGAGAGATCAAGTATCCTTTCTGCTCAGGACAGGTTACGTAAGGACACCCCGTCAGCTGGAAGAACTGCCAGCCGCAGTCACACCGCGGCAATTATCAGCTGATGGGGAACATTCTTTTGAGTTCACCGATGTAGACTGAAGGACGAGGATTAGCCTTAACACCAGGGCTAACCTAAAGCCACAAGACCTGGCTAGAATGGACGCGGTCATCGATGAGGAAATTCCGGAAGATGCAGACATCTGGCATATCAACATTGCTGTGTACAACGCCGCGAAGCAACTCGTCCACCGAGAGAGGTCAACCAATCACGGGATCAAGAAAGCCAAGCGGCGTGTACAGAAAATCGAGGGCAAGATACAATCGGCCAGACAACACGCTTCTCGGATCCAGAGTGTGGTGGAATATAGGTTAGGTTAGGTTAGGTTTGTTGTGAGTGGGTCTCAGTAGACCCTCCACTGCGGCCATCAGCAGGCCTATTGTGGCTCACGCCTAATTATATTTCACCCAATAAGTTCAGTCTCTTAATGAAACTGATAACTTTATTGGGTGAGAATGTGTCCAGATCCTCTGGCAGCAGTTGCCCTTTGCCAAATATTGAGAATCGCATCCTCTCCACAGCGGGACAGGTGCATAAGATGTGGTCTGCCTTCTCATCATCCTCCAGGCATAGACGGCACTCGACGGTTTCCGCTAGGCCGAGTTTATGCAGATGATAGTTTAGTCGGCAGTGTCCGGTATATAGGCCTGTTAGAGTTTTCAGGTTTATCCTGTTTAACTCTAAAAGTTTCTTAGCTCTCGATTTCAAAGGGTATTTTATAAACGCCTTCGAATGAACTAATCCTGGTAACTCTTGCCAATACTGGAGAGTTTGCCTTTCAGCCCAGGTTGAGATAGCCATCTTGGCCGTACAAGTATTGGTTCTGGTCCGATGAATCGTGATCCCGTTCCTTCTCTGGCTAAGGAGTCCGCTATTTCGTTACCTTCCATACCAGAGTGGCCGGGTATCCAGACCAGAGTCACTTTGTTGTTCTTGCCCAAATGATTTAGAGCTTTCTGACAGTTCCATACCGTTTTGGAGTTACACCGGTAGGAGCCAAGAGTTTTTATAGCTGCTTGGCTATCTGAAATTTTTTTATTGATCTGCGTGTAAGATGCATATATTCCAGCCTTCGTACACACAGTTCAATGGCATGAACCTCAGCCTGAAAAACAGTTGCATGAATACCTAGGTTTGAGACTATCCTCACCCTTGGTCTGTAGCTGTGTACTCCGGCTCCTGCTCCCTCGGGAGTTTTGGAGCCGTCTGTAAACCAACAACTGTCTGCCTTCAGTAGGTCGGCTTTATTCCGATCCCACTCATCTCGTTCTGGAGAAAGGATGTTGAAGGTCAGCCCGTAGTTGGTCATAGTAGGCATAGTATCCGAGGGCATTCCCAGGATGCTGTGATTCTCTATGTCATACAACAACCTGTTCCGCTCCATGATACTAGTCTGCGGCATATTAATGGCCGCTTGTTGCAGTCTGTAGGTTGCCCACCTGGCCTCTCTCTCCAGATATATATGAAGAGGGGGTAAATCCAGGAGGATTTCCATTGCAGCTGACGGTGTGGTGCTAATTGCTCCCGTTACGGTCATGCATGCTAATCTCTGCAGTCAAGAGAGTTTGTATTTGGCCGTCCGTTGTAATCCTTTCGGCCACCAAACAATGGATCCGTATGTTATCATTGGTCTGATGACCGTGATATAGATCCAGTAAATTTGTTGGGGACCCATCCCCCAGGATTTGGCACAAATACGACGGCATGTCCATAGGGACAGCTTTGCTTTGTGGATTACCTTTTCCAGATGGGAGTTCCAATTAAGTGATTTATCCAGAGTGATTCCTAGATATTTCACCTCCTCCGCAAATGGAATAGTTTCACCCATTAAAGTGGGAGGTCTTAAGTCCTCCAGCTTCCTTTTCCGGGTGAATGGTACTATTACTGTTTTTTGAGGGTTTACAGACATCTGTTCCCTGTCGCACCAGTTACTCACTGCATCTAGAGTCTCTTGAAGGGTATTTGATATTATTCCTTCAGAGTTTCCTCTGACTAGTATGACTAGATCATCTGCATATGCTAGAACCTCAACTTCCCACAGTGTGAGAATAGCTAGTAGGTCGTCCACAAGAAGTGACCACAAAAGGGGGAGAGAACCCCACCCTGCGGGCACCCTCTCGTGGCTCTAAACCTAACTGTTTCTCCCTGTAGAGACGTTGTTATGGTTCTGTTTGATAGCATAGCACGAATCCAGTCGCCTATAGTAGGCTCAATTCCTCTGGCAGCCACTGCTGCATATACGGAGTCGGGCAGTGCATTATTAAATGCTCCCTCAATGTCGAGAAAGGCTCCCACCGCAATTTCCTTCATTTGAAGGGATTGGGTGATCTTCTCGACTAGGTTATTGAGTGCTAGTTCTGTTGATTTTCCTGTCTTATAGGCGTACTGATGGATATTGAGGGGGTGATGATTCAGGATGTTCCCCCTGATATATCCGTTCAGCACCTTCTCCAAGCCTTTCAACAGAAAAGATGTCAGGCTAATTGGTCTAAGCGATTTAGGGCTTGGTTCTTTCCCTACCCATTTTTGGTATATATACTACCTTAACCGCCGACCAACTGGATGGGATATAGGCAATACCAGACTAGCTCTGAATAGTTTAATGAGGAGTGGGTGCAATATTTCCAGTCCATTTTGTAGTAGAGCTGGAAAAACTCCATCCTCTCTCTGGCGATTTGAATGGTTGGAATGATCCGATGGCCCACTCAATTGCCGGTATTGTGATCACCTTTTTAGCCGTCAGCCAATCATTTTTATCAGGTCGTTTTAATCGGCCTTCTGATGGTGACGGCTGTTGGTCATCCGCATTCAAGCACCCTGGGAAGTGGTTTTGTGCTAGGAGCTGTAAGGTTTCCTTTCCAGAGTCCGTATATGAGCCATCCGGCCGCCTTAACGAACCGAATTCCCTTGTCGGCTCTCTAGAAAGAATCTTGTGGATTCTAGTACTGTGAGGTACGTCAGTTATACTCTCACATAATTTCTTCCAAGATCCCCTTTTTGATTTCCTTATTTCTTTGTTATAGTCCGTTAGAGCGGATCTATATTGGTTCCAGTCACCCGAAGCTTTAGCTCGATTAAAAAGGCGTCGAACTTCTTTTCTCATTTTATAAAAAATTTTTGTTCCACCAAGACGTGCCTCTATTATCCCTTTTTGTCTTCAGTGGACAGTTTTCGTTATATGCTGAGACCATTTCGTTGCGGATCTGTTCCGCCGCAATTTCAGTCTCATCACGATTCCTGATTGTGGTGATAGCGGATTGAAGGTGAGACTGGAGGGAATATTTATACCCTTCCCAGTCCGTGCACTTTGGATCCCGATATGTCACCACAGGTCTTGGACCAGCTTCTATATTGAATAGAATATGTTTATGATCTGAACACGAGGGTTCAGAAGATACTTTCCAATCGGATATCTTGTTGCTTAAGTAGTTTGAGCTGATTGTAATATCTAATACCTCCTTCCTATTTCTGGTGACAAAGGTTGGTTCGGAACCAATGTTATTCACAGTTAGTCCTTCACCTAATAAATATTCAAAAAGTGACTCACCTCTTTGGTTAATGTGGTGGAATATAAGACGACTGGTAGAGTTTTTACTCCCAGAATCCGGCGCATAGCAGCCGGATTAAGACGTCAACACCATACTTTAAATCTGACAGTGATGCTTACCATCAAGCAGCACTGTGTAGATAGGATCCGAGCGCTCATGGCGATAAAGAAAACATTGAAGAGGCGGGTGAGGAGTATGGAACAAAACAATTTGTTCCGTAAGAATCCTTCCCGCCTCTTTCAAGAGCCACAGCGTGTTGTAGATAATCCACCGACTGTAGAAGATGTCGAAACCTTCTGGAAGGGAATCTACGAAACGACGCGTCCATTCAATAGCGACACTCCAGCAATTGCACACTTCGAAGCTCTGTGTCACAGACATCTTGAAGAGCCAGAAGAAGTGTGCCCGTACTGATTACAGTACGGAGGAAGTCCAGCAAGCACTTGTTGGTACCAAAAACTTCGCTGCCCCGGGCCCAGACGGCATTAACAACTGGTGGTGGAAGAAATTTCCTTCCACTCACCGCCGTCTGGCGCGAGTTTTCAACTCATGGTTGAACGAGGGGCAGCAGATTCCGGACTGGTTTGTCGAGGGACGTACTGTGCTTATCCCCAAAAAGGGGGATCTTTCCGACCCGAGGAATTATAGGCCGATCACTTGCCTCAACTCCTGCTACAAGATATTTACACGTATCTTATATGCTAGGACACTGAGGTCTGTTGATCCGGTCTTCCAGCAGATACATGAACAGCGTGGTGCCAAGAAGGGCATGGCAGGTTTTACTAAAAAAAATGTAATTTTTGTTGAAACATATATTTTGTAATGTATTGTTTTTAAATACTGTCACATGAAAGAAATTCTACTCTTTTTATATAGCAATCTACTGCTTTCTTATCAGACTTTCTACTGTTGAGCTGAAAAATGATCTGGCAACACTGTATATGCTTATGGACGTTGGACTGTTCGAAAGCTTATTTTTGCATAATTTGTGATTTAGTATCGTGATTTTGTGACTTTGTGCTATTATATGTTTTGTTGAGACTTTGGTGTTTTGTGTATTAATTACTTTTGTGAGAAAATTAGAGTCGAATTATATTGTGAACATTTCTAGATTTTAAGTTTATAGGATATCTATTTAGTAGTGCATTGACCGTAAGTAAACAAACAAATCGTTTTAGGATTATTACTCTAATTTGAATAATTTTGAGATGCCTGGAACACGGTGCAGTGTAGCAATTTGTAGAAGCAATCATAAAAAGTCAAAACTACTCGGAGAGAAAGTTAGTTTCTTTAGTTTTCCCAATGATAAGCAATTACGAACGGAATGGGTACGGAAGTGCTATAGAAAAGATAAATTTAACCCTAAACATAAACGAATTTGTCACAAACATAATGTAATTTTGCCTGAAACATTTATGATCTGTTGAATAATGAATAACCAGCATGTTTTTGATTTTTTTTTGTTAATTATTTTTCAACAAATTACTAATTACTTGTGTGCATCTGTGTAGATGCATTGGCCCCGGAGATTAGATACCCTCTTTTGACCATGAACATCCAGAAGTACGCACGCATAAACCTGCTTAGATGCAGTCTTTTATGCTTCTTCGGCGATTTGCACATTACTAGTTTAGTGATTAGTTGTATTCCAAACAGTGAGGAAGTGTTATAAGTGCAATTTTAGCAACATGGCAGGTTCGTACGAAACAGAACAAGAACGGCTGGAAAAATTATTTCAAGAATTTCTTTCGGACGAGGAAGAAGATCCTTTCGAAAGTCAAGCCACTTCAGATGAGTATGAGCCATCAGATGAGCAAGATAGCTGTAAATCCAGTGAGGAAGATGCACCTGTTGCTCAGAAATGTAAGCGTCAAAAAGGTAAAGAACTTACATATCTTTACTTATTTTTATCTTACATTGGATATTTTATTTATGCAGTTTTACGAAGTAAACGTGATGATATCCAATCTATCTCACCGTTACCGTGTACCTCAAGATCTCTGAGCCCTGATAATCAAAATATTGACTCGTCTAGTTATGAGTCGGACGAAGAAGTTCAACCAAAATTAGGTAATGTCAATGAAGCCATTGAGGACGTCATTGCCGATATTATAGCAGATAGTAATTCAGAAAATGAGGAGGAGTCAACAGAGGACAATGTGACATGGGGTCACGGTAACGTCGACAAACTGAAAAAAATTCCGTTTACAGCTAACAATTACGGAATAAACATGAATGTAATAAATGCTTCTATAAATTATTTGTTACGGCCGAAATTATTGTAAAAATGGTTGAACAGACCAATATTTACGCCGAGCAATGTAATCTATCAAAGACGCATAAACCATCTGCTCGAATTCATAAATGGAAAAGCACAACACCTTCAGAAATGGAGAAATTTATAGGAATGATTTTTTGGATGGGTTTGAGTAGATATCTTTATACAAAAATGAAATATCTAAAATTATTTCAAGAAATCGTTTTGAACTTCTGTTATCAATGTGGCATCTGAATAATAATGAAGCTCCTTCTATTGGACGTCTGCATAAAATTTATCCTCTTATACATCAACTAAAGGAACGCTTTCAACTATTGGCGATACCTGTAGAAGAATTATGCATTGATGAGACATTAGTACCCTTTCGTGGTAGACTAATTTTCCGTCAATATATTGCCAATAAACGTCATAAATTTGGAATTAAATTATTCAAATTGTGCCTTCAACGGGGATATACCTATGATCTAAAAGTATACTGAGGAAAAGAAGAAAGAAATAAAGAAACAAGTATATCAACAAAAGTTGTTATGGAGCTCATGAAAAAATGTATCAATGAGGGCAGAACTCTCTGCACAGACAACTATTATACCAGTGTTGCATTGGCGCGTGAGCTGCTGGAAAACAAAACCCATTTAGTAGGTACATTGAGAACAAAAAGAAAGAATAATCCAAGAGACGTGATAGTGGCGAAATTGAAAAAGGGTGAGCGCATAACCAGACAAAGAATACTGGCTGTGTTGTCACCAAGTGGAAGGACAAAAGAGATGTCCTTATGCTAAGTACTAAACATGGGAACACAACAGTGACTGTAAGAAGACATGGTGAAAAACCAGAAGTAGTTGTTTACTACAATAAGCTAAAAGGATTCATTGACTTATCCGATCAATTGAAAGCTTATGCACCAAGTCTTCGAAGAGGGGTAAAGTGGTATGGAAAATTAGCGGTCGAATTGCTTACTGGAATGGTTGTAGTAAATGCATACATATTATTTCAAGACATAACAAAAAGTAAAATTACTATTGCGAGGTTCAAGGAAAGAATTGCTGAAAACAAACGCACTGTAAATGTTTGGTATGTAATATGTATATTTGCGTAGAATGTTTTTTTATTATACACAGTTCATATAAAAAAATAGTTTGCTAATTGAAAATAATTCAGAAATTATTTAGAATATTTTTACTTCGTTTGCAGTTGTTTATTTGAAGAATTATATGTTTAATTATCATTTGTTTTCAAATAAAAGCTTTAAAAAATACAATTTCTATTACTGTATAAAATGTACTTCATCTGCAGGATTATGATAGAAAAAAAATCATGGACCATCGAACTGTCTATCCCACCAGGCCACGTAGATTTATGAACCGTGCTGTTATATGTATATTTAGCATCCTTATAGATGCTATGGGTTAGTATGTAAAGCTCTGCGTGAGTATATTGAGGGATACACGCGGCCCAACTATCAAACTTGCTATGCATCCTTGAGGACACACATGGCGCTTAACGTGAAGGAGGACGACTTTGAGGACAGCATGGAAGCACGACTAATGAATAGATCTGCCAAAAGACTAAAAAAATGTGGTAATTAAATAATTATCAACTATCAATACCTAATAAAGTAATTTTCTTTTTTAAATTGCTTTAATGAAGGTTAAAAGTATTGTCTATCTCGTCTTTTATTAGGTAGCACTTGAGACAAATGAAAATGTTCCATTTCTTTGCAAAGTATGAAAACTGGAACTCCTGTGTTTGCATGTTTTTTTACAGGGTGGTCCAGTTTACGTTTCAAATTTGATAGAAAGGCTTAAAAGAATAAGTAAAAAGGTGAAAAGCAAGTACCTAATAGTAAGTGTAAAGTCTTAGAAACTTCCTATGAATTTCTTATTATAAGCTCTATCACCCGAAGTTTGAAAGGTAAACTTTGGACCACTCTGTATATAAATGACTAATAGTTTTTTTTCAGCTGTACGATCTTTGCATCTACAAAAGAGCAAACAAGTTGTCCTGTCAACATCCAGAGCAAGCCGTAGATTTGAAAAGAGCGAAAGAAAATAGTTGAGGCGCTCCTCAATATGTCAGAAGTTGAAGAGTACAAAAAAAATTTACCATTGGACCTAAACCCTTCATCTAGCAAAGATGAAAGTGATTCTTACAATGAACTTCTTAGGAAGTACAATGTTCTAATAGAGGAAAATGGCAAATTGAAGAGAAAAATTGAAGAAGATGCCATTTCTACAAATGTTCTGCTGCATAAACTTTTGGAACTTGAATCTTTGATACAATAGCAAAACAGTACATTTGAGGAAAAGGCAAAATATGTTTTTGGCACCTTTTTAATACGAAACCAAATCAACATATCCCTAAAAAAAGTCAAAAGCACGACGGACACCCGAGGAAACATCAAAGGCTTTTACTATAAGATATTTCAGCAAAAAATGTTATGTGTATCTTCGAAACACTTTAAAATCTCCTTTGCCAGGTATTTTCACTTACAATGTTGGGCAGCAAATTTGAAGTTAAGAAGCGGTATCTTTCAAGACGTTGTTAATATAATGGATGTTTCTGGCAAATCAAAAAACGAATTAGAACGTCTAACTGTTCTTTCCTTTGATGAAGTAAAAGTGTGCTCTACTTACGAATATGACCAAAAGGAAGATGAAGTAATTGGACCACATTCTTATATGGGTTTTTCTCCCCAAATTAACATTTTCGTGTCCTTGCACGATAACTCGAAGACAAATTATTTTTATTTATTTTTTCTTTTGCAAGTGTTAGTATTTTTAAATAATATATATATATATATATATATATATATATATATATATATATATATATATATATATATATATATATATATATATATATATATATATATATATTCCTTAAAATATCATTAGCATGGATGTCCCTGCCCTCATTTTTTTCCAAGAGGCATTCATTTTTTTAGACACACAATAGATATTGAGATTTGCGCATTTTACAAAATGCAGAGAAAAGTTACATGAAAGTATTAATAGAATATGAGTTTTGTAAGTTAATTTTTTAACTTAAAACCTTGAGGTTAAACTTTGTCCCTCTGTTTCATCGTCATTGGCGTGGCGCAAGCAAGTACAGTTCAAATTAGCCGCCAAATATTTTTTTCAGCGATTGGTAACACTGGCTTTAGATGCTGCCCTAATTCATCTTTAAGGCTGACCAGGTTGTTGCCGTCCTCATTTGCTCTGTGTCATTCTATGCGAGTACAAGTGCCATTTTACAAGTGCGTGTTTTTCTGCATCATCATTAGAGTTTTCTTTAATACAAAAGTAAATTGTAAAAATAATTATCGGTTTTACAAATGTAATATGACATTGGGTCATATGTACAGTTTCAATAATCTAGAATAAAATACTGAATTTGTAGAGAAAATTTAAAATGATTTATCATTAGCGTAGTTTTTAACTGTTGTCATTATCGTAGACTTTTTATCCACGCTAATGATGCACGGGCCACACAAACGATATTTTTTTAATTTATTTTTACAGTTACTGACAGAAGATTCCAAAATGACACGCAGTAAACTAACTGATGAAGAAAAGAAACATAGAAAAAGAAATTGCGAAAGAAGACGAAGACAAAACATCAAAAATAATCCAAAAAGGTATAAAGTAGAACAGGAAAAGAAGCATCAGAGATATGAAAAAGCTAAAGAAACCGGAATTATAAGATTGAAGAAAGATCTATCTAGAAGAGAACTTAAAGCAAAAAGAAAAGCATGGAAAATAAATTCAAAGCATTCCGAGATAAAAAATGGTTTTTAATAAATTTAGAAAAGGACACTCCACTTGCTAGCGACCACGAAGAAGGGGAACAAGATCAGGAGAATAGAGAGCCGATTGTTCCGAATATAAATATTGTTGGTAATGCCTCGACTCGCTCCATAACTACGCCTGATATTTCATTCTGCACCCCAACATCAAACCGGCAGAAAAGTCAAGGAAGGAAAGTTTTGAAACGGAACAGATCGAAAACCGACAGTGAGTTAAAAAAAGCACAACGTCAAAATAGCAATGTACGTTCAAAAATAGGGTATTATAAAAAAGAAATTTTACAGGGAAATTAATAAAAATAAAAATGTATTATCGCCAAATACAGAAGTAAACAAAATGCTCAAGAGTTCCCCAAAATTCCTCAAGTGGTTAAAATAAATTGCTTTTTGGTGAGGTATTGAAAAGAGACCTTTCTTCGAAATTCAAACAATTAAAGGGTGATAAAGAAAAACAAATATTTACAAAAATAGTTGTTGAACCAAACCTAAAAAAATATAAACTAATGAAAGAAGCTAAAGAATTTCTTCCACCTGGTCTACATAGATCCAATAAAAAAAGATCTAATGGCTTCAAGTATGAACGTAAACCTATTAACACATTTACTGACACTAAGAAAAATGTTACTAGTTTTTTCTAAATGGCATAAATTCACGGCTATGTCCTGGGAAAAAAGACACGATAACAAGACGGCGTATTAAAAAGCAAAAAAAGGTATTTAAATAATACTCTGAAAAATCTTTTCAACACTTTTAAAACGTCTGTTCAAATATCATATGCAACATTTTGCAAACAGCGTCCTTTTTGGGTTGTCCAACCGAAATTATCTGATCGTGATACCTGCTTATGTATGTTACATGAAAATGTAAACTTGCTTGTGTCTAGCCTATCCAGAAGCAAAATTATTAAGGAATAAAATGTGGACCAAATTGTTTCAAAACAAATATGTTCCAACAATGAAGCTTGTATCGACCGCAAGTGCGGCAACTGCAAACAGAATACTGTACTATGTAGAAGACGAAATGTGGACACAAACTCTTCGTTATGATAAGTGGGTGAAACGAAACGAAAAAAGAATCAGTGCAAAAGACGAAAAAAGAAATAACTGTACAACTTACTGAAAAACAAAAAAAATTAAACTAAACCCGATCATATGATACATGAATTAGACAGTCACATGACCAAATTCTTACGACATATTATGAACATTAATCATCAATATGCAGCCATGAAAAAAATTAAAAATGAACTGAAGGAGAACGAAATCTCATTTCACATTGACTTCTCGGAAAACTACTCATAATCAGTACATTTTGGCGCATCAAGGGAACAAATTACGCTACATACTGGCATTATGTATCACAAAAATAAAAAACAAGGATTTTGTACTATTTCGAAATCTTTCAGACATGACCCACTAGCTATTATGGCACACATGGAACCTGTGATTAATCATTATCAAAATGACATAGAAAGTAGAATATCTGTTGTACCGAAATAAAAAGGTGTTTTTCTTCATACAATCCGTCATTCCAAAAATTTTTCCCAACATCAACAAGATGTCTTGGAACTATTCGGAGGCAGGACATGGAAAGGGGGCACCGGATGGAATAAGTGTTACTTTAAAGCGAACAGCAGATAAAATAGTGGCATTTAATAAAGATATTAACAACTTTGACGTTTTTGTACAGGCAGTCAAAAATAACATCACTAGCTTGTATATTGATGTGGTAGATGAAGCTAATATAAAAAAATTGATGATTACCTATCTCCCGAGTTAATAGCCTTGAAAGGGACAATGCAGACTCATCTGGTAACCTGGCAAAAGGACAATAGGATATTGTTTTTGAACAGGCTTACCTGTTCTGAGTGCAATTTCTGTAGCTATTTCAAAATAACAAATCGTTACCCTAATTCGCAAATGTCGTAAGTTCTCTTTTTGTCGAAATTGAGTTTTTACCGCCATCTCGTTGAGGAACACCTAATACATCTATTGAAAAACTCTGCAGAGTAAAATTGCAGTTTTCTGCAATCTAAATCTCATTGTACAAAACATCGTTACTTCCATGCTTGTCTATTCAAATAGGCAACTGTCGTAAGTCCATTAGTTAATATGGGTGAGTATGTTGCCTTTCCCGTTTATGCATTTATATTAGTATTTACCGAAAGTCAAATCTCACCACTGCAGATCCAAGTCCTCCAAATTATATTTAGAGCCAACCTGGAGTTCTAAAGCAGATCTATATAGATTTTATAAAACTTACTGTGACAATCAAGGGACCAAGTGTGTCTCAACTGCTTTGTTCTCTCATATTTTTTGACAAATTTAACTTGAGAATATTTAAACCAAAAAAAAGACGATTATGATGTTTGTGTTAGTTACCATGTAAAAAATTTATGTGAAGAAGATTATGCGCTGCATGAAATAAAGAAAAATGAGGCGAGGGAAGCAAAGGAAAAAGACAAGACTTCTGAAAACAAGGTTTTTTTGTATGGACATGCAGGGTGTACTATTAAGTCCAATGTCAAACACATCTGCACTTTATTTCAAAATGAAACTCATGTTCCATAACTTTACAATATTTGATATGAAGTTAAATAAAGGGTATTGCTTTGTTTGGCATGAAGCACCAGGAGGTGTTTCTGCTGACAATTATTCTTCAATAATCTGTTCGTTTATAATTGACAATGTTTTAAGGGATCTGCAACCAATCAAAATATTATTCTTTATAGTGATGGTTGTACTTCTCAGAACCGAAATGTCACTCTATCAAACGTTCTTTAAAAATTAGCAATTCAATACAATATCACTATTGAGCAAAAGTATTTAGAAAGAGGACATACTCAGATGGAGGCTGACCACATGCACTCACTGATTGAAAAAAAATTTCGAAATACTAACATCAATGTTACAGCAGATTATGTAGGTATTTTTCTTCACACTAGACAAAACCCCAGTCCATTCAAAGTGAAATACCTGATCTTCGATTTCTTCAAAAGTTTTGCTCCTCTTAAAATGTTGTCATCAATTAGACCGGGCCGCAAAATTGGAGATCCTGTGGTAACAGATCTCAGGGCAATTAAATATGATAAAAATGGCAGTGTCTTCTTTAAAATCAGACATACTGATAACTATGTTCCTCTAGAACAGAGAAGCACCTCCTCAAAAAATAAAGAACACACACACAGATTACGACATTTTGCCACAACTATATACTAAACCTCTTTCTATAAAAAAAGAAAAGTGGGACCATTTACAAAAACTTAAAGAAAATATACCGCAGGATTTCCACACTTTTTATGATAATTTAGCGTATCATTAGGATTATCAATATTACATTATTAGTTTTTCTTTTTTTCAGTATAAGAATTTTTTTTTTTTGTAATTTCAATATAGTTATTTTATTTTACGTGTTAGTTTTGTGTACTGTGTCTGTTTCATAAAGATAATTTTAACAGATTTCTATAAAAATGTTTCTATCTGCTAATTTTTTTATTTGAGAATATACCGTAAGTCCATCAATTAAATAAGCAAATGTCGTATGTCCATTATAAAACCAAAATTATCACTGTTTTCATCAAAATTATTCTAAAATCATAAAAAGTGTCATTAAATTATATTATTCAACAAAAAATATATAAATAGTTGATAATTAAACTGTCATTACAGTTTTTACCTTCGCCTGTAAAATTGGTTAAAATGGACTTACGACATTTGCGAATTAGGGTAACGAAATACACCAAAGGAAGATACAGATATGATCACAGTAAGTAATGAATCATTCCACAATGTAGATTTAAAAAAAAAAAATGATTGGGTCACAGCCATATTTGACAATGACTGGTATCCAGGTATGTAATATTTTTGACATTAAAATTTATAGATCTTTTCTGTTTTTAGGTATTATTGATAAAATAGAACATGGCGAATTGTCGGTAAATTTTATGTCCAAGAGTGGAAAAAGCTTCTTTTGGCCAGATAGCTGTAATCGGCAAACATTGAAAAAAACTGGAATTCTATCTAAACTAGAGGTTCCCCTGAACCAGTATCTAACAGGCTTTTCAAACTTCAAAATTATAATCAGATCAACGACTTGTTCCAGGCTTTGGTATGAGTTTTTATGATTGAGCAAATTTTACTTACCTATTATAAAATATAGTTTTTTAGTTTTAACTTACAACTTGAAGTTAAGTTTCATTAAGATTTTCATGTTCGCTTTATCTTAACGACTGTTGTAAGATGTTTTGAGGTTATTAAAAAAATATATTGTTTTTTTATTTTTATGTGATACTTACTTCTAAAATGAAATATTTTGAAAATAACACTTTTTTACTTTTCACGTCATGCGTCATTCGCGTGGTATGATATGTCATTAGCATGGAGTGAGATTTTTTGAAAAACATTGAAAACCAAAAATTGAGCGCGGCTGACCATTACACCGTATTCTTAATGTGTCAATGCAGCTTTGTCATTTTTTTCAAAAAATTTTTAGCACTTTTATCTTTCTAATATTGCAACAGTCGAAAATGCTTCTATTGGGAGAAGTACCCATATGTAAGTAATAATGGCTAGGGGTCTCTTCGATAATTGGAAGCAGCCAGTCTTCATTGACTTTGATACTAAAATGACGAAGCCATTATTAAATAATGTCATCACCTCGCTTCATAACATCCACTATAATGTCATTACATGTGTTTCTGATTGTGGGGGAAGGAGCCAGGGTTTATGGAAGGAACTTGATATCAATTTAGACAAGACATTCTCTTTGCATCCGGAGACTCAAGAAGAAATTTATTTTTTTGCAGATGCTCCTCACTTATTAAAATTAATAAGAAACTGGTTCCTGGACACTGGTTTTATTTTGCAAAATGGTAAATTGATAACTAAAAAACCACTGGTTAGTTTAATTAAAAGTACTAACACTGAAATTAGTTCCTGTCATAAACTAGGCGAACATCATGTTGATTGCAAAAAGTCCCAGAGACAAAATGTTACTCTGGCCGCACAAGTTTTTCCAATACCACTGCTACTGCATTAAAACGATACTGTTCAGGAGATGACAAAAAACTGGCAAAAGATGTTGGAGATTTTGTGGAGCTTCTAAATAATTGGTATGATGTGATGAACTCATATAGTCCAGTTTCCAGAGTGCCCACAAAACAGCCATGCAAAGGTCAACACTTTTAGCATCATCTGCATGTCGTACTCCATCAGTAATACTAATGTTAAATGCATTTTTTATATTGTTGACATCCCGACGAGTAATTAAATTTTTTTCTCTAGTTTCTCGTCTTAAAAATAAAACAGGAACATGGTTCTTTTGATGGAAAATTTTAAATCATACAAGTTACCTGTTATATTGTCTCCGTATGAATCCAAAAGTTTTGTAGTTAATACGCCTGCTGCAAGTTTAACTGCAATATTTTGTCTGTCTTATAAAGGCACATTTAAGTGTTCCAGCTGTAAATTGTGATCATAATGTTTTTTGAAAAAGACGACGTTGTAACTGTCGGCCTCGATGTTTTTTGTCACTATTATTTGACTAGTACATGCTATGTTGATTTTACACTGTCATTCACAAACTTGAATGAAATTTCACAGCCCTCCAAACACTTGGTATTGAAAGCATCGTATGCATATGTTATAATATCTGTGAACGAGAAGTTTATGTCTGTTCAGGTTTTGTTGCCTGTTAAAAAAATTTTTCACATATATCACACGACCACCATTTCTTTTACACAAACACCCTATACGCTTAACACTAAAAACTAAAACGTTTGAAAAAGTAGAGCAGTACCGGAAAAGAAGTATATAAACAAAGTTAAAAGTGACTAAAGCAGTGATACTACAGTAAGGTTACGAGTGTTGACATAGTTGGTACCTGAAATTACCGTACGTGGCGCGACGACTGGGCGGAGTGCGACTTTTATCCGCTCGTGTAATCTTGACTCGATACGAGTCGGTTCGACAATCGACAGTCAAGCTGAATTTATAAACTTTTCGTTGGCGTTCGCGCCGGCGTCGGGGGTGAAGTTGGCTGTTGACGTTCGTAGCCTACATTTATAAACTTGTGAACGTCGGCATTCAGTTAGGTTTTTTTTACACCAACATAACCTCAAATGTGTTTTTGTAGTGCTGCTTGTCGTGTTAGTTTTACGTTTTAACTTAAAATGGATATGTGGGACAATGGTGACAATTTGGACTTATTAGGACTGTTTGGGTTCTTTTATGTCTTGGTGCAGCATTTAGGTTAAGTGGAAGGCGCACGAGAAGATTTAAAACTAGGCTAATAAATAGGGCTCGAAGAAAGTTGGGTGGCTTTCAATATTATAAAAAATTTAGTCTTTGGATAATGCACAGTTTTTTAAATACACTAGAATGACCATTCTAGCTTTTCAAAAATTATTAATTAAATATGGTTACATCCCGAATCTCTAGACATTTGAGATCTGACAGCATATCTGCAGAAGAACGTTTAATAATTACTCTACTGTAAGTAAACAGCACATAACAAATGCTATTTTTTTTATTGATCATACTATTTTAGATATTTATCCCAAGGTACCAGCATGCAAGCCTTAGCATGGAACTTTCGCATAGGACACACACAACTGTGCATCAAATCGTCTAAGAAACTTGTGAAGTGTTGTGGGAAACTTTGCACCCAAATTATTTAAAAACTCCAAATACTGAAGAATGGAAGCAAATTAGTAATGGTTTCTACAATAGATGGAATTTCCCCAATTGCTTGGGGGCTCTTGATGGAAAGCACATTAACCTTTGAGCACCTGCCAGAAGTGGTTCATTATATTTTAATTATAAAAAAAATCATAGTGTTGTTTTTTTGGCAGCATGTGACAGCCAATACAAGTTTATCCTAGTCGACATAGGGGTATATGGCTCCCAAAGTGACAGTGGAATTTTTAAAAATTGCATTTTTGGTCAAAGAGTAGACATGAATGTGCCCGATAAAAAGAAATTACCCAACGTCAATATAGACATGCCGTGTTTCTTTGTTGCAGATGAGGCTTTTCCCTTAAAAAAATATATAATGAGGCCATACCCAGAAAAAAATCTCTCTGTAACTCAAAGAATTTTTAATTACCGATTATCAAGGACACGTCAGGTAATTAAAAATACTTTTGGAATATTAGCTGCTCGATGGATGATTTTAAAATCAACTATTAATGCCATGCAGAAACTGTTGACAGTATTATAAAAGCAGTTGTTGTATTACATAACTATTGCCAAACAGAATTGAGGCATGACTATTGTCCACACTATGTGGATGAAGATGGCGAAAAGAATGGAGGCTGGAGAGATGAAGAAACACCATTAAAATCAGTGGGACGAATGGCAGGGAATATTTCAAAAAGGGAGATATACGAAATCAGACATATATTGGCAGAGTATCTGGTTTCTGGAGCAGGAAATGTTCCTTGGCAGGATGAGATAATAAATGGGTGATTCTCAGCTATTCGGGCACAGACCCATACATTTTTGTCTAAGGAAAAATTACGTGCAAATAAAAAAGATTTGCTGCTTAATGGAAAGACCCATCTTTTAAAAGGATATTTGTAAAAGGGCCAGTCAATTAAATGAGTTTTCTTGGTTTTACAAGTGTCCAGGGGAAAATTCGTAGCAGGGGAATGACAAACAGTACAAAGGAGTGATTGAATAGCGCAGGGAAGTGAGATAAAACGGTCAAATATTCAAATAAAAAAATCGCAAGAAGACTTATTGCAATGTTTTTAATATAGTAATAATGTAGTGATATAAAAGTCTAGTCTTACGAATAAATAGTCTCAGAATTATTACTGCCATACGAAATATCTTAAAACTTTTATACATTTGGTACTATATTTTGAAAATAACCTAAGAATAAAAAACAGGGTTAAAATAAAATTTATAAAAAATGAACACAATCTTAGAATAAAATTATTTCGTATTAAATAAATTTGAGGTGTAGCATTCTTTATGATTTAAATTAAGTTTCTTTTATCATAATTTTAATCAAATCTACTTTGAGGTAAAAATTATTTCAAAACAAAACAGCTGATGAAATAGCATGTCAAACAAAGATTTTTTTCTACTTACTTTTTCGCCCTCTCCTCTTAATAATAATAACAGAATGAAAAAAATTAAGAAAGAATAAATTCTGTGGTTGCATTTGAACGATAAATTAATTTCTATTTATTGTTCAAACACATCAATAGAAGTCTTAAATTTATAAAATACCCTATCGCCTTTTAAGACCAAAGTTGATGGTGGTAACAAATATTCAATTTGCCCAAGACCAACGAAGGAAATGTCTTCACTATTAATTTTAAAAGATTTCCACATTTATTATTAAGCCGTAAAAATGTCACTTTTATTTCTTGTTCTTCTTCATCGATTTCACCAGAGCATACCCACACAACATTGAATATTTTTTTAATATGCAAAATAGATGCACAATGTGCGTTATATATTCATAATATTTTTAAAATGTTAAATGCATATTATAGAAAACAGTCAATTATTAGTTGCAACACCCAGTATATAATGATCAATTCGATCCACCAGTTATCCTCTTCTCTTGGTCCAGGTATTAACATAAAAAGGGGAGAGTTTTATGAGATCAGTATTATAGGCAAAACAAAGTTAAAAGCTGTGACGTTTGAATTGAAATATGAGTTAATACAAATTTACAGAGTAAACTGCAAACTAAACAAACTAGGATCGGTGTCCTACAATATTTTAGGAAGTTGAAGACTTCAACTAACTTAAGTATCAATAAAAATTAAGTTAAATAGAAAAAATACTAGTCCAACAAATAAACTAGGTGTAGCTACGATAATAAACAAAGTGAAATAGGTATTCCCTACATGTTAAGATATTTTTTCACTAAAAGAAGTTAATCTTCAAGAAAATAGAATTTAGAATGTCTGTATACAGACAGACAACTAGAAAGATAATGTAAATAAATATTTGCTAAATATAAAACAATACGAGTTTTTCAAATTAAAGGTAACGTTAAAATAAATCATTTATTGGTTCCTCGGAGAGAGATTCTAATGAATAGCAGATAAAGTTAAATAAAGATATACCGGGTGGCCCAGGGACTAGGGAACCCCCCAAATTTTTCTACAATTTTTGAGATAGAAATTTGAAATTTTTAGGGATGAATCAAGACAAAAATTGTAATTTTTTGATCCACCCGCGCCAAAAAAAGTCACTTCCGGTTTAACTGGAAGTGACTCCAACTTTCTTATTTTAAACAGCACCCTGTATATTTAGGTCATTTTTCTGATGAATATTTAATTTCCCTTCATAAAGCTTTTTTCAGATTTAAAATCGGTTCATAAATAACCCAGACAATTACATTTGTTTGTTTCTTTTAAGAAGGCCATGAATCTAATAAACGAAATACATTATAAATAAAATAATTGTCAACACTCGTTGTAAGGGTGTCTACCATCATTACTATTATGTAATTGTAATTATTTCTCATATCGTTTATTTCTTTATTTACGTTTGTTTATTTTTTTTTTCGATATGTTTATTTTTTACATTTCGTACTACCATAACTTGCTTATTTTGAATAGCATCCTGTGTGTTTTATGTGGTGTTTTTCTTCTCATCAAATTATTCTCTCCGATGATGTATGTATTTGTTATAATAATAACGTTATTAATGCACAAAATGTCGAACATAAAATATTCCTGATACTGTTTTCACTCTTTTCTATGAGTAGGCTGTGTACTCGTATACCTAGGTACGTGAAAATGTAATTTTAAAGTGATCCAATTGTTTACACTTATCAAATTATACCTATTGTAGTATAATAATAATAGTAATAACAAAAAGCATAAATTTATTTAATAATTAAACATGTACATCTACCCTACCCGACAAAATGAACTATTCATTGCAAATAAAGAAACTAGGAAGTAAGTTTTGGAAGACCATAGTTATAAACTAGAAAATAATGAAGAAATAGTGAGTACTATACATTGAACTAAAGTACAGAAACTTATAAAAACTGAACTAAATTAAATGTTAAATAACATTTTCTGTAAATTTCACTTAATTATTTGCAAAATACGTTTTACTTTAGAGAATTTACCTATTGCTCGAGAAAGAATGTTATTTTTCCAACAGAATGGAGCTCCACCCCATAATACACTTGAGGTTAGAAGATATTTAAATAATCGTTTTGGAGATCACTGGATAGGTACTCATGATCCAACTAGATGGTGCGAGATCACCGGACTTGAATCCATTAGACTATTATTTGTGGGGATATTTAAAAAATAATGTATATTCTCAGCAGCCGACTACTAGAGAAGATCTCGAGGATAGAGTGAGACAGGCAATTAATAAAATAAATCCCCAAAACTTACGAAATGTAATGAGAGAACGTTCAGAAAGAATTCTTGCTTGTATTCAAGCAAACCGAGGCCATTTTGAACAAAATTTATAAGGTTTTAGTTATTTAACATTTAATTTAGTTTAGTTTTTATAAGTTTCTGTACCTACTTTAGTTCAATGTATAATACTCACTATTTCTTCATTATTTTCTAGTTTATAACTCTGGTCTTCCAAAACTTACTTCCTAGTTTCTTTATTTGCAATGAATAGTTCATTTTGTCGGGTAGGGTAGATGTACATGTTTAATTATTAAATAAATTTATGCTTTTTGTTATTACTATTATTATTATACTACAATAGGTATAATTTGATAAGTGTAAAGAATTGGATCACTTAAAAATTACATTTTCACGTACCTAGGTATACGAGTACACAGCCTACTCATAGAAAAGAGTGAAAACAGTATCAGGAATATTTTATGTTCGACATTTTGTGCATTAATAACGTTATTATTATAACAAATACATACATCATCGGAGAGAATAATTTGAAGAGAAGAAAAACACCACATAAAACACACAGGATGCTATTCAAAATAAGCAAGTTATGGTAGTACGAAATGTAAAAAATAAACATATCGAAAAAAAAAATAAACAAACGTAAACAAAGAAATAAACGATATGAGAAATAATTACAATTACATAATAGTAATGATGGTAGACACCCTTACAACGAGTGTTGACAATTATTTTATTTATAATGTATTTCGTTTATTAGATTCATGGCCTTCTTAAAAGAAACAAACAAATGTAATTGTCTGGGTTATTTATGAACCGATTTTAAATCTGAAAAAAGCTTTATAAAGGGAAATTAAATATTCATCAGAAAAATGACCTAAATATACAGGGTGCTATTTAAAATAAGAAAGTTGGAGTCACTTCCGTTTAATCCGGAAGTGACTTTTTTGGCACGGGTGGATCAAAAAAATTACAATTTTTGTCTTGATTCATCCCTACAAATTCCAAATTTCTATCTCAAAAATTGTAGAAAAATTTGGGGGTTCCCTAGTCCCTGGGCCACCCGGTATACTTGACTATATGTTTACTTTAGATAATTAAAAGTTAATCAACTGCCAGATAACTAGGAAGGTATCTTTGCCAGAGAACTAGGCAAAGTTCCACTAGAGCAGCGTTCATGATTAAATACTAAGTAAACGTTCAAGGAAGCAGTCGATATTTTAAATTTAGAAAAACCTTACGTTTCTGAGGTCTGGTTGATAATTATATGCACTGGTATAAAATAATCCACTACAAAACAAATGCACCAAATTAGATAATTTTCACAAAGGTTATAAACAAATAGCTTTGGTCGAACCAGGTATACCAATCTCCAAATGTCACTAGTCCACTTTCAGAGCACTACCAACGTAGCTAAGTGACCCATAGATAAGATATAATATATATTTTCTATGAAGTGACCTAAAACATCAAGATACAAAGACAGAAAACAACTAACTACGATACAAAATGGCGACATCCGTTGCCTAGTAAATCTAAAATTTACAATAACCGAAAGTTAGTTTAAATTAACACACGAAATTATTACAATATCAAAGGGATATTAGATAAACTGCCAGCAAGGCACGAACAATTGATACTAATCAATATCAATGATGGCTGTTCCAAAGAACAACCAAGGTGAACTGATCACCGAAAAGCAAATTCGCCCAAGGCGTAAATTAAGATAATTACGATACGATATTATTATGAAAATTACCTCAAAGGTACTTTAAATCAATATAGCAACTTTTTAAATAATGATGAGCATAAAATCACAAGATAATACCAGATAACATATAAATCTTACCAGACCGCAGAACTAGAGATGGTTTCCATCAGAACGCGGCACCAGAGACAACCACTGTCTCTGGCTGCCCTAGTAAGAAGAAGGAAGCCTCGTTCTGTCCTCCCACCTAAACTCGGTTATAGTTTGGAAAGAGACAGACATTTGAGAGTAGAGTATGAGCAATAAAGATAGATAGATATTTAGTGCAAAAATCTGCAATGCCAACTGTTCCAGTAGAAATCAGTGGTGCCATCTGGACTAGACTAGCAGAAACTTAATTCCTCGCGGAACACAACAAACTGGAATGAAATAGCTTGCAATTTCGTTACATAGTTTTGGAGAATAATAACGCAATATGAATATTACATTTTACAATATTTTTAAAATATGTTTTAAAATATTGATTACATTTTATATATAAAAAAACAAGGCGGTAATATTTGAATTCTGTCTCCTTCCGATTTCCAGTGAGCCGCCGCGAAGGTTATATTCATTTGAGTTCTAGGTCTCTCTTCAACTTCTTTTATTTGCAGTAACTGCATCTCCGTTTAATAAGCAAACGATTAATGGCGCGGCGTGCGGTTACGTTACGATTGCTGCTCTGTACTACTACTGTACTACTAAACGTAAATATGTATACTCTTAATTGTATACAAAATAATTTATTCAAAATTTTCCTAACTATATAATATATATATATTATATGTACATATTTATATTATAAATAGGTACATATTATTGCTTCTGCAAATATTCCACCGGTTTATGAGTTAAACATTAAAATGTAAGAATATAATCAATGTTTTTAACACGTAGTGTTGTATGTAGGTAAAAGGAAACGTCATTGAACTCCATACTATTCGTAACAAGTATGGAGTTCAATGGGAAACGTAAGGCTTAACGTAACCTCAAATTTGCCTTCATTTCCTTTGTCCTTTGTCTATTTTCCCTCCATTAGTGCTCCGTTCCGTTATTTCTATTTGCCTTGTCTTAGTTGTCTTGGGCACAATTACAAAGCACACGAGTTATTTGTCGTTTGTGGTGGTGAAGTTTATTTGTGGGCGTTTATTCAAGTAAGTATTTTCTTTTATGTGAATTTAGTTTTTAGGTTGTTTCTATTTTGAAAGATAAAATAAAACAACTCCATTGTAGATTTTGTTTTAGTTTATACAAAGATCTATCTTAGGTTTCAAGAACAATAATTTTTATTATTTATTAACCATAAAAATGCCTAAGGTGAGCAGTAAAAAAAGGTACTTTTATAAGAATGTCTTAGGCGAGACTACAGCCTCGTTAGCATTAATACAGAGTAGCACTTATGGGGGCGAGTGTAATTCAAATAATGGCGACAAGGAGTCTTCTAAAAATGAATCACAATCGGAAGTAGTAAATTATGATAATAACATAGAGAATGATTTTTCGTTAAGTGATTCCGAGAATGATTCTGATAAAGACTTGACTCTTCTGGATAATGGTAGTCAAGGTGGTAGTGGAGAGTTGTCTAGTGGTAATGAGGATGTAATAGTAAATACGAATAATAGTAATTTATCGCTTGATTTAAAGTTTTCTTTGTGGGCAATTGAGGAAAATATACCTCTATTACCCATTCCGCCCTTGCTACCCCAAGTAGTTTGGCAACAAATTCAGGGAGCTCGACGCCTGGATAAACTAAATTATCCGTTGGAGTTGGTGTTCGTCCCAACTATGGTAACAAAATTTCGTGTTTCTAGTGCAGCTCCTCAAATAAGCAATAGGCCACTGCACTGCCGGCCAGTCAGGTCCTGGGCAGGATCCTTTACTCGGCTAAACAATACTAATATTGATACTTTACTCAAAGCTCCAATCTATTCCATATTTACGTCTAATACTCTATTCAAAATCTAATAATTCTATGAATCAGGTAGTTAGAGATCAGCCATAGGTACAAAAACAACTATTTTCAATGATAAACTTTACTACATAACATTTAATAACGGTAACAGTATGCACCTCCCCTGAACCCCCACTTGAACTATTAAAATAACTGGAAAAGAAAAAAAATTAGCACAAACATACGTACATATACATCAGTATATCTCCAATGAATTACTATAAATTAGAGCTCATGGCCTTCTAGAAATCACAAACAAAAGAAATATCCCTAACCATTACTTAAACAACTAATACAAGTATACTTACTATACCTTTTGGTGGACGTGATCACGTGACCTGAGGTTATCTAAAATGGACAGATAGACGGCTATGCCAGTGAAAGTATGACAAAAAGATATATATATATATATGGGAGATGTATACTGTAACCATCCGTGCTCAGATAAGATATTGAAAAATCTACACCGAAGTGCAAGAATAATTATATTCTGTTACATAAAATTTAATAGCACCTTTTCAAGGTGTACTTAATAAAGTAGCTGTTTGAATCTTAATACCATGAGTTTTCCCCGCCAATAAAATACCACGAGAGCAAAATCTAACACCACGGATAGCAAACATGAATATACGAATAGCAAAAATAACTCCACGAGTAAGATTCAAATTAGCACAACGTAAGCAAATATTAGTGATTATAATATAACGAATCAACACATATATATGTAATAGAACATGGTAATGTTAAATTTTGAGGTATGTAATGCGAGCTTATCTGGGGTGTAACCGACTGTTACGTGACTCCGAAGTCGCTTTCGAGACTCCCTGTCCTTTCTAGTGGCCAAACGGGTTCCCCGATGTCCACATATATGAGTTTTCCTCAGACCAACGACACACAATTCCCTCGTAGATTGAAGTACCATACAATCCCAATACAGTTAACCAAACTCCAATCCAACGTAGTCATACTGCTCGTTCTCGACGATATCCCCCGTGATCTCCCAAATATATATACAGCTGCGACTAATACTTAAGCATCTACCAAAAGGATATTCGACACGACGAAGGACGAAGACCAGACTAACAACGGATAACAAAGGAAAAATAACTCTAACGAGTAGGAAGAGCCCTAAAAAGAACAAAATATATTACAACACCCTCTTTACACAGATTGTTACTCTATAGCATACCTGAGATGATATGTGGGCTCGTAGTGACTTTTCCGGACTTAGGTCTACACGTGGCCGGGCGATGAAAAAAAGAATCCGAGTTCAACTCGATAAGTTTCCTGGCGTCTACACTATTCCATTCCACTCCAGATACAATTTTCTAATACTCCCCCAATGGGTAACGACAACTATCAATTTAAACAAGTTAGAAATTTGTAATTCTCACCACACCGCCCTACGTGCTTCCTTGACCACCATTTCAAAAAAGGACCCCAAAAAAACGCATTCATCAGCCGACATACGTTACATGGAGTCAAGCAAGTTTTCACTACTACCACTCTACGATAATACAAAACCGGTTACTATATTAACTAAGAGGTTTACAAAACAAAACATTCCTAAGTGAAACAAGTGCACAGAAACAGTAACTAATAATATTCTACCTAATATTCACGGAATAACAATTAATTAAAAAGCCAACATACTATGTTCCATTATGTTCCCATACGGCGACGTCAGAATTACGCGGCGAACCTCACTGCATCGGCGCATTGAGTCGATCGTGAAAATATCCATAAAATCGAGAAATGGCATACGTGACAAAATGTAGAGACTGTCAACTGTCATATGGTAAACTGACAACCCTCTGCACCGATATCAATATCATATTATTTATATAAAAATATACTACAAGGATTCCACAAATTACAAGGTACGTAGCAATATCTCTGTTCAGTCAAAACAAAAGTATGTTCTTTAGTTTAAAATATTGTGTTATAAATGTTATAAATTTTAACGTTAGGTGGCAGCGCCTAGCAAACTTCAGAGTTGCGAAAACTAACATTCATTCTGTAGGCATTCACTAGTTAGAATTCAAGGCGACAAGTCGTTGTGATTGTAGATGTGCACCTTCAAAGGTTAAAGTGTACCTGATTTAAAATTAAAAATAATACAGTCCATTGCATAAAAACTGAGTTTTAATACTTTTAATAACAATCTTAAAAATATCTAGAACCTGGGACAATTCCCAACAATCTCCATTTAAATATCGTATTTAAGATGCGGAACAATTATTAATGAGTACCCGCTGATACGAATAATAGGTTATACCTTTATTTATCGCTTTAAAGTATTTCAAGAAAATCATCCACAGACAACTGTATTTAAGCCAAAACGAAGTGAAAAGAAATCTAAACAGGAGACTAGAACATGTGGTATCCATAGCTAATAAATTTTAGTAAATAAAAAAACCCAATAAGTGAACTGCGATTAACACGGAGATAAGATACAGGGACCTGAAGTCTAGGCCATTCACGAAGCAACTAGGTAAATTCTCAAGCCTATTAACCAACAATTAACTTTAGAACATAGGAATAATAGTAATACAAGAAGACAAAGTAAGTATAATAGATTTTAATCACGTTTTGTTTCAGGACCACATAGACGGAGTGAGCTGGGGCCACATAATCACAGTGAAATAGTTGATATATCCTTTATACTTAGTTGGTAAATAAATGGGTTATAAAACAATGACTCCTATTTCTTGGCTAATATAAATACAGGAAAAGATACCAGTGATAATAATTGCACCATTTTCAGGCAACTCACCTAGTGTAAAAATAAACCGTAACACCTCAGTCAAGTTTGAGAAAACTTCTTACGATATTAAGACAAGAATTGGATATTTCTTCTTTTAATAAATTGCATAAAGTTCCCAGGACATTACTTCAAACTCCAAGAAATATAGGTGTTAAAGAAGTATATCCCGGTCAATTTTATTATTTTGGTATAGCATTATCGATTAACAAATATTTTAAACAGTTTAATTATTGCATCCCTGATGACTCATGCTTTGAAATTGCAGTAAATATAGATGGGTTACCAATAAGTAGTAGTACCTCAGCGTCACTGTGGCCAATCTTAATTCAAATAAAAAATATTGAAATTTTGAAGAGTAAGGTTATTATGGTGGGTCTGTATTACGGTAAATAAAAACCTAAATTTGTTAATGTGTATTTGAGAGATTTTGTAAATGAAGCTATTAATTTAATGCAAAACGGTATGTGCATTGAGAAGAAAAGATACAAATTTAGAATAAAAATGTTGACATGTGATGTACCAGCCAAGTCATATGTGTTATGTATTAAAGGGCACACTGCTTATTATTCTTGTACTAAATGTAAGCAAGAGGGGGAAATGATAAACAATGTATTATGTTTTCCAGAAACGCAAAATGTGTTAAAACGTACAGATACTGAATTCAAAAGACAATTAGATGAAGATCACCATACAGGTACGAGAATACTTACAGAACTATTAGAGTTTGATATGATAAAAGATGTACCGTTAGATATGCATTTATTGTGTTTGAGGGTTATAAAAAGGTTATTAGTTAATAACACGTATGGTTGGGTCTTCGGAAAACAACCTTATAAATTGTTTTATAGAGAAATTCAATGTATTTCAGATAATTTAAAAAAACTTAAAAAAATTCATTCTAGTGGAATTTTCAAATAGAAAAACTAGGCCCCTTCAAGATTGCAAACGTTATAAGGCAACAGGAATTCAGGTTATTAATTTTATATACGGGACCAGTGGTTTTTATGAATGTACTTAAGGCTCAATATTATAATAATTTTTGAACGCTTCGTGTAGCTACCATAATAATGTGTAGTTCAAAAGTAGTTGGAATAGAAGATATGCTGGATTATGCAAATAATTTAATGAAGTGCTTTGTAGACAGAGCAATACATATACAGGGTGAGTTTTAAATGCGTAGTTATATTTTAACCCTCAATATATTTCGTCATGTACAATTGACTAGCACTGTCAAAAAAATTTTTGAACAAAAAAAGAATTTTAATTTCTGATAATTTTTTCGTCCTCCAGCCACTGACATTTTGATAGTCACTGGATAACTTTGTAAACGCCGTTCACAGAAATGACGTAACTGAAGGCAGTGTTGCTACTGCCAGAGTTCGTCATCACAATTATCCTATAATTGCATGGCATGAATTGCAAATTTTGATTTTTTTTTTAAATATTACCCTTTTGTCACGGACATTTTGTGAGACGATATTAGACTTATTTAATATCAGTGTAGATGCCGCACCAAAACAAATTTAATAGTTTATAAAACATTGAGCTCTTTTTAAGAAAGCACACTGGCCGAAAATAAGAAATAAACTTCAAGGCGGCCAAGGTGCGATTGATTAGTCCTTTGTGGAAAGCGACACTTGTCACTTGTAGCTTGCTCTTAAAATAAAAGGTGTTAAAAGTACCTGTTTATCTATTTTTTCTTGTAGAATGAGGCAAACCTGACATTTTTCTTTTAAATAAACAGAACTCGTCCCGTAAGCACCAAATATTAAAAATATGCAATACTTTTACTGTGTATTTTAAATTATTATTATTATCTCTAATTTATAGTTTGTAACGAAATTGCAAGCTATTTCATTCCAGTTTGTTATGTTCCGTGAGGAATTAAGTTTCTGCTAGTCTAGTCCAGATGGCGCCACTGATTTCTACTGGAACAGTCGGTTTTGCAGATTTTTGCACTAAATATCTATCTATCTTTATTGTTCATACTCTACTCTCAAATGTCTGTCTCTTTCCAAACTATAACCGAGTTTAGGTGGGAGGACAGAACGAGGCTTCCTTCTTCTTACTAGTGCAGCGTTCAGATTGAAACCATCTATAATTCTGCGGTCTGGTAAAATTTATAAGTTTTCTGGTATTATCTTGTGATTTAATGCTAATCATTATTTAAAAAGTTGCTATATTGATTTAAAGTACCTTTGAGGTAATTTTCATAATAATATTGTACCGTAATTATCTTAATTTACGCCTTGGGCGAATTTGCTTTTTGGTGATCAGCTCACCTTGGTTGTTCTTTGGAACAGCCATTATTAATATTTATTAGTATCAATTTATCGTGCCTTGCTGGCAATTTATCTAATATTACTTTGAAATTGTAATAATTTCAGGTTTTAATTTAAACTAACTTTCGGTTATTGTAAATTTTAGATTTACTTGGCAACGTATGTCGCCATTTTGTATCGTAGTTAGTTGTTTTCTGTCTTTGCCTGTTGATGTTTCAGGTCACTTAGCCACGTTGGTAGCACTCTGAAAGTGGCGACTGGTGACATTTGAAGATTGGTACACCTGGTTGGACTAAACCTATTTGTTTATAACCTTTGTGAAAATTATCTAATTTGGTGCATTTGTTTTGTGGTGGATTATTTTATACCAGTGCATATATTTATCAACCAGATCTCAGAAACGTAAGGTTTTTCTAAATTTAAAATATCGAATGCTTACTTGAACGTTTCCTTAGTATTTCTTCAGGAACGCTACTCTAGTGGAACCTTGCCTAGTTCTCTGGCAAAGATACCTGCCTAGTTATCTGGCACTTGATTAACTTTTAATTATCTAAAGTAAACATATAGTCAAGTATATAGCTTTACTTAACTTTATCTGCAATTCCTTAGAACCTCTCTCGGAGGAACTAATAAATAATTTAATTTAACGTTACCTTCAAGTTGAAAACTATCATATTGTTTTATATTTAGCAAATATTTATTTACGTTATCTTTCTAGTTGTCTGTCTGTATACAGACATTCTAAATTCTATTTTCTGGAAGCTTAACTTCTTTTAGTACCAAAATATCTTAACATTTAGTGAATACCTATTTCACTTGCTTATTATCATAGCTACACCTAGTTTATTTGCTGGACTAGTATTTTTTCCATTTAACGTAACTGTTATTAATACTTAAGTTAGTTGAAGTCTTCAACTTCCTAACATATTGTAGGATACCGATCCTAGTTTGTTTAGTTTGCAATTTACTCTGTAAATTTGTGTTAACTCATATTTTGTCTACGTAGCTGGACAGTTCAAACGTCATAGCTTTTAATTTTGTTTTGCCTATAATACTGATCTCATAAAACTCTCCCCTTTTTATGTAAATACCTGGACCAAGAGAAGAGGATAACTGGTGGATCGAACTGATCATTATATACAGGGTGAAACAGAAAAACTATATTTTACACAACTGGCATTTTTCTCAAGGGTAACTGCAGTACGGACAGTGGTGAGTCAAATTGACTAACCCCTTGGAAGTTAAGTAAGATCTTCGTCCCCAGTAAAGTTTTATTTGGTCAGAAGAAATTTGTGTTGTGAGGGATCAGTAACTCTTAATTTTTTTGTATTCTCAATAACATCATTTTTCATTTTTTTTCTTCCTCATTTCATATCATTTTTTTTGTTTTTTGGTCTTCAACCACAATTAATTTTAATATATCGTATATATTGTACACATCACATAATATACTAGTCTTGATTATACTTTTTATAAAACTAATATCTTTTTATTCCACTTCCTTACGAACCGAATTCAAGTTCTAACGTTAACTTTACCTTTTAAAATAAAATTTTAATCCTTTGGTACTTGCAAAAGTCCTGGCGCCCAGCCTAGATTTTGGTGATAACTCAAATCAATCGAAGCCCTAATTCACGACCTGCTCACTGAGCTACCGGTCAATAAGTACAACCCCCAGCTTATTGTGTTATGCCAACAATTGGACGGGGGGTGTTGCAAGTTTAAGTTTAATATCTAAAAATGAATCAAATTTGAAAATAATCATTTTAAAAAGACGCATTAACTTTAAAAGAACGAAAAAGCAGATTTGTTTACTTACCCAATACAACAGTTACTACATGAATATGTCATATGGGTTTGAGGTCTGGAATTTGGATAGCATTCCATAGCCGTTTTGTTTGTCTGGCATTTTCATCTACTTGAAAATATGCCTTTAACATATCCAGCATTAAAATAATAAAATTTTTCACTATGGTTAATCACTAATTTTCACAAAATGAACCACCAACGGAACAAATTATAAATAATAAATTTCGGTAACATAGTAACTCAAAACTTCGAATCACAAATTTAATCACAAAAAACTATAAATAACGGTATTAAACACATGTTTGTAAATTCTAATGCAAACAGGTACATACGCGAACACTACGCGAAATACCAATGACACTGGTTTTTACATGGGGTGTAGTGTTGCCAGATGTGTGAGATTTTCACATAGGTTATAAATTTCATTATAAATAAATCATGATGCTTTTCAAAAGTTTCTATTAACCTAACTGACGGTTAATTTAGCTAACTGAGCATTGAAAAAAACGGGTCTTACCATCGCAACAGAAACAACAGAAAACAGCAAAAGACTATTATTTATTTGGACTTGCACAACTAGTGCTGTTTACGCGAGGTTCCGATTTATAAAGATCCTACATACACCGTATAAAATTGAATTCAATTTACTCTTTTTTAATACAAGAACTGACCGAGGTCAGAGCTGACGACCTGAATTTAACTTTTTTTATCAACTTTTGATAATATTGGTGTAACATGGTAGACATTTTTAAATAAAAGTGCAGGTACACAAGGAAAATAATTTTATAAATACCATGAAAATGGTATGTCTGGCAACACTGATTAGGTGCGTGGTTACATATGCGACGCTAATATCACATTTCACATTATGGCGTCGTGGAATTTTTATAATGTAATGGACTATCCCGAATAAAGTGCTGTTTTTCTCAAGAAAAAATTGATCTTTTTTTATAAAAAATGACGTATACTATCCTCCCTAACCGTCCAGAGTATTAGGGAGGAATAAAATGCAAATTGTTGGGTATGACCAATGTAAAAAGTGACAAAAGTGTGTGAAAATACTGCATACTGATATTGTGTTGCACCTTCAGTGTTTTACTATTAGAGGCCAATTAAAATAGTAGAGAACTGATTTATTCCTTGAACACCTACACATTTCAAATTATTGTAATAGCAGAGGGTAAGTACCTACTTCTTAAAAATAATAATCCTTTTATAAACTGAAAAAATGAGATGGGAACGTTAAATTCCTCTCGGGATTTCCTAAAAAGTTTACTGTTCATCGGAAAATTTAGTTTTAGTTGTACATTCCATATGAAACGCTTAAAAATAAATGTTGATTGGTGCAAGAAAAAGTCTAAATTGTACATTTCTCACATTGAAAGGTATTTCAAAATGTTTAAAATTATATCAAGTGGAACAATTAATCGTTTAAGTAGCTAATTATTTCATCCAATGTTATTATAAATTCGGGAATGAACTTAATGCTAGGGCTCGGTTTTTTCAATCGTGGGTTAGCTAAACTCACACTAGAATTCGAATGTTTTCAATTTTACATTTGTTTTGGAAGTGGTTATAGCAACAAATATCTTATGCTAAAGTAACTTTTTAGTTGAAGTG
Source organism: Rhamnusium bicolor (assembly GCA_029963845.1). Taxonomy (NCBI): domain Eukaryota; kingdom Metazoa; phylum Arthropoda; class Insecta; order Coleoptera; family Cerambycidae; genus Rhamnusium; species Rhamnusium bicolor. The sequence goes on along the minus strand of JANEYF010003330.1, from coordinate 15,115 downwards.
GTTTGTATTATAATCTCATCGATTTTTTGTGAAAATATAATGCTAAGTAACCTTATGTTTACTCGATTGTAAAATCATGTGAGAAAATTGCATAAGATATGCGGCAACGTTGCTTCAGTCCATTACATCATTTTTGCTAAGATACAGAATGTTTCCAGTAACCAGCAGTTCCAAAACAATTTCATAATATTTTTTTAAAGTCGATAACTCAGTTACACGTGGGAATTAAGAAAAAAATGTGTCAGAGGGTTTCTACAGATGTCAAGAATCGGTGGTTTAAATATAAGTACACACTTAAGACTCATCCTGTATATGGACCTGATTTTGTAAGCCATAATGTACATAATCTATTGCATTTAGCAGATGATGTATCTAGATTTGGTAATTTAAATAATTTCTGCGCGTTTGCGTTTGAAAATTTTATGCAGAAAATTAAGAAAATGATAAGAAAGAGTGAAAAGCCCCTTCAGCAAGTTATAAATCGTGTGATAGAAGGTAGTTTATTAATAAATAAACAAGAAGTAGAGTTGGGTGCTGTATATGCTCAAGAACATTTTGAAGGTCCATTATTACCTAATTGCAGATCTCCTCAATATAAAGAATTAAAATTACCAAAATGTACTCTAAAATTAAATTCAGGTGATTGTTATATTCGTATGTTAAACCACGTTATTGTTAAAGTTCGTAATATTGTTACATGTTTAAATCAGAAGGTTATTATAGGACAGGAAATTTTAGAAAAACAACCTTTTTTTACACACCATGTGATTCCACAAATTTGGGAATATTTTTGATCAATACAGAAATAAGTCAACCCTTAAAAATTTTTAAAATACCAGAATTAACAAGTAAATTAGTTTTTTTGCCATACAATGAAAATCAAGCTGTTGTTTTTCCACTACTCCATATGTAAATTGCTTTACATCTCAATACCACGTCACACGTCTACAGCCTCCTTTAGAAAGCCAATATTTTTAAAGTGTAAGTATAAACAGTTTCTTGTTTATTGAAGTATTAGCTTAATTATCCTATCGTGTAATTTTATGTTATTTATCGAAACAAGCCAAAAGATACACTTTAATTTTATCTTTCATAATGATTTTTCTTCTATCCTAATTTCTAGTACCTAACGTGTGCTCTGCAGTTTTGTCTTGAATTGTTTTGAATCATTTTAGAAAAAAAAACCGAAAATTTTGACTGGTTTTTGACAACAAAAAAATAGTACTTGAGCAAATTTAGGAGTTAAATTAAAACAAGTGTACCTACTTATTTTGTCAATGAAGTTGTTTCCATTCATGAGAAATCTTCCTTTAACAGTTTTATGTCTTCTAGTATAATGCAGCCACATGTACTCTCTCTCTTATACAGTATGGGGAACCTACTTAAACGTATAGGATTTCCCTATACCTACATCTAAATAGGATCTTCATACCGTATGTAACAATTACGCTAGTAACATATTCTAAATCAATACCAATTCTGAATAGAATTAATAACGGTGGTTTTTTTTAGAGTATTTATGAAATAGGTACTGTATTTCATGTAAAAAAACCATGGTGTGGCTAGTCATACATTTTAAAGAAGATAATTCGGTTGAGGTGGTACCAAAAAGTTGGTCTGTGGATGACAAAGAATGTTTTTGGCCGCCATATAAACGTAATAAATTATATGAAGCTATTAAAAACAAAGATTCACCAGATTGTAACTGGAAAATATTTAAGATAAAGGTTCTTGGTGAATATGGTAAGTATTTCGCTCTTGCTGAAAAAAAATTCATACTATATACAATTTAATAAACATACTTTTTAGATTCAGAAAAATTACTTTTAACATTTTATGTAAATTTTTAAATTTTTTTTTTCTAAAAAGTAAAGCTTCAAATACTTAAGACTTCTTATATTTTACTATTCTGTAGCGATTGACATATCTAATATTACAAAATAATGTTTAGAGGATTTCCAAGTTGCTCAGAGAAAATGTAATAAAGCCCGTGAGAATGATGACTTGTCCTCCAACTGAGAAAATTACTATCAACAACAATCATTAGGAAAAGGATTTCGAGCCCGAATATCACGTAAATTTGATGATTATGACATTAGCTACACAAATAGTGACGATGGAGATTCTAACATAAATTTACCTTCAGTACCATCATTTTTGACTAAGAAATCAAATATTAAACAAGCTACAGGTAAAATGTAAATGTGTAATGTTTTAAAATTATTTTAATGGTTTTTTTTTTAGAAGTCGATGTTATTGTACCCGAATCTACTAAAAGCGTAACTAAGAAATCAGGTATTTGCTGGTGTTTTACTTCATTTTATCTGTAATGAATGAATAGTTTAAATAAGCACTTATTAATATTATGTTAATTTTGTATTTTTTGCAGATAAAGAAAATAACCTATAAATTGGAAAAGATGGAGTTGGAAATTAAAAAGTTCATTACGGAGAGTCAAGGATATGTAATATATACTATATTATTTCCTCCTGTAAATTTTATTTTAGAATTCCAGCGTCAAGTGTTAAGGCAGCTAATTATAATAAATTCGAGAGTTAAAGAGCAGACAGAGAACACTAAAATAATTATGAAGGCCATGAAAAAAACCAGATGAAAAGACTGAAGAGGTAAATGAGCAGCTCCTACAAGAATTGGCAGACAGAATGAAAATTTTTCCCATTAATAGCGAGGAGAAATTGACAGAAATAGAGGAATCTTTAAAAAAAGATGGAGAAATGGACATAGTGGTACGTTAATAAGAGTTTTTTGTTCTTGGTATTAAGAATTATGTTTTATTATTTAGGCGAAGGAGTTATCACTTATAGGGGGAGAAATTGTTCGAGATATAACTAAACGAATAATGTACCATATTTTGAATAATGATATAGAAACTTTATACAGCTGGGAGGGTGCTAAAGGAAAAAAATTCAAAAACATGCAAATGGCAAAATTAATAATAAGTGAGTCAATTTGATTTATTTAAAGTTCAATGTAATATAGTTTTCGGATTTTCTTAAAAAATCTAGTGTTTACATTAATTTGGGAAAAATGAGAATGTTCATGTTTATTGCAATTAGTAAACAGTTTTTATTTTACTAAATATAAAACTTTTTAGGGGCTGTTCGACTTAACAAAAATACGAAAGAGACGACAGAGATGGACATCATAAAAAATATAAAGGACTGGCTTGTGAGAGCCAAATTCAGAACGCTGAAAAAAGCAAGGTACAAAAATAACATTGATGTGAATTATTTTTAAATCTACGGTGTTATCTACACAATAGAAAAGTTTGCTAGTTGCAGTTGTTGTTGTAGTTGATTAAAACTCTAAATTTTGTGTGAACTTATACTTTTCCTGTTAGAAATTTAAAAAATATTTAAAATTGTCTAGGTTTTTCTTTTAACATAAGCATAGGCCTTGCAACTCTTTTTGAAATCCATATTAACTTTTTAAATTATTTTTTCATGTAAAATTCGCACCTAATGTAATATATAGCAAATCAAATACTAAAACTGCATCTTATTAATGTTTTAGGCAACCTGAAGATAATATAGATGAATAAGCAAAAAAAAACATTTTCCTTTTGTACACTAGGTACCTACCTAGTTTTATAATGTAAATCTGTTTTATGAGACAATATATATATTGTTTAAATTAACAAGTGTACTTTGATCTTTTTATTCCAAGAATCGATATGTTTCGATAATCGATACCCTAAGCAACTTCAAGTAATTAAAATATTAATGGACAAAATGCATATAGCCATCATAAAATTAAAGTATCAGTCAGCGTGTGAAAAAAGATTTTAAGAAATGATGTAAACAAAAAATAACATCTTAACCATAATAAAATTAACGTGTCCATCAATGTGTTAAAGATACCCTAAGTTAAGATAAAAATACCCTTTTAAAATTAATACCAGAATCTTATTAGTGTGAGTGGAAATAATAGGTTTGTTTTGTAATTAAATCATAAATATTACCTATAATAATAATTGTAGAAAATGAAAAACTAATATGAAACAACGGTAAGTAAATTCTTTATTGTTTCCCCTTGTATTTATAACATTAAAAATTATTGGTTTTCAGAGTGTAGCCCTACATAGGTGATGGGCCCTGTGAGTGACGATTGCTTAGACGTTTCTGCAGTTGCACTTGCCATCTTCAGGTTCTTGCAGATAACTGTTTGCTAACTGCTGCTTCCTATTATTCGAACTGACAGTTCAGTAATCAGTTGCAGTTATAAAAAGATGTAATTCACTTATTAGTAACAAGAACCTGAAAATGGCAGATATGGCTCTGTCAAAACGTTTAAGTAATCATGGTCTTTCTAGGGGTCCATTGTCTATGTAAGACTACGCCCACCAGTACGTTTATATAATATGTATACAATATGAATATAAACCAATGAAAATATGTATGTCATATTTTCTGCATGTACCACTGTCGTTTATGTGGAAGTTGAATATATATATATATATATATATATATATATATATATATATATATATATATATATATATATATACAATGTAAACTATACGTGTAAGTAATATAAATGAACGTTCCAAATATATTTTTAATTCATATTAAGTAAATATGTTTTAAACATGCTAAAGTGTGATTTTTGTACATTTGTATAATATGCATATAACATTAATGATATGAAAACGCATGTTTTAAAAATATTTAATATTTTGCCCTGAATATTTATGGTACATTTTTTAAATGTGATAATGTTGTGTGGGTACAGCTACATACCGATATTCGGTTTTTTTTGCATTGAATTTTACAAGCACATAATCTCCTGTTCTGAACGGTTTCAATTTAGTTGTCTTCGAGCTGCTTGGCTCAGGTTGTGGTTCAATTTGGACTGCAGGATTAGTATTGGGTTGTGTTTCGTTCTCGGCTTCAGACACTGGATCATCCTCAGACTCAGAATATACATCCTCCACTCTAAGTGGAAAATTTTCGTCGGTAAAATTAGGCTCACCAAGTTTGTAATGATCGCAGCTTTCCTTTTTACAGAAGCAACTCAAGCTTTTCATAACAACTTTGTTTTTCATAAAAACATTCCCTTCAACTTGGTGAACCTTAAGTATACCTTTGAATGGCAAAAACTTTGACGCGTTTCATTGACTATTTTTTTCCAGTACTTTAATTTCAGAATCATCAATGACCAAGACTTTTATACTGGAGCACTTCTCCTCGACTATTATGGCTAGAGTTTCCAAAGACGTAACATCTGTTCCCATGGCTACGATTTTATCAGCAGTTCTATTGCAGACTGCTCCTACACCGTCAGGCGTACTATCTCCCGTGATTAGGTCATCAACGTAAAAATCAGATAAAATAACGACACTTGCTTTAGAAAACTTATCTTTACTATCAATGGCCGCTTGATGTAGTGCCCTAATTGCCAAAAATGCAGCAGGCGCGGTGCCGTAAGTGACTGTGTTCAATACATAATGTGATAAATCTTGGATCAGGACCTTTACGCCATGAGATTCTTTGAGGATTGCGTTGTTCGGGTTTAATGTTTACCTGTCTATACATTTTTGTAATATCACCTTTGATAATTGTGTATCCGAAATCTTAACAAAATCGAAAACTGGCCATCCTGTATAGTTGGACCAATGTAAGAAACGTCATTGACAGAAATATCTATAGAACCTTTAGCGCTCGCATCGAAAACTACTCGCAATTTTGTAGTCACACTGTTAGCTTTGAACACACCATGATGCGGTAAGTAATAGATATTGTCGTTTGTTTGAATTTGCGAATCGTCTAATTTCGACATATGCTTGAGGGCTTCGTATTCAAGCATACAATTTGAGCATAGTTCTGAAAAAATGTTATTTCTTTGCATCCTTTGTTCTAAACTGAAAAATCGTTTTTTAGCCAATTCTAGTGTGTCACCAATATCTCTGTAATTTTCCTTTAACGGCAGTGAAACAATGAAACGTCCTGTATCGTCACGCTCGTGATTCTTTAAAAATGTTCCTCACAAAATTTTTTCATCTTTTGTATACGGGACCAAGCGCGATGATGCTTGAGGTAAGTCCTCTAGAACCCAAAATTTTTCCAATTGTGATTGTATATCATTTTCTCCTATTGAAAGTAAACACGTTTGAGAACAATTTTGTATTAAACTTATTTGTAAAGGCCCTGCAACCAACCATCCCAATTTTGAATTTTGCAATAAAGGCTGATTTTTTCCTAAGCTAATTTGACCTAATGACAATAGTTCGTAAAAGACTGACGCCCCCAAAAGTATATCTATTTTACGTGATTCGTTAAATCCGGAATCTGCAAGTACGATACCGTCAGGTATTCTTATTCGTGACGCATCAAAAGACTGACAAGGAATACGGCCGGTGATATTATCCAAAACTAAAAATGATAAATCTTTAGAATAATTATTGTATATTGACTTAATTCTTGAGTTAACTTTCTGAGAAATATTTGTGATAGATTCACTTATGCCCGTAATCGGAAAATTTATTTTGGTAACATTTAATCGCAATTTTTTCACCAAATCTGAAGTAATAAAGTTGCTTTGTGATGCCCCATCTAATAGACATCTACATTGAATAAACTGTTGCCTTTCATCTTGTATGTAAATATTGGCTGTTGATAAAAGCAACAGAGTATTATTAATCTGACTACAATGAGCACTGATATTGACGTTATTGGTATTTTTATTTTCTTGTGAGACTTCCCGTGAAACTTGAATACTTTGCTGTGATTGTTCTGTTAAACTAGATATACCCTGATCTGCAGTTGTAATAAGAACGTAAACAATTTAAACATAAATTTAATTTTCTCACTGCACTCAACCTGTCCTTATTGGTTAATTTTAAAAAGTTCTCACAATAGTACAAACAATGATTTTCATGGAAATAAAAACATTTTAAAGTTTTTTGTGTGGACACATGACTGAATGATTCGTTATTTTTCTGAATGTAATTTAAACCCCTTTTTATAAGCTCTGAATTACTTGAAACACTGGCTGAACGTATGTAAAAAGTTTCTAATAGCTGGCACCGAAAATTTAAAAATTTTGATAAATCTTCCATTGTGGGTAACTCACCTATTTTGATTGAACTTTCCCATTCTCGCTTCGTTGCAAAATCTAGTTTCGAAGTCAATAAATAGATTAACATAGTATCCCATGACTCGACCGGTTGGCCTAAACTTTTTAATGGCCTAATTGTTTTTTAAATATGAGTCTAAAAAATTTCTTAATGCCGTTGAATTCTCTTTTGTGTATGATAGGTAAATCGAATAATGATTTTATGTGACTATTAATTATTATCCTTTTGTTTTCGTAACGTTCTTTGAGCAAATCCCAAGTTATTAAGTAATTATTATCAGTAATCTCCAATGACTGAACAACTTTGAGAGCATCGCCTTGTAAACAAGATATCAAATAGTGGGATTTCTGAACCTTTGATAATGCATTATTATTATTGATCAATGAATTAAACGTACCATGGAAATGCATATATTCATTGTATGAGCCCTGAAATTTAGGCAAATTTAATGATGGTAATTTTACCTGTTGCTGTACTCCACTGGTCGAGCTGCCAGAAGCTCCTCCTTGTTGTACGCCACTGGACGTAACGTGTACTTGATTTTGTTTGTGCGCATCAATGATTTCCTGTGCCCGTGCAACAGCTGCAAAATATGTATTTTCGAAAGTGTCTCTATAAATTACATCCTCTAAACTTTCACCTACATTTTGATGTTCGTTTGGCAAATGTCAAACTCGTCCCAAGCTGCCTTAATCTTTTCTAGGCGTTTTGATAATTCAGTTACATTTTGTGAAACTGTAAATGTGGTGTCTATAAAGGTACTGAATCGTGTGATCCTGGCTTTTATCTGACTTCGGCGTGCTTTAAGAGCCTTCAATTTTTCTTCAGTATCACTTTCTGCCATATTTGTTTTCAATGTATAGATTAACAATTAACCTTTGTCTAAATTTGAAAATGTACTTATTGAAACAGTTTAATTATTTGTTAACAAAGATGTAAGTGAAATTCGTTACGCAAATAGAAATTTGATAGGAAATTGTCTGAAATAGAGGATATTAAAAGGAACGGACTTACTTTGTAAACAAATGCTGTCTAGGACGTTGGCTCCTGTACCCGTTGTGCTGATATATGATACCTGTTGCTAGGCGGCTGCTGTACTCTTCTCTTGTTTTCCGTTGATTCTTTCCAATATGCGGCTCGATGCACCAAATGTTTATGTTTGAATACTTTTATTTATGAATAACATACATGAATTTATTTTATGCGTGGACTGTAAATATTCTAATATATAATAAATATGTTAGAGTTGTTTTAAAACAAAATTATATTATTTCTTGGTAGAAAACTTGTTGTTCTGCCTGCAATATCTAAAAAGAAAATTGAAAATTAGATATAAAAAACTGAAAAAATCTATCACTAACCTGCACAAGATTATTATTTAATTGTCTAATTTCTGGAATTTTTTTATTGTTTCTTTAATGTCCCTCAATTCATTGATCGTTTCTCTATATTCTTGTAAATATGCTACCCTCTGTTTTTTCTTGGAGGGGGACGGGGGGTGTATTTATTTTTCGCTTTTCTGCGATAGGGACTACAGGCTCATCTCTACTTGTGCCTGGCTGCGGGTCTTCATATATATTAAATTGTGGATCTTTAGACGTCTTAAACTGTGGATCGGTAGGTAATCCACATTCTGGCTCCTCTAGACCAATGAAATGTTCACCCAACATGTCTAGTAATTTTTTAAATCTAAATCTGTAAGGTCTTTTCTTCTGGAGGGAGGGCCTCCAGTTTTGCTGATATTTTTTTTAATAGCAGCAGCAATTAAAAATTATATTTATAATCAGCCCAAGTCTAAAAAAATATGGAAATTAAATTTAATATTTCTGGAATAGTACTACAATGTTTTTACTACTTTTTGCCATTTTTCCGCGCTCTTACTGCCAAAACCAAGTGCATTTAATTTTTTTGCCATTTCATCCCACAATTTTTTATAATTAGCCTACCCATTTGGCCCCATGAATTTACCAGTGGCAATGACAGGATTTCTTTCCATCGCTTCAACAGTGTTTGCCAATGGGCATCTCGTACTTTAAATGACATAGCTAAAATAACAAAGAATAATTGAAAAATTCTCTTAAAATAGAACATTTTTTTAATTAATTCTGCTGTTAATTTTATATTTTAAATCTATATTTTTCCAAAAATACCTACTTCTATTTCAATATTACAATTTTTAAAATATAAAATTATTAAAAACTTCCACACTGCACACTAGACTATATAGTTACCTCTTATATTAGAGACTAAACAAATATTATGGTTGTAAAATATTCGTTTAAGGTATTCGAAACTGAAAAAGGGCCTATTCATCAATCATCATGTACATTTAAGTTTTTAAATATAAACAAGTTAGTTAGTTCAAAATAAAAGTTTTGCATTTTCACAAAACCGTATTTGAATCTCGACAAAATGTTTTGCCTATTAGTTTCCAATGCATTTTTTGTAAAATTACCATAGAAATTTATAACAGTGTATGAAAGAGTTTATTAAAGACATAAAACATCAACATCAGTGGAATGACATTCCTATCATTAACGTTTCATAAATGTTTTTACTAATATTAATGAATATTTTCATGAAAGTAATTAAATATTTTTGGTAAAGAATGCTCGATTACGCTAACGAACAATTTTCTTAATTCTGTTGCATAAAAGTCCGCGTTCATAAAATATATTCATAAGATACATAATACGAATGTACCTATTTACATTTGAATTTATTTAAGAAATATGAATTTCGACTACTACCTAGTTGCAAATTAGTAAATAGTGTCTGTATGTTTGAGGAGAGTGATTCAAGATAAAATTTTAAGAACAATAATAGTTTAAAATAATAGTTTAAAATATTTTTTTTATATATATACTATATATATATATATATATATATATATATATATATATATATATATATATATATATATATATATATATATATATATATATATATATATATATATATATATATATATATATATATATATATATATATATATATATATATATATATATATACCAGTAATAATAGAACGTTTTCAATAAAAGTAGTGTTTATTAAAAAATAAACAAAAAAATCAAAAATATTTTTTAAATACTTTAAATATTAACATATATCGGTATATTAAAAATATTTATTTCCGTTAGTTGTCCTTTTGATCATACTCAAATCAATAATTTTATGATTGGGATACCATTCAGATCGTTCCCAAAAAAAATAATTATTATCTTCAAGATAATAATTGTTTTAGACTCAATTAGCAGTGAAAATTTTACAAAACATCTAAATATCATCATCTAGGACCAGGTGCTGGCTGATTTCTTCGATGATTTAGTTAATTTCGGGTGTTGAACTGAAGCCTTTCTTTTACCGCCTCGCTTAGTGTCTTTTGGCGGATCATTTTTCAAAAACAACCTGAAATAAATATTTAATTTAAAATACATTTCGCTATAAATTACATTTTTAAGATTTTTATTAACATTATCCTCAATAAAATAAATTTATCATAAAATTTTATGAAAGCAAAACCGGCGATACTTAATAATTATTTTATAAAATTAGATGAAAAAATATTTCTTATTCCTGTCACAATTTTTAAACGGATTTATTTATAAATCGTATATTAAACTTTTAATTTTTATAGAAAAACCAAATTATTTAATTAGTAGGCAATTATGTTCATTTTGTTTCCCATAAGCCTGCTATCTTCACTGAAAAATAAAAAAGAAAGAAAAAATCTTCGATTTTTATATTGCTTCAACTGACGTTTTAGCTGTGAAGCCCAATGCAATTTTCGCTGTAATTTTTTGTGAAATTTTCACTTAGAATGCAATTTTTGCTGAAAGTTTGTTTATATTGGTCCAAATTTTAAAAATCTTGTTATTTCATTGGTTTTTATAATGCGATAATCTAATCAGTAAAATAAATGTTTAGTAAAATACATGCAAAAACACACGACGTTTTTCTTTTAGCATTTAGAATTCGAAACAGACGTTCCTGATCTTCGAGTTTCACTTGCCACATCAATATCTGAAGCCACCAATCCTGTATCTTCGCTGGATATCATCTCGGAAACGAGTTATGAGGAGGACACTTTATCAGATACTGAGCAGGAGGTAATATAATTAAACTTAGTACCAAAGTAGTAAAATTTACGACCTCATTAGTTTGAAGACTGAAATAAAAATTTCATTATGTTCCACCGAAATTAAAATTAAATTTATATTTTAGATTTTTAAGCAAAAGTTTGATGCGGTCAATCCCATTCAGCCGCCTATTACTTTCTATGATCCTGAAAATCTTCCCAGTACATCGAGTACATCAAACATTAAACCTTCGCCAGCCTTGCCTCAGACATATGATTGCAGCGATAACGATGACAGATTAAATGATCCGGACTTCTTTCCTTCAAATGAAAGGGAGTATGAGGTAAGTTTTATTTTTTGAAACTTCTTTCCGTATTTTAGGTTAAATACTTTTTTAGAGTTCAGGATCCGAAACAGATGTTGACGTGGCTGAACAGCATCAACAATCCGAACTAGTTGATGATCATCCCGTTTCTTTCACAAATACTTCTGAGCTGCAAACACAGGATTTAGATACCAATGAAAATTCGATATTGATTGAGGTAGAACAGACTGCGAAACCAAATTATAAGGATAAGAGAGTCTACTGTTTATTTTGCGACAAAGACGTTCTCGATTTTTCAAGGCATTTAAAAACCTGGCATTCAGGCGAAGTTGATGTCCAACGTATACTATCGTTTCCCCCAAATTCCAAGGAAAGAAGAGTTGCAATACAAGTACTAAAAAACCAAGGTAATTTTATTAAAAATAGATCATGTGACCAGATCCGGCCAGTAAAAAGGGCACCTGCAGATGACATCAAATCAGCTAAGGATTACCTTCCATGTAAACACTGTCTTGGATATTATTCTAAACGGTTTCTGTATAGGCACACAAAAGAATGTACAAAAAACCGTGAAGCGGGACAAAGCGTTAAAAGACAAACCGCGCAAAGTGATGGTCACACTACGCTTTTGTTGGGATCATTGTTCAAGCATGATGACCTGCTTAAAGAAGAACTTTTTCCACGAATGCGAGCTGATGATATAAATTTGATAGCAAAAAAGATTTTCTTATATGCAATTATGGATATTCTTATTTGAAGGGTCTAAGAAGTAAAGGTAATCTGGATCTGGTCAGGCAAAATATGAGAAGACTAGCCAAACTACCTTCAAATAACTCGGCGAAGAGACAGTTCGATAAAAGAATTAATTAATCTGCTGCGTGCATGCCATTTTAAATTAATTGTTGAAGGACTCAACGAAATAGCCGGTTATAGTGTTGAAACGGATACATATAAATCACCCGCTTTAGCGATTAATTTCGGAACTCTTCTTAAAAAATGTTGCGATCTGGCATATATACATTTCGTACAAGATACCGGATACTAATACTAAGCAACATGAGGTACAGGTCTTAAAAACACTGATTGAGTCACAGTGGGCTGACGAGGAGTCTGCCCAAGCTGGAGCAAATTTAAAAGCCCAAAAATGGAATAAGGACGAATTGGTGCCTTTAACTTCTGATTTGAAAAAGCTAAATCAAAGTCTTGAAAGAATATCTCGTGAATCTTATTATAAGCTGCAAGAGAACCGACATGACAAATCAGAATATAACAACCTTAAAGAGGCGCTTTATTGCCAAATCATTTTATTAAATAGAAGAAGACCTGCAGAAGTGGCCCAGTTAAAAGTAAATACATACAAATCAGTTAATTTGGAAGTTAACGCACAAAATGAATTCGACAATTGCCTAACAGAAACCGGGAAGATTTTAGTAAATTCGTATAGCCGTATTGTTATTCGTGGAAAAAGAGGACGAGGAGTACCTATACTGTTATCCCCTGTAATGAAGAAGCGGTTTGATTTTTTAATACAAGTTAGGGGAAAATTTCATATCAAATAACCCTTACATTTTTCACACAGGTGGTGCCAATTTTCTTGATGGAACAAAAATACTAAAAAAATATGTAAAAATATGTGGCGTTGACAATGTCGATAGTATAATTGCAACAAAGTTGAGAAAACATCTTGCGACTGTGACTCAGTTACTTAATTTTGCCGATAAAGATTTGGAACAATTATCTAGGTTCATGGGTCATTCCTTAAACACACACTGTGATTTTTACAGATTGCCAGATAACGTTTACCAAACAGCGAAGGTGTCAAAGCTGCTTCTTCTTATGTCACATGGGGGAGCAGAGCACAGCATTTTGCAATTCACATTGAGAAAAAAACAGGCTCCGAAAAAAGTAGAAGTTGAGGAATTAGTTGCGGCATATCCTCATATGTTCGGAGATAAACCATGGGAATTAATTAAGGCAGTTGTTTATAATTTCTACAAAGGCAATTTAAAAGTAAAGTAATTTTTTTTTTATACCTTCTTTATTATTTACACGTATTTAGAAGGGTCACACAACCTTGTCCTATATTTAATTTGAATGGTTAATGTTATAGTAATAATATTATTTCTTTAATTCATTTTTATTATCATTCACTTTAGAATAACAATTCTTAAAAATTAAATAATGTGTTTAAATTTACATTTTTTTGATTAGTTAAAAAATATATATATACATATAACTCAAGATTGTATCAGTTTTTCTCTTTAAAATTGCAGATTTGAATTACTATGTTCTTAAAATTTTTAATCACAATTTTCTTCTGGTATACGATGCTGCGATAAAACTACTTTACCATCCTATCGTCTGTAAAATAATATTGTCATTCAAAACAAAATCTCACAAAAAAATTAATGCTTAAGGGTTTAAAATTAAAAATATTAATCAATTTGGCCTCAAATCAAAGTCTTTATATACAGTGTATACAGAAAAAATTAATAAAATTTACATTGGCTTTATTTTTTATTTCTATAAAATACATTAATTTTTTAAAACCTACCTTATATTAAAAACAAAATTTAATCTTATTTTATTACTTTCCTCCGTAAAACATTTAATATAATGGAATTAAAAATACTTATATAGTTAGTTAGTTATTATTATTATTATTATTATTATTATTACAAGTATATAATAAAAATATATTGTACAGATAAACATGAGAATATACGGTTTCATATAATAACAAAATAGAATAATAAAATACTCTTCTCATATTTTTCTCATATGTCAAAAATGGGGCAGCCCATTTGCATTCTGAGAAGTGTCATGATAAACCTCCATAGAAACTGCTACAACTTTTGTCTTTACTTTTTTATTGTACCTATTATAATAAACGAGTCAGAGGAGGGGTCAGTTATAATGGACCATCCTGTACATACGCTCACCGGGTTAGACACTTAACGATGCCATTAAGACATTGCAAGCATTGTATATACAAATTAATGATTAAGGTTGCATTATACGTAGGTAAATTTGATTTATTTATTTTTTTTTTACTAAATATTACAAATTACAATTAAAATGTTATAGTGGTACTATAAGCACATCAGAAAAAATAATGTTTAAGAAACAAAAGCAAAGGAAAGGTGGAACAAAAATATAAAATCAAGCCTTGCTCGACATCCATTCAACTTGTTTTAGACACGCGGCAAAACAGTAAAATGACCTTAAAATAAACCATAAACCAATTGTTAACTATGGCAACATTGGGATGCTTCAGATAGATGCGTTGCACTACATATAGAATTATGTTTTGCTTCAAGTTGATAAAATTACATAATTACTTCAGGATGATACTATTAATATGTATATATATACACTTTATTTATTTATAAATATTTCAGAATATAAATTAAATAATCGTTTGTGACCTGTTATATATACACTCTTTATATAATTAACTTTTTTCTATCTACTCTGAAATAGGTGCTTCAGGTTAGTACCAATTAGCAATTGCTTCCAGGACGGTTAAAATGATGTATGTATATATATATATATATATATATGTATATATATATATATATATATATATATATATATAGATATATATATACC